>JZKD02S1779886.1:631008-647468 GCA_000966675.3 Picea glauca | reverse complement strand
TATATATATATATATATATAATTTTTTTATTTATTATTATTAATGTCATTTAAATGATATGTGAATTGTAAGGAGTATGTACATGTTGATGCTTAAAAGCGCAACTTTGGGTACCATGCTCGCAAATGATTGCTAAGATTTATTATTTAATTATATTAAAAATATACTAGTAGGTGGGACCCCTTGTTTGACTTATGGGACTATGATGAAGAAGCGACACTTATATTTTATTTGTCTATGTGTTGGTTGCGATACAGATTCTATAGCTTATTCACTTCAAATCGTGGTTAAAACTCTTATGATAAGAACTTCTGAGCAAGATGGTTAAAAGAGGAAAGAGTGTGGTCTTCATTACCTCTCACAAAATGTGATATGTTGCTTTCATGGGTGAAGGAATAACACTACAATTTGATTTTGATTTTATATGGACTATATTGTATATGGGTGGCCACCCTAACTCTTGCTATGATTGTGGTGTGCATTGTTTTGATGGAAATATTAGTTCTATTCCGAGCAAATAGTCATATGTTAAATTGGATGGTGGAAAAGGTTGGTGCATTTGTTTTGGAGTGTATGCAAACTATGGGATAGTGGGTTTGTATTAATCAATGGGGATGCTAATGGAATGTGATCTTTATAATGCACTTGGCTCGTACTAGCCATGAATGAATGCCAAGGGAGAAGTGATGTGTAGTAAATCCATGTCACTCTTACTCACCTCGAGCCTGCCACCCTAGTCATTTGCATTGCGCTCTGTTAGTTGTTTTTTCTCCTCCTTGCTCGATTGTGGAGGAGGTGTACACCTTTTTCATTTCTCCTTACACAATATTTTACAGGTATAGGGTTTTTCTTACTTCTCCATCAATGAACTTTGCTCTACTCTTAAATCAAGTGTTGGCTCTTATTACTCATGGTATATGTATTTCTCAAGCTGTCATGATGTTTTCAGATTGTTTATTGGTTGTTTTAAAACTTTGGTTTCCTGTGGTGGTTGTTTTGAGACTATTGAATTTTTTTTTAAAAAGGTCATGGGTGTCTTTTTTGTTTGTAATTGTTCGTGATTTTTTCTTAGAAAAGGAGTGTTGTTGGGCCTTCTTTGCCTCTGGTTTCTTGTTGGGTTTTCCTCTTTGTTCGAAGTTGGGTTTTCCCTGCCTTACCTCTGGGTTTTTGTGAACACTCTTTTGTGCCAATACTCCCGCACTATAACCTCAACTTTGTGGCTATTAAGGTGAGGCACTTGTGCAGTAAACCTTCTATGCTTTAAATGGCCAAAACCCGCAGTTTATTTATCCCACTCTCTTTTGCCACTTACTGTCACTGTTATACATCAAACCCTATGCATTCTTGTGGAAATATTGTTTACCCAAAATATGATGGGAGTATTGTTCTTTCTCTTTTACTTGGGCACGGGTTTAATTGGTCACTTTCTTGGCAATTATGGAAGAAGTATTCCACCCACCTATTCATTGGAAGTTACCATCTATATTTATGAAGCTTATGAGTTCGATAGAAAACACTGCATTTTGTTGTTTAAAAATAAACTTTCCATGTTTATCAAATTGCAAACACTTGTGTATAAGATGTCTAATTCTTGAGTTCGATAATATGAACCAGAATGAAATTGATGGGGAATTGTGATGAATGATTGGCTCGATTAAATGGTGATTATCAACAAAGATTTGTTTTTAGGAATTGCACGGGACCCTACAGGATTTAAGAACTTTGATGTGGGTTGGTATTATGAGTTGTGACTTGTTCACTCCAAGACTGTTGTGGTATTTCCTGTAGTGATTATGATGTTGCTCGTTTTGTTTCTATTATTTAATGACAGTATTGTTATTATGTTATTATGGTTATTTTGGTTAAATAAAATTATGGGCATATCACATCAATTACTGTGTAATATAGTTTCTAAGGTTAGTGAGCAATTTTGTTAAGGAAGAATCAACTTCGGGTTATTCTTTGGAAACAAAGAATTTTTTAAACTTTGAATTTTTTGAACAAAAGGACATTTTGTTTGCAAGTTTACATTAGAGATAGCATGGTTTGATTTTTCATTTGAACAATATCCATATATTTTCCCCACCATTCTATCATTTTTCACTAATTAGACTCCCTCCACGATTATGATTTCACTTATTCATCCCTCTTCTGTGATATTAATTTTAAAAGGAAGTCTGTGTGGAAACAAAGGAAAGTTAATATATCAAGGGTTGAGGACTGATATTCTTGATATTTTTATATATACAGTTGGTTGTTTTATTAGTTCTTGAAAAATATTCATATATCGATCCCCTCCATGATACCATTTTTCATTAATTACACTCCCTCCATATTTCCCATGATCCCTATCATTTTCTATTCACATGGAAATTAATAAATGATATGTTATCGATGGATTTGCATGTATCTTGTGTTAATTTTAGAGCCAAATTTTAATTCATGTAATCAGAGTTTCATGTATGGTTTATTAAGAAGCTTCATTACTGACAAATTTTTGCTCCATGATGAGCTTTTTTAGTAGAGGAAGCAATGGTAGAAATAACAGAGGCAAGGGAAATTGGAATCAAAGCCATAGGAGGCCTAGATTTTCTATCCATTTTGACGTTGACCCGTAAGAAATGAACCAACTTTTCCAATATGGGTTCTTTAATAGGTTTATCCATGGGATACTGCACCCTCAACCAGAAAGACCCCATTTTCATCCTCCTCAGAATATTCCTGACATTCTTGTTCCTCCACATGTGTATTTGCAGGTCAAACTCCCCATAAATGAAGGTTGCCAAGAAATTGTCCACCATCCTATCTCTCACCATTGTGGTTGGTCCATTGTGTCATTGCCTTTACCCCCACCAATTAACCCCAATGTTCAAATTTCTCATGTTGTTTCTCTAGTACAATCCTCGCACGCTAGCAAGATATTGAAAACCAAGATTTTTGAACATGTGCAAGACAAAGGAAAAGAAGTGGCCTACCCCTCTAGTCCCTCCACTGACTCCTCCAAATATGTGTCTTCTTGCCTCCAAATATGTGTCTTCTTGCCTCCACCTCAAGGATGATTGCTCCCATGTGATTAGTGAAATACAGCCTCAGAGGTCTAACCAACCAAAGGCCACTCAAGAGAAGTCAGTTGGGGACAACAGTGGGAAGAGAAAGTATGCCTCGTAAAGAAGAAAATATGGGTTCTAAATGATTTTTTTTTATGATTTTCAGTGATGAGGATAGTGTTTAATGGTTTTCAACATATTTTGGACAACAAGCCATATTTTTGGATATTTTGTGGATAATGTGGATATATATTCTTTTTTTGGATATGATATAAATTATTGTTGATATTTAAATATCCAGTTTAAAAATCCACGAGAGCTACAAGGGTGTCATATGGTCTAAATGGTTATCTTTTTTTCTTTATATCTGATGATTAAGAAAGAATAATTGATGGGAGTCACAAGGGGTCCCACCTATTTTAGTTATTATTAATTAAGACCCTTAATTATATATTATTATTATTTTCTCCTAAACTAATTTGTTACGTTAATTCGACTTAACTAACAAAAAGTAGTTGAACTACTTCAACTAATTGGAAAAATAATAAAATCCCAATTGGATGAAGAGACAAGGGGAAAATAGAAGGAGAAAAACAAGACTAAGGTTTTCTCTTTAGTTACATGAGATAGTTTCAGTTTTCATTCATTTCTGATTTTATTTGAAAGCCTAATCCTCTTGTTGATAAAAGAGTCTTATTGTAGACAGCAAGGTTCAAGACTGAACCATACTTTTCAACCAATTTTTTTAGAGGTGTTGATTCATCCTTGATAGTATTTGTATTTGTGTTTTTTTGTGAATTAATTTTCATGGTTGATAAAGGATATCTTGCAGAGTCAAAATGGAAGAAATTTTTGGCAAGTTGATCCAGATTATTAATTTCAGTTTTACTTTACTGTTGGAGTCTTTTTGTATGGTGCCCATCAGAGATCTCTAAATCAGAATTTGGTCCATACCTTCGCAGGGGTTTGTAAAGAGAAAAACACTTTTGGCATCTCAGAATGAAATAAAATCATATTGTTGTTCTGTCTCATATATGTGTTTTCATGACTTGGTTACTTTTTCACTTTTGGTCTCCATACTTACTTTATTGTAAAATCTGTATACATTTCAGTAGCTTTGTATAAATTTTATTTTACATTGCAACATATACAAATTATAAAATCATCCTTAATCCTTGTAATTAATACTCACGGATTGAGTGAATGTTTTTGAGGATATAAATCTTGGGTGACATTCTCAACTATATTGTCCTAGCCAGGAAAGATTCAAAAATGATTGAGTAAGGTGTTCCATACCTTTTCCTCAACATTTATTTGGCGACCATACTGGGGAGATCTTCCATACTCTTTGACTAATTTTTCTCATGATAGTACCTTCTACAAGACATCCTGATATTGAACACAGTCTTAAGGACCTGTTGAGGGGTCCTAAATCCCTTTAGCTCAACGGTACGAACCAAACCTGCCACCAAGGCCCAATTAGAATCTGCATCGTTTAAAGGTGGAATGGTTCTCCAGATCTTGTGATCTAGCCAATTAATCGATGGGATTTACGTTTTCTTGTGAAGGCTCCTCCTTCAGTTCGGACGTTCTCTTTTTGTATTTTCTCTAATAGGTGGGATCGATACAAGATAAAAGCCGGTATAAACCAACTAGGTAACAAAGTGGGAAAGTTTAACTATTGGAGAAGGCTAAGCTTGGGATAACCCTTTCACTCTAGCATGAAAACAATGACTCTCTACCACAGGCATAGTACTAATAAATCAACTTGTTGGTGTTCCAATTATTGACTGAGGTGCGATTATCTAAAGAAAACATATATGCAATAAATGATGGAAAGAAAAATAATTCCCTTAACTCTAATCATCAATCACATACTAACACAACGATTTACTTTTCATCATTAAAGACAAGAACTATAAAAAGATTGAATCAAATAACTTATCAACAGATTTAGAAGCTCTTACTCGTTACATCATCCATTCATGAGATGAAATCAGAAATAATTTTTATTCCTATCCAATCATACATGCTTTTGATGAAAAACACAAACTTGTCTCTGGTCCTAAACATGACTTCTCAATTAAGGCAACTCTAAAATAGTTCTTTACAAATCCAAAAAATGAGGGTCTTTGCAACAACCATCGACCCCTTGCTAATAGGTCAATCCTCTTATTTATAACATACTATTAACTAAAAATAACTATTAAAGTGTAGCTAAGTAAAACAAAACTCGCCACATGGCGCTTTCTTCTATCAATCTTCAAAGAGTCATTAAATGATCTCACTTGAGTGCATGACTCTTCTCGTACTCTGACCACTTAATGAAGATATCCTCGCATGTGTTATCATATGGGAATATATGTTGTTCCATTGGGACCGAAAGGATCTCTCTTATCTCTACTGCCCATGCCTGATACTTGACTATTATTTCACTTAATTGTTGCAACATGGTTTGGGCTTTGATCAGGTGTTCCATGAACCGCTGCACTTGTCTTCGTGCCATGTCTGCCACCTTTGCTACCTTTGCATCCAATGATGAGTCTTGTTCGGCATGTAATTTGATGATATCACGCAAGTCGACAAAGTCCTCGGGTGTGCCAAATTCAGGGAGGCCGATGTCTCTCATTGCCCACTTGATCTTGTTCCAAGTCTTTTCGTACTTGGCCCATTTATCTCAAATTTCCCAATGAGGTTCTTGAGCCATTTTTACCCAATATTCGGTCAATGTTGCTTTCCCTAAGTACCTGGATGTCGTTCTCTTTGGCATCTTGGGCCCGTTGAACCGCGTTGACGTAGTCGATCCTTTCCATGGCTTGGTGTTATTTCTCATACCATCTTTCCATATCCTTGCATGTCGCCAGCGCCATGAGGGAGTCTTCTTGAAGCTCGGCTATCCTTGCAGTGAATAGGTGTTGTTCATCTTTAAATTTGTTGTACGCCTCCTGGAATTCACTCCTTAGGAATACCGCAGCTTGTGTGGTGTCCTAGTAATATTTCTCCAAATGGTGCAGATGTTCCAATTCCTTCAAAGCAGTAGCCAACTCCTCTTCATCTGTGATTTCCATCCCTACACCAATAAGTTTGGATGTCTTGGAATGCTCTCTGTTGATCAGTTTTTCCTCCGTGGTGATGATAATGGAGAGATATAGAGTAATCCTCCTCTTATTGGTGGTTATCTGTATGATATCTTTCCTTTTATAGTCATAGTAGATGGCGTGTATGTCAGCAACTTCATCCACGGGTTTGGGGATTTGTTGATCTCCCCAGGTAAGCATATTTCTCAGGATCCCAACGGTGTATATTTGTTCAAGACTGGGTTCTTGAAGCTCTTCCATGTGTTTTGAAGATTTGGTCTTTGGTTGTTTCTCATCAATAGGTTGAGTACCAATTGAAATTGAAGCATTGGGGATAGGCTCGATACTTACTTGATAATGGTTGTTGGGATGTCAATTTCTTGTTGTGGAGATTCTGCCTTTTGTTCATCTGACTCTGGATTGTCCTTCGAACTATATGCTTGGGTCTCCGGTGTATCGGGTAGCTCAATGTCCAAGACACTTTTGACCCCTTTTTCATTCTGTGGAAGGCCCCAAATTTTAGCGTCGAGAGTTGGGGAAGATGCCTTCTCAAGCTCCTTTTCCTCTGTGATCGACACAAGAGTCACCAGGGACACCTCCGGACTTTCTTCATCATCATAGATGTTTATCAATTTGCAAAGGGGTTTTGGTGTACTTTCTCTCCCTGATATTCTTACTATCTTTGGTTGAGTTGAGACATCCCCCGGTGATCCAACCTATGGCGTTGTAACTTCATGGTTATCTAACCCGGCGATTTCATCAATTTGTATTAGCTCAAGTCCACTTCAACCTGACTGAATTTCATCTGGGTTGTCGTCAAGGGCCCCTATCATTCCTATGAGGTCTGGGTCATCTTGTAGTTGATCAATTACTCGGTGTTCATGTTCTATCATGAGAAATCCCCTTTTCTGTGCATCCTGTGTCATAGGAAATCCGTTATCCTGCACCATAGCCACCAGGGGAACCTCTATTTCTTCGATCACTCTAATTTATTCCCTAGCTCTGAGGGCCTCTTGAGTCAATTTATTTATGGTTGTCACCTGTTCATCCAATCTCATGGCCCTAAACCTGGTAATTTTGGGGTCGGCCATCCTTGATACAACCTCGTCCCAGTCCTGGGCATTTTCCATGAAGACTTCATCTTAAAATTTGTCGTGGGCATACGGCCAACAGGATGACACTTGTGAAGTGTGTTGCAAGACTAGGCCCTTTGGATCATGCTCTGGAATCTAAACTCAATATGGCTCAACCCTTCTAGTTTAGCTTGAGTTGTGTCTTTAACTAAGTAGAAACCTACATGGAAACCGTAGGGAATGAACGCCTGCTTCTTGTCCTTGACCAGGGTGGCATTGTAGCCTTGCAAGATGGTTTGATATAATATTTATCCTACTATAATTTGGTCCAGGACATGAGTTGGTAAGATATGTGGTGCTCTGGTGTCCCTGAAAACCTTGATGTAGGTGTCACGCTCGTCCAAGTACCAGTGGCCTACCTTGGAAATCATCTTCTTAGTTGTAGCCGATAGTCTCGGGAATTCCTTCTTAAAAAGAATGAAATAAATTTGTGTGATGAATTCATCAAAGATGAGGGAGTAAGAATTTTTATACCTATTCCCCCATATCACGTTGAAATAGACCGTGACCAGGAGCTTTGTGACATGCCATCTCAGATTCATGTCAACAAAGATGTTTATGGTGCACATGACGTCAAGCAGATATGAATCCATATAGAAAGTTGGTGTCTCTCCTTCTTTTGGCGTCTGAGCCTGTTGTATACATATGCTTAGTTGTTTAGAAATGATCACTCCCCATTTGAAACCTCTCCTGGAGATTTCCATTGTGTAAGCTAAGAGAATCCATGCCTCTGAAAATATGGAGCAGTCCTTATCTCCATATAATCAGCAGATGAGAGCCATCAAATAGATGTATGGATCCATTAAGTTGGTCGTCTGGTACCAACCAGTGCTCTGGTTGGTGTATTTATTGTCTTCCCTCCACCATGAGGCCATCACCCGACTGGTGTCGTGGCACTCATAGAAATTCACAATGAAATCTGTATTTAGATGCTCCTCGGGATCTCGGAGCTTGTAGTATTTCAAGACTTCTACCGGAAGGAACACCCCGACACACCCACCATTTTCATCATTGATTAAACACTTATGTGTGTCTGTGTGGTTGATGAGCCACTTTAGGAGTTCTATATAGGGAAAAACGGGGGTTTTGCTTGCCACCATATGTAGGTACTACCATCGGATGTTCAAAAACACCTCGTTGTCGAGCGCTCTCACGTTTGTATCACTGTGTGGGATATATTTTGGGTATTCCTCCTGGCTGATATTTTTAAAGAGCTCTCCCCAATGTGGGAGTGTCGTCTTGGACCCTGTTCTTGCCTCTGTATCTCCAAAGGCTGGAGGATGGATGAAAACCTTCTTCGTCGTTGTCTTAATGACAGGTTCCAGCCTCCGAGTGTACTCTAATTTTTTTGTGTCCCCTGGAGAGGAGCCTTCTCTTACCTCTGGTTATTTCATCTTCGATGCCCTCGGCAATTGTCTGGTGGTTGGATTTCTTGGTGACATTGTTCCTACAATTAAAATAAAAATTCAAAGACTGTGTAAAGAACAAAACTGGATAAGAAACATATAATTTGTAGCCATGTAAAAATTACAGACTTGGATACATACCTGTGAAGCTTGCTAAAACCTAGTTATTTTGATACTCATGGGATATCTGCAGCCTTTGAATTACTCGTCTTTCTTATCCGGATGCTCTAAATTTTATCACGTGCAGAATGATTTTGTTTGCAACGGCTCAAGAGAATTTAAACCAGGGAAAAACTTACCATGTCACATCAGCCATTCAATTCGAGTGATGAGTGTAATTTAAACAAATATGTCACTGAATATCCGCAACTTAAATTCATCGTGGGTTAACAATGGAGGTGCGGGGGTGATGTGGTCTATAGGTGATTTAAAACGGTCGTTTTGATTGGTGCACAAGGTAGAAACTAAAGCGGGATTTGGTATTAATTATTCCCTTAAAGGCTCAAAATCCAATTGTATCTAATGCTAAAATGTCCCATCGTGTCACTTTCTCAATGGGTGGATCGGGGATCGGGGATTAGGGATGCGCTATGAACGTTTTCGTTAATGTCCTTCGCAAAATCTCTGACACCGATCAATATCATCATACAATGATGTCGTGGAAAAGATGACTCAGAGGTGTCACTTGGACCTGGGGAACCAAGAATGACTCGGGATAAAAATAGACCATACGGTTCTCCAATCTGGAAAAGACACATGGCGTTGAAGACCGGTGGCCTAATTTACATGTATTAATCAGAGTCGAAAATTTCCTTAAGTTATTCGTTCTAAAATAAACCTTAGTTTGCCGATGTCGAAAGTGTATCCAAGGTTGGTGATCAGCGATATACCTATCTAGTGCTTCCTTCAGATTAGCTCCCTTGAAAAAGTCCTGATGCCAAAAACACATTGGGGATCGGTGATCGGAAAAAAACTTTAGCGCGGTCAGAACGTTTTTTGCAATATTTTTAGGTTTTTCCCCGATTCTGATAATCGCATCATGCATCGGTTATCAATGATGTGTTTCTCTCTTATTTAACGTCTATTCCCCTCGTCTTTCATCGATGTCGAAGGAGCATCGGCTATTGGCGATATCCTTATGCGAGACTTGTCGCAAAACAAAACTTCCTTTTGTCGATACCGATGAAGATCGGTGCTCGTCGACTGAGCTTTCCCCTCCTAGGCAATCACACACAAGTAAAAGTCCCTTTGCCTGTTGTCAAGTTTTTTCTTTCACAAACTTATCTTTCAAGAAATCTTGCAAATTGGATTAACAAAATCTAGGAGCATGATTTAACCATCATGACTTCGAAAACCATTAAGGTACGAGACTTAGCCCTTCACTTAGCTCAACATCTTGAAGCAAGTGAAGAAATTGACGATCAGGATAATCTTCTTTCAACACTGTTATATATTGAGAGTCAAACTCTTTCTATAGTTGAACATCCCTGGTATAAAAATCTGGTGTATTACTTGAAATATCAGAAATGCCCAGATGACTTAGATACTCATCAAAGGAGAAGGATTTTTCTTGAGTCTTCCAAGTATATTATTTTGGGAGACTTTTTTTCAGGAGGTCTACTGATGGTATATTACTTCGATGTGTGAATAATGATGAGGCACATAAATTGTTATAGGAAACTCATGGATCTTGAAATTTTGTTATTCACATTGGTGGCCACTTTTTTGCTAAAACTATTGCTTTTAAAATCATCAGAAAAGGTTATTATTGGCCTTCATTTTTTTAAGATTCTTATAAATTCGCAAGGTCTTGTGACAAGTGCCAAAAATTCACTCGAAAAGAACGTCTTTTTTCTATGCCTTTGCAACCTGTCCTCCCTAATTTTCCTTTTTCTAAATAGGGTCTAGACTTTATTGGTCCTATTAATCCTTTGTCCTTAGAAGGACATGTTTTTATCTTGACAGCCACGGATTATTTCACTAAATGGACTGAATTTTTCCCGCTTAGGCACTCATAGGACGAACATGTAATTTATTTCTTGTAAACTAATATATTCTCCATATTTGGCATTCCTTTAGAGATTATTACATACAATGGTCCTGCTTTCATTTCCACTAAATTGACTCAATTTTTAGCTAAATTGGGGGTCAATCATTTCACCTCATCATCTTGTTACCCTCAAGGAAATGGGCAAGCCGAGTCTACTAAACAAAATTTGGTTAAGATCATAAAGAGGCTCATCGAGGATAAGTCTTGTCAATGACACACCCTCCTCACTTACGCCCTTTGGGAAGATCGCACTACTACCAAGATAAGCACAGGTTGTGCTCCCTTTCATCTTGTCTATGGTCAAGAAGCCATTCTCCCTACTGAGATGGAACTTTCTTTGCTACGGCTAATGCTACAGATCGAAGAATTAAATTCTTCCAATTTCCTTCAAAGGATAAATGCATTATTAGCCTTAGAGGAACAAAAAATGTTTGCCTTGGAAAACATAAAGAGAAGACAACAAACCATGAATAAATATCTCAACAAAAGAGCAAAAGTTTTCAAATTTAAAGTAAATGAGAAAGTCTTTCTTTGGGACTCAGCCCATGCTGACAGGGGAAGACATTTGAAGTTTTAGAAACTATGGCTAGGTCCTTTCAAAATCGTTTTTTCCTAGGCACAAATTCTTATCTTCTAAAATACTTGGAAGAGTGATTACTTTCCTATAGTACCAATGGTTCCCACTTAAAACATTATGTGAAACCATCTTGAATGATTAGTGTTGCATGGAAGACACTGTTGTATGCAATTTTTTGTTTCATTGTTTTGGTTTTTCTTTGTTGATTGATTCATTCTCTGTCGTTTCATTTCTGTCTTTTCAATTTCTGCTTTTTCAATTTCTGTTGTTTTCCTTTTGTTATTTTCTTTTTGTTTATCAGAAATAAGTTTTGGATCAGTTTTTCCAAAACAATTCCATTATGTAAGTATTGTTGATAAATAACAATAAGGTTACACAACTATCATGAGGTTCTCCTTGTAGACATCGTTGAAATTGATTTATGCTTCCAATATTGTTGTTAGATAGATGATTTGATTTACGTCCCTACTTTCTGCTATCATTTTCTACCCTCCATCCTGAGATTCAAAAGAGCATACCAGAAAATTTCTCCTTAAAACAAGAAACACTTTTATTGTGACCGATCGAATTTTATGCATATAGGACCAAACCCCCTCATACGTAACACTTTTCATGAGTTATTCCCAAAGTCCCAGATCATTTTTTCCCTTAAGCCATCTTTTTCCCCCTGTTGCATAATCATTCTGGTCAATAATTATTTGATCTCCGATTCACCAGTCTAAGAAACTAGACATTATGAATTCTTAATCTATTGGAAATAGATTTCCCTGTGGAGTCGTCAGTTTCTTGATGCTTAAAAGCGCAACGTTGGGTACCATGATCACAAATAATTGCCAATATTTATTATTTAATTATATTAATAATATACTAGTAGGCGAGACCCCTTGTTTGACTTATGGCACTATGATAGAGAAGAGACACTTATATTTTGTTTGCCTATGTGTTGGTTGCGATACAAATTCTATAGCTTATTCGCTTCAAATCGTGGTTAAAATGTTTATGATAAGAAATTATGGGCGATATGGTTAAAACATGAAAGAATGTGGTCTTCATTACCTCTTACAAAATGTGATATGTTGCTTTAATGGGTGAAGGAATAACACTACAGTTTGATTTTGATTTTATGTGAACTATATTGTATATGGGTGACCACTCTAACTCTTTCTATGATTGTGGTTCGCATTGTTTTGATGGAAATATTAGTTGTATTCCTAGCAAATAGTCATATGTTAAATTGGATGGTGGCAAAGGTTGGCACATTTTTTTTGGAGTGTATGCAAACTATGGGATAATGGGTTTGTATTAATCAATGGGGATGTTAATGGAATGTGAGTTGTATAGTGCACTCGACTCATACTATCCATGAATGAATTCCAAGGGAGAAGCAACGTGCAGTAAATGCACAACACTCTTACTCACCTCGATCCTGCCACCCTAGTCATTTTTATTGCACTCTGTTAGTTGATGTTGCTTCACCTTGCTTGGTCATGGAGGAGGTATACACCTTGGTAATTTCTCCTTACGCAATCTTTTACAGGTATGGGATTTTTCTTACTTCTCCATCCATGAACTTCACTCTTCTCTTAAATCAAGTGTTGGCTCTTGTTGCTCGTCGTTTGTGTATTTCTCAAGTTGTCACAGTGTTTTAAAACTATTTATTGGTTGTTTTCAAACTTTGGTTTCCTGTGGTGGTTGCTCTGAGGCTATTGGCATTTAAAAAAAATTGAAAGGTCATGGGTATCTTTGTTGTGTGTAATTGTTCGTGATTTTTGCTCAGAAAAGGAGTGTTGTTGGGCCTACTTTGCCTCTAGTTTCTTGTTGGGTTTTCCTCTTTGTTTGAAGTTTGGTTTTCCTTGCCTTACCTATGGTTTTTTGTGAACACTCATGTGTGCCAATACTTGCGTGCTATACCCTCGACTCTGTGGCTATTAAGGTGATGCACCTATGCAGTAAACCTTTCGTGATTTTAATGGGCAAAACCCTATGTTTCTTTATCCCACTCTCTTCTTCCACTTATTGTCACTATGATACATCAAACCCTATGCATTATTGTGGAAATATTTCTTACCCGGAATATGATGGGAGTATTGTTCTTGCTCTTTTACTTGGGCATGGGTTTAATTGGTCACTTTCTTGGAAATTATGGAAGAAGTATTGCACCCACCTATTCATTGGAAGTTACAGTCTGTCTTTATGAATCTTATGAGTTCGATAGAAAACATTGCATTTCATTGTTTAAAAATAAACTTGCCATGTTTATCGAATTTGTAAACACCTGTGTTTAAGATCTCTGATGCTCGAATTCAATAATACGAACCAGAATGAAATTGATGAGGAATTGTGATAAATGATTGGCTCTATTAAATGGTGATTATGAATAGAGACTTGTTTTGAGGAATTACATGGGACCCTATGGGATTTAAGAACGCTGTTGTGGGTTGGTATTATGAGTTGTGACTTGTTCACTCCAAGACTTTTGTGGTATTTCCTGTAGCAATTATGATGTTGTTCGTTTTGTTTCTATTATATAATGGCAGTATTGTTATTGTGGTTATTTTGGTTAAATAAAATTATGGGCATATCACATCAGTTACTTGTAATACAGTTTTGAAGGCTAGTGAGCAATTTTGTTAAGGAAGCATCAACTTTGGGTTATTG
This sequence comes from Picea glauca, assembly GCA_000966675.3. Lineage (NCBI taxonomy): Eukaryota > Viridiplantae > Streptophyta > Pinopsida > Pinales > Pinaceae > Picea > Picea glauca. The sequence goes on along the minus strand of JZKD02S1779886.1, from coordinate 633,520 downwards.
TTTGGAAACAAAGCCTTGTATAAACTTTAAAAATTTTGAACAAAAGCACATTTTGTTTGCAAGTTTACATCAGAGATAACATGGTTTGATTTTTCATTTGAATAGTATCTGTATATTTTCCCCACCATTCTATCATTTTTTTCTAATTACACTCCCTCCATGATCTCGATTTCACTTATTCATCCTTGTTCTGTGATATCAATTTTAAAATGAAGTATGTGTGGAAACAAAGGAAAGTTAATATAACAAGGGTTAATGATTGATATTCTTGATATTTTTATATACAAAGTTGGTTGTTTTATTAGTTGTTGAAAAATATTCATATATTAATCCTCTCCATGATACCATTTTTGCTAATTACACTCCCTCCATATTTCCCATGAACCCTATCATTCCATGTTCACATGGCAATTAATAAATAATGTGTTATGGATAGATTTGCATGTATCTCGTGTTAATTTTAGAGCCAACTTTTGATTCATGTAAGCAAAGTTTCATGTATGGTTTATTAAGAAGCTTCATTACTGACAAATTGTTGTTACAAGATAAGATTTTTCAGTAGAGGCAGCAATGGTAAAAATAACAAAGGCAGAGGAAATTGGAATTGGGGCCATAGGAGGCCTACATTTTCTATCCATTTTGACGTTGACCTGCAAGCATTGAACCAGTTGTTCCAAGATGAGTTCTTTAATTTGGTTGGCCATGCAATATTTCACCCTTGACCAGAAAGGACCCCTTTCCAACCTCCCCAAAATATTCATGGCATTATCGTTCCTCCACATGTGTCTTTGTAGCCTGAATTCTCCACAAATGATGGTTGGCAAGAAATTGTTTACTAGCCTATCTCTCACCAGTGTGGTTGGTCCACTGTGTCATTGCCTTTACCACCACCAATTAACCCCAATGTCCAAATTTCTCCTGTTGTTTCGCCAGTACAATCCTTGCACGCTAGCAAGAGATTGAAAACCGATATTCCACAAGTTGTGCAAGACAAAGGAAAAGAAACAGCCTCCCCCTCTAGTCCCTCCACTGACTCCTCCAATTTTGTGTCTTCCCACCTCCACCTCAAGGATGAATTCTCCCATGTGATCAGTGAAATACAACCTCAAAGGTCTAACCAACCAAAGACCACTTAAGAGAATTCAGTTGGGAAAAATAGTGAGAAGAGAAATTATGCCTCGCAAAGCAGCACATATGGGTTCTAAATGCTTTTTTTTTATGATTTTCAGTGATAAGGATAGTGTTTAATGGTTTTCAACATATTTTGGACAACAAGCCTTATTTTTGGACATTTTGTGGATAATGTGGATATATATTAATTTTTTTATATGATATAAATTATTGTTGATATTTAAATATCCAGTTTAAAAATCCACGGGAGCTACAACGGTGTCATATGGTCTAAATGATTGTCTTTTATGATTTATATTTGATGATTAAGAAAAAAGAATTGATGGGAGTCACAAGGGGTCCCACCTATTTTAGTTATTATTAATTAAGACTCTTAATCATATATTATTATTGTTTTCTCCTAAACTAATTTGTTAAGTTAATTTGACTTAACTAACAAAAATTAGTTGAACTACTTCAACTAATGGGAAAAAGAATAAAATCTCAATGGGATGAAGAGACAAGGGGAGAATAGAAGGAGGAAAACAATACTAAGGTTTTCTCTTTAGTTACATGAGATAGTTTCAGTTTTCATTCATTTCTGAGTTTATTCGAAATCTTAATCTTCTTGTTGATAGCAGGGTCTTATTGTAGACAGCAAGGTTCAAGACTGAACCATACTTTTATGCCACTTGTTTTGAGGTGTTGATTCATCCTTGATAGTTTGTGTATTCTTGTATGTTTGTGAATTAATTTTCATGGATGATAAAGCATATCTTGTAGAGTCAAAATGGCAGCAGTTTTTGGCAAACTGGTCCATATTATTAATTTTAGTTTTACTTTATTGTCGGAGTCTTTTTGTATGGTTCCCATTGGAGATCTCTAAACCAGACTTTGGTCCATACCCTCGCAGTCGTTTGTAACGAGAAAAACATTTTCGATATCTGAGAATGAAATAAAATCAGATTGTTGTTATGACTCATATATGTGTTTTCATGACTGGTTACTTTTTCACTTTTGGTCTCCATGCTTACTTTATTGTAAAATCTCTATACATTTCAATAGTTTTGTATAAATTTTATTTTACATTGAAACATATACAAATTATAAAATCATCTGTAATCCTTGTAATTAATACTCATGGATTGAGTGAATTTTTTTGAGGCTATAAATCTCGGGTGACATTCTCAACTATCTTGTCCTAGTCAGGAAAGATCTGAAAATGATTGAGTAAGGTGTTCCATACCTTTTCCTCAACAGTACCTTTTCACTGCTTACCTATGGAGTTGCAGAAATGTGAGGTGTTGCATCCAATATGAGATGTTGCGACCATATTTAATGTGTTGAAGCATTATTCTAATGAAATCTAGAAGAGGAATATGCATCCACAACAAAGGCTATA
>JZKD02S1779886.1:612774-623502 GCA_000966675.3 Picea glauca | reverse complement strand
GAGAGAGAGAGAGAGAGAGAGAGAGAGATAGAGAGAGAGAGAGAGAGATGCACATTCTTGGGAGAGGACTTTCTGTATTTGTTTGATTTATCTCTTGGCATTGTATTGGCTATCTATAACAAGGAAGTTTTGTTGGGTTTTCTCCCCCATGAGGGTTTTCTTATGATTGTGTATTTCTCAGTGATCCTATCTATGCTATTGTTATCTAGTGAAATGAAAAGAACTCTAATAATATCTTAAACCTTAACAAATATTTGAACGACAAGTGACATTAATTATTTGACCTGTTCGACCACTAATTCCATTAAACATCACATGTTTTTCCATCAAAATGTGACCACAACCATCATTCACATTATTTCCACCTCAATGACCATCACCCTCTTTAACTTACTATTTTTGAAAAGTTCATGGAATTGGATTACTTACCATTTTCCCTCACCAAGAATTGCACGACCTATGTAACCAAGTGTTAGGTTATGAAAAAGGTATAAATATCTTTCTTTTTCCCACATTTCATGATATCTTCTTGATTGACTTTTCAGTTATTTAGGAACAAATAGGATATAAAATGAATAATATACTATTTAGCATTATTGTTGAAGTTAGATTACATAGATCCTAAAATATGATTGGAATTGTTTATTACAAGATTGGTTAAATATTGTCAAACCCAAGATATCAAAGGAAATCTTGAAGATGCGCAAGCTATTGGAAGTTGAGGACTGTATGGCACAAGGTAGTTTTGAATATGATTGAGTTTCTTATATTGTAACTTTATAATAGTAAAGAAATCCTGAGGATCTCTCGATCCTCATGATAGCTTAATTTACCAAGATTGTTGTAATATATAAGGGGTAAATAGATCCTGAAAATATATAGAAGAATTTCATCCAAGAACTCAGAACTTAGAATTGCTCTGCATTAGCAGTTTTTGTAAATGTTGTACCAACTATGAAATCAATAAAATCTTTGAGCAGTTTTACCATTTCTATATACTGAATTTCAAATAGCAGTGCTTCTAAGGACCAAGGGCCCAGTCTGAAGGAGCTACTATTCGACCTGTAATTGTATTAGTTTAATTTCTATTTTGTGATTCGATTCTCTTTTATGGTAGTTAAATGAATGCATAAGTGTGTTGATGATTTTATGTCAATTGCAAGAGATAGATATTTTCTTAAGCATTAGATGATTGTTGTTCCAATTACTATTACTGAGATTTGATGCATGATAGTTCCTCATAAGTTCACACTTGTTGTTCCTTTTACTTAGCTTACATTTGTTGTTCCTTTCACTTAGTTTACATTTGATGTTCCTTTCTGTTAAACTATAGTTGTTGTTCCTTTCAATAGAAGTATGATTGTTGTCTCTTTTCGATTAGATTATAGTCTATGTTTCTTTCCATAGATAGAGTAATTTTCCTTTTTCCTTTCCAGTAATTTGATTCATAATAATAGTCAATTCTGCAAGTCTTTATTTAGATTCAATTATTGCTCTTAAAATGAATTCAATAGATTAATTAGTTCCTTTCCATTGCACAACTTTAGATTTCAATTCCTAGAATATTTAATGAATGTTTGAGGAACTTGATTGTTGATAAACTCATATTTGATTTAACTACACGATTTTAGCCGCTACGATCTATCTGCATAGACTTTGCCGATATTCTTGAGATAAAAGATGAATCCTCGGGTTGATAAATTAATGTTAAACTAAGGTTGTTTTTAGACATCTTTAGAGCCCAACACCAAGTTAGTAATATTGATGAACATGGGTAGTTTAATTATACCAAAGAATATCGATGGACGACTCCCTCATTCTCCATGAACCAGATGCAGTGTTGGTTAAAGAAGATGAATAATTCTGGAGGGTCTTCTGGGAGGGAATGTGGGAGATATATATCAACAAACTCCAGATTTGATATAGTGAAGAAATCACCTTCGAATTCACTATAAGTTTGAAAGAGGAAAAGGCACATGTCCTTGGATTTCCAATAATAATGAATGAAGAATTAATTGTTTTTGTGATAGGGCTTCCACAGGAACAAGAATTATGTTTCTCCTAGAATATGACATTACCTAGTATAAAAGATGAGTTCTTTCAAGAAGGAGAGGAGATAAGGAAGAAAGGCAGTGGGTACGATAGGAATTACTTTATTCCTCTATGGTCAAGGGTGGCCTATCACATGTAGAAGTACTTCACATATGAGGGATGTCATGGAATCATATTTAGGTATCACCTGAAGCTACTATGTCACCTCATAAATTGCAAGTTGATAACTATCCCTTTATTTCTATGGATTGCCCTATTTTGGCCATATGTTACCACAGGTGCAGAAGAAAACATGGTCCAAGGGATTTCCCTTTAGATGTGGTTCGGGTTTGCATTATCTACGCCAAAGATTATGACATGGAACAATTCCCATTGCTTCCTGGATTGAAAGATATCTTTAGAGAAGAGGAAGAAGAAGAAGAAAAATAGTTATATCTGATGGCTCAGCATCGTTAATGGCATAATCGGCCTCCAAATACACTATAGGACCCTTCCTCTTTCTTCTCTAGATAGTATAATTAGCAGCAAGCTCCTGGTATCACATGGCATGGTCAGCCATTTACTAATCAAAATTGGCAGCCCTAGCAATACCCACCTGCAAATACCACTTGGAAAAACCATCCCGTTGCAAATCCCGCCTGGCAGAATCAACCAACTGCAATTTCCACTTGGCCTTACTCACAATATCCCACCTCATCCTAGAAAAACTCAAATAACAACATCTACCCTTCACAGTGGCCTAACATGACTACCAAAAACCCAAATTGGAATCAGAATTGGCAGCGCCCCATGGGGATAAACAACCAACCCATGGGGATGGCCCCTCAAACTCAACCTATGTTACAAGAACCACTCCAATTGCCCCAAAATCCGCAATCACAATTGCGCCCTCAACTACCAGCCCAACCTCACCCAAATCCAAATAAGAGACTGACTCAACTCATCCAGATTACGGAGAATGGGTAAGGAGAGACCATCTCAGTAGGGTGCATCGAACTACGATTGAGATTGGGGTGAATAATCTCTCTTGAAGAAAATAACGTTTTTCAAAAGCAGGAGAATGAAAAACAACCAACAATAACACCTTCGACTGTGGTAATAACAGAAGAAATCGAGTAGGGGGGACACACAGTTGAATCAAAAGATCCTAATAAGGATGCAACACCCTCCCCTCTGTTCCCCGAAATATTGATGATAACAAAACTGACCATATATCCCAACTTTGACATTGTAGGGGAACTCAAGAATTTATATATCAAGATTCTACTCCTGCAAGCTCTCCAAGACATCCCAATTTACACAAAAATGATCAAGGAGCTATGTGGGAGAAATCTCCTCAGAAAAATTAAATATCCATCATCAACAGTCTGCATGGTAGGAGCCTTGTCTGATCTAATTTTAGGTAGACAAGAACTGATCAAATATAAAGATCTGGGGAATCCCATAGTTAAAGTTCAGGTCCAAGGCTATTCTTTTCCAAATACACTAGTTGATTTGGGAGCAGCCATCAACATCCTAACTATGGAAACCTGTAATACCCTGGGTTTTGACTCTTCGAACCCACCGCAATAATGCTGTAGTTGGCAGATCGATCGGTAGTTCTACCAGTTGGCACATTACATGATATAGCCATCTTTGTCGACTCTTGGGAATATCCAATGGATTTCCTCATCATCAACCCAAGAAGTAGACTTGAAGGGCATCCATTGATACTGGGCAGACCATGTCTTGCAATAGAAGATGCATACATAGGATGTCGAACAGGTAATATGACAATCGCTAGAGGGGGTATCACAAAGAATCTCATTTTATATGCTCCTGCTAAGCCAAGCCCAACTTTCATATATCCACAATTGCCACCACCACGATACCCAAAGAAGGATTTATGAGCCCCTCTTACGTAGGAAGAATCCCTCAGACTTGAAAACCAGCTAGAGGATGACGTAATCAATGGGTTTATCAATAGTCCAACCACCATGAGCAACTCGACCTGCCAGATACTCCAAGCTATTTTAGACTGTGAAGCACAGGGAGACCTGCTGGAATATTTAATGGAACAACAAATTCCAACTACTGTCGTTCATAACAACAAGCCCGTTGAGATTGCACCAGGGAGGTCTCTAAACATGAATGCCAATTTGGATGAACAACAACAACAAAAGTTGATTCAAGTCCTCTCCAAATACCAACAAGCTTTTGCATGGGAATATTCTGATATGAAAGGTATTGATCTGCAACTTTGCACACACCACATTTATGTTGAAAAAGATGCTCAACCTACCCAGCAGCCACATAGAAGATTGAATCCTCACCTCAGGGATATCGTTAAAGAATAATTACAAAAGCTGTTGGATGTAGATTTTATATATCCCATCTCAGATAGTTGGTGGGTTTCCCCATTAATCATCGTCCCAAAGAAAAATGGGAAATCGAGAATCTATGTTGACTACAGGGAACTTAACAAAGCCACTCAAAAATACCACTTCCCTTTGCCTTTCATTGACCAGGTCCTGGATACTTTGGCAGGAAAGAAATTCTTTTCTTTCCTAGATGGTTTTAGTGGGTACAATCAGATTCAGATTGCCCCAGAAGATCAAGATAAGACTGCATTCACATGCCCCTGGGGCACTTTTGCATATAGAGTATTACCCTTTGGACTTTGTAATGTTCCAACCACTTTTCAAAGGGCCATTCTAAGCATATTCAGTGATTTGATCAACAAAGGAATTGAAGTCTATATGGATGATTTCACTCCTTATGGCGATGACTTCGATCAAGCACTGAATAATCTAGAGAAAGTACTAGAATGGTGCATTGCGACCATGTTATGTTTAAGCCATGAAAAATGTCACATGATGATGATAGAAGGTGTGGTACTAGGGAATTATATCTTTGTAGATGGAATTAGAGTAGATCCAACAAAAATAGAGGTAATCCTTAATCTACCTACACCACACACTCAAACTGAGGTACGTAGTTTCCTTGGCAATTCAGGATACTATCGTAGATTTATGGAAAATTTTGCAAGAATCATTGTACCTTTACATGATTTGACTGGTAATGTAGAGTTTCAGTGGTCTGGCAAGTGTGATGTAGCATTTTCAAGACTCAATAAGTTGATCTCGACAACACCGGTGTTGAGGGGACCAAATTGGAAAATACCATTTCACATCTCCACCGATGCATATGATATTTCCATAGGCGCTATCCTTGGACAGGAAGAAGAGAAGAAACCCTATGCCATTTATTTTATTAGCAAGAATATTACTCCATCTAAACTTAATTATACGCTAACAGAGAAAGAGTTTTTAGTTGTCATACATGCCATCAATAAATTTCGTCATTATATAACAGACTATCCAGTTATTTTGTATACTGATCATTCTGCTATCAGATATCTAGCTAATAAATCGATTACTAATGGATGGGTCACTCGATGGTTATTACTATTGAAGGAATTTGATATCACCATCAAAGATTGACTCGATAGAGAAAATATTGTCGCAGACTTCCTATCCCGCATACCCAAAACTGACGACTCCTTAATAGTCGAAGATCAATTTCCAGACAAGCATCTGTTTGTCGTTACTACAAAGCCACCTTGGTACGCTGATGTGGAAAATTATCTGGCAGAGGGAAGGTTACCGACACATATTTCATCAAGGGAAATAAAATTGATCGTCCAGCTTAGCGCACGATTCGCCTGGATCAATGGATATCTCTTCCATACAGGAGATGATCTCCAGATCCGTAGATGCGTATGAGATGACCAAATCTACGACATACTAAAAAATGGACATGACGAGCCTTGTGGTGGGCATTTTTTAGATCGCAGGTCTGGACACAAAATTTTGCAGATGGGCTATTATTGGCCCTCAAAATTCAGAGACGAGAAGACATATGTCCCGACCTGAGCTAGATGTCAACGGACGGGAAAACTCAGCCATGCTGATGAAATTCCTTTGAAAGAACAAGTAGTTGCAGAACCATTTGAGAGATGGGAACTAGACTTCATTGGCCCCTTCAATCCAAAGTCAAATCAAAAGGCCTATATTGTAGTTTCAATGGACTACATGACTAAATTGGTAGAGGCATAACCTTACCAAATGCAACAGAAGAAGTATTCATCAAATTTATTTTCAAATTATTCGTACGCTATGGACTACCAAGAGAGGTAATTAATGATGGGGGGTCACAATTTACAACTCATAGAATCACCACCACCCTGGATAATTATCATATTAAACACAAAATTACTTCTTTGTACCATCCAAAAGCAAATGGGCAAGTAGAAAGCACCAATAAAGTCCTGGAGGCAATCCTGACAAAGACTGTCTCAACAAATAGACAGAATTAGGCTTATGAGCTCCCAAATGCCTTATGGGCTTACCGTACAACATGGCATAATACCACTGGCTACTCTCCTTATCATTTAGTCTATGGAAAAGAACCCATCTTCCCAATCGAGTTTAAAATCAAGACTCTAAGGATGGCCTAGGAAATCAGACTGGATCTTACAAAAGAACATAAACAACGCCTTCAACAACTCAACAAATTGGATGAAGCATGCCTGTCTGCTGTAGAGTGCACAACCGTTATTTATCAACAGAGAACAAACTGACATGACAAGCATATCAAGAAAAAATAATTTAAAAACGATGATTGAGCGCTCCTTTATGATTCCATATTTCAGGATTTTCCAGGAAAATTACAGACACGGTGGCTAGGACCATACGAAATCAATGAAGTCCATGATAATGACACAGTCACGTTAACCACCATTGACGGGTCCAGATCCCCATTTTGGGTCAATGGACACCAGCTACGACTCTATCATCAACCGCCCTCAAAAGAATCTTTCTACCAAGAAGTAAGTAAGAATCCTACTGTTTGAATTTTGGCTGGCTGGGAAGGTAATCCAACCACCCCAACTCCATAAATGTTGAATTTTGTTGACACTGTACATACTGTATATAATTTTTTCTGTAGATTTTATTTAGTTATTATTATTATTTTTGACAGTCACTCGAGAAAATAAGAACTAGGGAGGATAACTGTAGTGAACTCAATTAGCACTCTTTTCTGTTCCGAACTCCTGCTTCATCTCATAACCCAGAACCTATCTTTCACAGAGAAATGAATGTGTCATGTTCAACATCAGCAATTAGGCAACTATAATGAAACTCATAACATTAACAAACCATCCACTACTTAATTTTGAAATAAACAAACCCATAAATGAATTTAGTTTATGACTAATCAACATTGGATTCAAGCAAAACACATTTCTAGGTTTCTAAAAATTACCTATTCAGATGGTTAAAAACCTAACAATTGTTGTTCCTTTTGCGCACTTGTTGTTCCTTTGAACATAACAATTGTTGTTCATTTTTGCGCACTTGTTATTCCTTTTTGCGCACTTGTTGTTCCTCTTGCGCGCTTTTTGTTCCTTTGAACAGAACAATTGTCGTTCCTTTTACGTGCTTGTTGTTCCTTTGAACGGAACGATTGTCGTTCCTTTTGCGTGCTTGTTGTTCCTTTGAACTGAATGATTGCCATTCCTTTTGTGTGCCCATTGTTCCTTTTGCACACCTATTGTTCATTTTTCCGTTCCTTCCCTACATTGCTAATAAAACACTAAGCCATTCCTTTGGGGTACAACTTTCACCAAATAATTTTTACCAACATTATTTCTAAGGATCTATCATTATTTTGTGGACTATCTCCCATACCTTATCAAATTGTTTTTGGATCACTTTCTTAGTAATATCTTAAACCTTGTTCATAACTTGTAACCACCATAATTATTTTCTTTTCCCTTATACATACAAATACACTTAAATGATATCTCACCTTTATAATTAATAAGGAGTCTGCGACACACTTTACTTGGCATCCTTACACTTCTTTATGCCATCCCTTACTCTTAAGGAGTAGATGAGCCTCCCTTCATACACTTCTAAAAAAGAAAAAAAAAGAAAAAAAGAAATAAAATTTCTTTCTTTTCCCACAAAGAATAGGGGGTCTCATCACGAGCCAACCTACCACGATCATTGGATACTAACTTAAGTGACATTCCCACTATGTCTACCACACCAGGGCAATGGCCTTTGACATTTTATTTTTTCAAAGAACAGGGGGTCTCATCACGAGCCAACCTACCACGATCATAGGATAATAACATAAGTGGAATTCCCATTATTGCTACCACACCAGGGCAATGGCCTTTGACATTCTCTCGTCAAAGGACAAGAGGTCTCATCACGAGCCGACTTGTTCACCTAAGTTACAATCTAGTGAGTGGCATTATCACCATCTGGCTACCAAACCAGGATAATGGTATTTTTGGAAGAGACGATTCAAATAATTATCAAGGATATAGGCTCATCTAAGGGTTAAAAGGCAACCCTGTTGAGGCTATGGACGCCTGCTGGCAACAGTGGCTCTGCTTGTGGTATGGAAGTTTACCTTAAACACCAATTTTCTGCGTATCTCTAGATTTCCTTCACTCAATAATGAGGCTATCATTTCAATTGTATTCAATAAAATGAAAAACTAACAACATTATGATATGTGGGATATTATTTAAAGGAATAGATTTAATTTATTCGACATATGTATCCTTAAAAAATTCTTTTGAGTATAGGTATATTTCAATTCCATGAAAGAGGACTAACGTTTAATGATTACCGTTAAAATATGTTGTTTGAAAATTAATCATTGATCCCCATTGGCGGTGATAGTACAATTATTACCCCTCACCATCAATACCTACACTCATTACTTTCCGCTATGCTGACAGTCGAGGTAAAACTTTTCTATTAATGAGGGGAGTGGACGCTCGACACACATCTCAATAAAGATAGTAATGATTGTAATAAATACCTACATTTTTAAACATTTGTTGTCTCTGATATTTTCTATTTTCGGTAATTTTTCCTCTGATCTAGTCTAACCAAGTCTACTACCAGGAATGATAGTCATCCACATTTTCTCACAAAATGGGTGGCAAAGGTGTGCGCAGGGAGCCAACTTTACTATAGGTTACAGAGCAAGCAAGAGAAATCCTACACCGGCTGGGGTGGATGGAGTACTTCAACCATTTGCAAGGATATGACACGAATGTCATGCTTGAATTCTTTCAGAATATGCAGGGAGAAATCTCTATGGTGTGGGGCATACGAATCTCAGTCACCCCAGAAATCTTAGCAGAGGTCACAGGCCTCCCTAACATAGGCATTCAATGGATAGGAAAATACACAACACTGAAGGAAGTTGTGGAAACTTTCACAGACCCTGGGGAAGAATTGGATAATAAGGGAAAGGGACTTAATCCTAGTACCCTCAGAGAACCATGGAAGGAACTAGTAAGGATAATTCAGCGGTACATCACCTGTGATGGACGATACAACATAATTCAAACTCACCACCTCTAATTGATGGCAGCCTTAAAAAAATGTTTCGTACTTAATCTACCTTTCTTTTTGAATGCCATATTACATGAGGTTTCCTTAAGAACACAAAATTCCAAGGATCCTGTTACTATTATCAGTCACCACAGATTAGTTAAACTGATAAAAAATAAAGCATCGAGTCAAACTCAATTGACCTGGGATAGTCTGATTGAGGCCAATAGACCTCCACAAATGGAGTACCTTGAATTATGCCATGAAGAACCATCACAGGAAATTCAATATAGACTACCACCCAAAGAGAAATCCCATCTCCTCAAACAAAAGCTGAGGCAGACCTTGCCCAAATCATAGAGTTCCTGACCTCACAAACATAGGCATTAACAAAAAACAGGAAGAGAGAAAAAACTGCCCCTAAAACCATCATTCAGACAAGGAGAAGAAGCAGACAAATTCAGGAAACAACTGAAGCAATTCAGGGTACAACAAAACAGCCTGAAGAACCTCAGAATTCTACAGAATAGTCTCCACGAGAGAATGTTCAAGAAATTGGGCAAGCAAAACAGACCTCATAAAGGAATGATCAGGAAGACACCCAACCAACATTAGAGCATATGAAAAAACAATTTTTGAAGAGCTATGAGATAAAAATAGCCCAGGTTTTGGGAAGGTTGGGAACCTCAATTGACAGAGGCACAAATAATCCAAAAAAATGCTTAGAACAAGCCTCCTCTTCAAAACCAACTGAAGATTTTCCTAATATTGAAATGTCTTTTCTAGAGGACACAACACATGAAGAACCTCATTTTGAAATAAGAAGCCCTCTTGGATAGATAGAACATTTGGAAGGAACATAGGAACAACCATCTGCTGGCCAGAATGAAGAATACCTTGAGACCTCTCATAAACAAAAATCAACCAAGAGCCATAAGAAAATTAGAAAGTTAAAAAAAGAAAACAAATTGTTGAAGAAAAAGGCTAAGAAGGTTGAAGTATTAAAGCAGAAGGTGGGTAAACTAAAGGAAATTATTAAGGAATTGAGGAAACAAGTAGAACAAGTAGATAAGGCCCACAGAAGAAAGAAAAACAAAAGGGCCAGAGTGAAAGGAAGAAACCCTCTTCCTAAAGAAGTAGTCAGTACAAATTCTATTAAGCCCTAATGTTGGCTCATTACCCCTTAATTGGGGCATATTATATTAGTAATGTTATTTTATTTATGCCGGCTTTAGGCCATTAGTTGTAATTATACCTCCTAGTCTCCTAT
>JZKD02S1779886.1:580239-612764 GCA_000966675.3 Picea glauca | reverse complement strand
GACATAGCTATAGGGGATCCAGGCGCAGATGATAGTATTAGGTTGAGTGCACAAGAGGATACAAATGCTCATACAATATACAGTGTGATTCAGGGGGAGATAGCACCTAGTGATGGGGTGCAATGGCATACAGGAGTACCTAGTAGCACAGTAGACAGTGGAAAATTCATCACGTCATCGTATGCAGAGAGTGTTTTTGGGGATTCTAGATTTGGCACTAGCAGGACTGACACTAGTAGTGAGGGGTCTGAGATGGCACCTCAGCATGACCATGATCAGGGGTCACACCACTTAGCAACACAATTGAGATTTAGTGAGACTATGATCAGGTCAACCACTAGACATATTGATGACATGCATGCAGTGATGGCAGATTACTATTGGAGAGAATCAGTGGCACATGGTAGCTCAGATGGAGGATTTTCCATGGATGATTTTCACACTCTCCGGGAGAGAGTGTCTATGATGAGGATTGACTACCAACAATTGTTGACAGACAAGGATTATCTACTGAGGGTTGGTGAGATGTATCATGAGGATCTGAGGGAGCAGGAGTTGGAGATGGAACGACTCACTCAGGAGTTGGAGAGCACTCAAGGATTCTTGAGAGGCACACAGGCCACTCCTCAAGAATCAGAGTCTACATCAGATGAGTCTCTTGAGGAGATCCATCAGAGATCCACTTCATCTATCTCCATGGACACTTAGATGTATCAGTCAGTCACATTGATAGAGGATGTTGATGATCTAGTAGAGGAGCACCAGTTGATAGGGGACACTTCCATTTCTGTCTTGGGAGTGGTTGACCTCCATGTAGAGGTTGATCCAGCATCACACCCTAGATCTATGATGCTGCATGAGTCTACAGGAGATGACATGAGTATACCAAAGCATACAATGATGAGTGATATTTCACAGAGACATGTCGATATGTATGATGAGATTCAGAGGGGTATAGTTCCTTGCAGGGAGGAGACACACCTAGGGGAGTATGCAGATGCCACTCATTTGCAACAACACATAGTCGTGGGGGATCACCTTCACCATTTTAGCAGGTGCATGAGAGATGAGACAGGGAGGTTGGTTGACCAGCATTCAGATGGGTTACTTTCGGTTGTATTGGATGGTTGGGATTCAGTGATGACCACAGGAGAGAATCTATCATGGATACCGATGGAAGAGCTTCTGGTCGAATCCTTGGGATTGACCAAAGCATGAGACACTTCCCAGTCCTACAGTCAGCTATAGATATGTTTGTTATCCTTTTCTGACACATTTATCATTGACAAGAGCATGAGGAGGATAGAAGATGAGCATAGAGGGCTTCTGACAGTGATTAGTCTCACACAGGAGCAATTAGAGGAGATTGGAAGTGATAAACTTCCAAGTTTGCTATGGGACCCAGGAGTCTATTTTGTCAGCATGATGTTCATGTTGACCCAGGTTGCACCAAAAAGCCACACACTCCACCTTGGTTTGGTTTGGGGTGGGTCTGCAGGTACTTGTTCTATGGGGTGAGACCTTTCCTTCCACTTGATCATTATGATAGGGCATGGAGATGTTTAGATAGGTACTTCTTCTACAGATACGCCTATACAGATACAGTTTCTGGACAACAAGTCCAGTGGTCACAGGTATTTCAGTTTGAGGATCCTGGAGAGGAGGATTCACGATGTATGTAGGGGTTAGACAGTCATGGTCATAGCAGTGCAGTTTCAGCATGAGGATCTATGACAGAGGTTAGCATGGGACCCAGGGATTACAGGATTGAGCAATTCATTGACCGACAGGGGAGAGTGGACCATTGCAGGGGAGAGTGACCAAGATGAGATGGTCACTAGGGTTTAACATCAAAATATTTTTAAACAACTAAAGGACATGACAACAACAGAGAGTGAGACCTATGCTGAGCTCACCAGAGCCCAAGGGAAGGTAAAAAAGGTACAAACCCAATTGGAAAAAGATTTGGAGCAAATAAAAGAAATCTGTGATGTCTACTATGATGCTATTAATTGCAAATCCCCTACCACCAATTTCACTTTATTCTTACTGGAACTATATCTTTTATTGAGAGTGAATTCCATCAGAGCAGGTAAACCTATTTCATTTTCCACTGTACCTGAGTTTATTTCATGTTTAAGAGAGTAGGACGAAAAGGTACAATACTTTCTGTGTGAGTTGTACTTTCATAATTTCATTCTGGAAGAAGAAAGGAAAGATAACCCTGGCCCATTCATAGGTGACATACAGTTTCAAGCATTTATGTCATTTACTCATAACCAAGTCAGATGGGGTAAATCTCATAAAACTTTCCTAAAGAGGGAAACTGGGCTAGATCTCTGGGTTAGGGGAGAGCCTCCAAAATCCTTTCCAACCATTATGCGACATAAAACCTTTATGAAAAGAGGGGAGGTCATAGACTCCTTAGCCCCTATCCATCTACAGGTTATATGTTCAGGTATCACTCATTTTAGAGAGCTTAAGGAAGAATCTCTTACTGCTTCTAAACTGAGATGGGATGCATCCTCCAGTGAAGTGAAGAGTAGGGAACCCTTTGGGTATAGGAATTTCTTTACAACCACCTTCAGAATAGAAAGGTATTCTAGATTTCTCCAAGAGGAAGGGCCTGCTTGGATTGGGTGCATATATAATCCCCCTATCATCTAGTTTTCTCCAGAAAGTTACCAAAAATATTATCAAATTAACAAGAAAAGGGAGGATGCTGCTTTTGGAGAACTCAAAAGAAGCAATGGATTCAGGAGACCTGGTAAACCAACATTTCCACCTTATAAAATTACTGCTTTACATGTAAGATCTCAACTTGCATGAGGAAATGCAAGAAGGTAAGCTGGTAGGTATGTTAGGTTATGAAAAAGGTATAAATATCCTTCTTTTTCCCACATTTCATGATATCATCTTGATTGACTTTTCGGTTATTTAGGAGCAAATAGGATAGAAAATGAATAATATACTCTTTAGAATTATTGTTGAAGTTAGATTACATAGATCCTAAAATATGATTGGATCGTCTGGTTTTATTACAGGATTGGTTAAATATTGTCAAACCCAAGATAGCAAAGGAAATCTTGAAGATGCACAAGCTATTGGAGGTTGAGGACTGTATGGCGCAAGGCAGTTTTGAAGATGATTGAGTTTCTTATATTTTAACTTTATAATAGTAAAGCAATACTGAGGATCTCTCGATCCTCAGGATAGCTTAATTTACCAAGATTGTTGTAATATATAAGGGGTAAATAGATCCTGAAAAGATATAGAAGAATTGCATTCAATAATTCAGAACTTAGAATTGCTCTACATTAACAGTTTTTGTAAATGTTGTACCAACTATGAAATAAATAAAAGATTTGAGCGGTTTTACCATTTCTATATATTGAATTTCAAATAACAGTGCTTCTAAGGACTAAGGGCCCAGTATGAAGGAGCTACTGTTCGACCTGTAATTGTATCAGTTCAATTTCTGTTTTGTGATTTGATTATCTTTTTCAGTAGTTAAATGAATGCATAAGTGTGTTGATGATTTTATGTCAATTGCAAGAGATATATATTTTCTTAAGCATTAGATGATTGTTGTTCCAATTCCTATTACTGAGATTTGATGCGTGATAGTTCCTCATAAGTTCACACTTGTTGTTCCTTTTACTTAGTTTACATTTGTTGTTCATTTCACTTAGTTTACATTTGTTGTTCCTTTCTGTTAAACTATAGTTTTTGTTCCTTTCAATAGAAGTATGATTACTGTCTCTTTTCGATTAGATTACAGTCTCTGTTTCTTTCCATAGATAGAGTAATTCACCTTTTTCCTTTCCAGTAATTTGATTCATAATAATAGTCAATTCTGCAAGTCTTTATTTAGATTCAATTATTTCTCTTAAAATGAATTCAATAGATTAATTAGTTCCTTTCCATTGCACAACTTTAGATTTCAATTCCTAGAATCTTTAATGAATGTTTGAGGAACTTGATTGTTGATAAACTCAAATTTTCTTTAACTACACGATTTTAGCCTCTACAAGCTATTTGCATAGACTTTGTCGATATTCTTGAGATAAAAGACGAATCCTTGGGTTGATAAATTAATGTTAAACTAAGGTTGTTTTTAGAAATCTTTAGAGCCCAACACAAAGTTAGTAATATCGACGAACATGGGTAGTTGAATTATACCAAAGAATATCGATGGATGACTCCCTCATTCTCCATGAACCAGAAGTAGGGTTGGTTAAAGAAGATGAATAATTCTGGAGGGTCTTTTGGGAGGGAAGGTGGGAGATATATATCGACAAACTCTAGATTTGATATAGTGAAGAAACCACCTTCGAATTCACTATAAGTTTGAAAGAGGAAAAGGCACAGGTCCTTGGATTTCCAATCGTAATGAATGAAGAATTAATTTTTTTTGTGATAAGGCTTCCACAGGAACAAGAATTATGTTTCTCCTAGAATATGACATTACCTAGTATAAAAGATGAGTTCTTTCAAGAAGAAGAGGAGCTAAGGAAGAAAGGCAGTGGGTACGATAGGAATTACTTGATTCCTCTATGGTCAAGGGTGTCCTATCACATGTAGAAGTACTTCACCTATGAGGGATTCCATGGAATCATATTTAGGTATCACCTGAAGCTACTACATCACCTCATAAATCACAGGTTGATAAATATCCCTTTCTTTCTATGGAAGAGCCTGCAAAAAATGGCCCAAAGTTTCCATGAATACCAACGATGATGAGAGGGGTTCACCCACCATGGGATTATCAATATTTTGGTGATGCATGCATTCCACCAGGCTGGTCATGCATGTGAAATCCCAATGAAAGCTCTTACACAAATTGTGGAAGGACCAGTGGATTTGGAAGCAAGAGCATCCATACAGGACTTCAAGGAAATAAGTTCCACATAGCCTTTAGAGGAAGGAATTTGAGGAACCCCCTATGAAGAGAAGGAAAGAATGCCACCTCAAAAAGGAAAGTATCGAACCTCAAAGAAGAGGAAGACAATAATGGAAGAATATTTTCCTAAGAAAATATGACATGGTCCTCATCCAGACTGGTCGTTCCTGTTGAAAAAGAAGAACCAATCGAAAGGGTCAAGCCAACAACACAACAATAAGAGACCCTTGTTGTCACACAATTACCAGCAGGGGAAGTTGGACTAACAAAGGAATTAGGTACAATGAAGATGGCATCCCCTACTGCCACACACGAACCAATGGGGGAATTTGGACTAATGGAGGAACTAGGTACAATGGAGATAGAACCCCTGCTGCCACACAAGAAAGAACAAGGGAGGAAGATTCAATTGAGGAAATGGATTTCCCTGAAGAACCAATGGGGGAGGACGCATTCCCTAACATAGGAAATAAGGACTCAGATTCTGCTACAATTCAGGGCTGAGAAATGGACGTTGGAGCAATGAAAAAATGAGGGAGAAAATCACGTGGAAACATTGATAAAGAAGGCTCCCAAGCACAAGAAACCAAGGCATATTCTAGGTAAACCTCATTGGCCTATGTACTCTACCCTTATCCAACAAAATTTCAAATTAAGAGAAATTAATTAGAGGATGAAAAATAAAATAAAACATATGAGAGTAAGATTACAAGGGGGACCAACAAGTCTAGACTTCCTAGATCAAGTGGTTGGGATTAGCCACCAGGTTTGTGACAAATTAGAAGAAGAATATGTCAGAACTACACAAAAAGAATTAACCGAGAAAACAATGACATTCATGGAAAATGAAACCCAAATTGAGGAGGCCATGACCAGGGAACAAGAAATAGAAACACAGGAAGTGGTACCCCCTGAGCAACTAGAGGCAGGGACTCAAAAAGAGGAGGAAATACCTCTTAAAAATATTAACCAGGAAACTCAAGCAAAACAACTTACAAAGGAAATTGGAATCTGAACACATATTGACAGTGATTTCTAGTTGAGATCCCAATTAGACAAATGGAGGAACATGGTTGAGGCTTATGAAATAAGGACAATCCCTCTGGAAGAATACTGACATGCCATATACAACTTGAGGCAGAGGTGGGCCGAGTAGCTATTTGTTCATCGAGACAAATGGGATAAGTGGAAGAAAGACATGAGGAAGACCTTTGAACTTCAAACACAAGTAGAGCTCTTGAAGGAGGATAATAGGTAGAATAGCTCTTTGTTGGAGGGAATCCTCAGTTGTAGAGCACCTTCTCTAGCCTAATTTGTATTCCTTCATGAAAAATATGTCTTATTCTAGTTCAAAGCAATATCAACATGCATGCCCTATAATATCATCTCAATAAAGGAATTCTTGGAAGTGTGTTATGGTAGTAGTATGGAAGACACGAATCTATTGCACGAGCTTTATTAACACATCAATGTCTTATATTTCAATATGGAATGGAATCCAATTCAATTTGTAGGAGATATATAACTAAGGGTGTTCACATCATTCATGAGAAACCATGGTTAATGGGATATTGGTCTTACAATCACCCATAAAAATGAGACAAGTGATCTATGGATAAGGGGAGAATTCCATAACCCTAAGGTCATTCTCATCTCACATTTTGCTTGGGATAATTCCATGACACATGGGCCATTCATGGCCTAGAATCGTGAAGAGGCCATCGACGAACAAGGATGATTTTAGGGGCTAAATTTCTCTCATGGGATAATTTTCAATGGTTTTTCCAAAAACGAGATTCGCTATTTTAAAAATGATTCGCCCAAATTCTATAGGATAAAATTATTTTACCTTAAAAATCGCCAAAATTTTATAAAAACTATATAAAATCCTTATAAATTTGAATATTTTTACAAAAATATAGCCAATCATTTATAGTTGGCATATGAAAGATTAGTAAGATTTGCCAAGGTTTCTACATTTTAAAATAAATTTCCATCCTTAAAATCATCCCTGTCAACGAATGCTCATAACACATAACATCTTTGCTACAAAATTCTTTGGAAGGGAGCAGGCATCGATGGGAATAGGGGACAAAAAAGATCATACAGAAAGACACTTTCAATTACCATAACTTTGTAGTGGCATTGAAACATGTAAGTAGGTACATCCAATGTTTGAAAATGTGTGGGAACCATTAGGTAGGACTTAAATTTCACTACCCCTTGATTTCGCTGGCAGCACCTGAGTACCGACGAAGTTTTGAGATAGGTGAAAGGGAGGAAGAAAAGTTATATAGAGAGAGATGGAGGTTAGTCCTCGACCTTTGAAAAAGGTCATGTTAACTATAGCATCAAAAAAACCCACAATGTTGCCACTCTTTTAGAATCAGACCGACTAGTTGCACGAGGACATGCAATACTTTTGGTTGGGGGGAGATGATGGGTGTTCAAAACACCATCTTCTTCATGAATTTTCTTTCCTTTTTCATGATAATATTCAATCATTTCACTACCATCTTCAGTATAATTAATGTTTTTTTGTCTCAAGTATCTCACTCTATGATTTATTTCATTTTAAGTGATCTTACTAGTGTAAATGAGGAAGTGTTGACCGTTTCATGCTTATTAACGATTTGTGTCAAAAAATGCATGTCACAGGGATGTCAACGAGGTTGTTGTAATATGATATGACCTTGTTGCAAAATGGTCCTTATTTGCTGCAACATGGTCCCAAGTCGCTGCAACACCACCTTTAGTTGTTGCAACATCACCCCTAGTTGATGCAACATGTTGTTGCAACACGATATTACATGATGTTCCATATCAACCAGTAACATTGCTACTCCTCGTAGTTGCGACATGACACAACAACTCCCGCGTCAATTGGCAAAAAAATTGTCTAAAGATTCCAATTACTATAAATGCATCTGGGAAACCGCCACTTGCATGGTACCCCATAATATACAGGAGGACATGGAAGAAAAAGTTAAAAAGAGAAAGAGACAAACACATACAATCGTTCCAACAGATGCCCACATCAAAAGGGGGGTCGAGTCACACGAATATCCCACACACTTATTTGAGTTGAGTCATTAGATGAGATTGAGAACAACCTGAGGATCATAGATCCTCATGGTTTTTCTCAACACTTCTTTACTAAGAAAATGATGTAATGAATTGTATAAATACTTGGCTCAATGAGAGTTGAAGAACAATGCTTTTTGTAATCTGAATTTTGTTTTCATTTAATAAAGATATTGTTGCATCTTTGGTTGAAGTCTCTTGTGTAAAGTGTGGTTAATCTTAGCATGTGATTGGATTTTTAACCAGTGCCTCGATTAAGGAGGAGGGCCCACTCCTTAGTCAAGTTCTGCTCCATTATAATATAGATTTATTTCTCAATTGTGTGGTTTATATGATTTGTTTTTTTTTTACTAGGGATATCAACAACTATTTAGGAACGTACTCGCGTGACACATGGTCATGTCATCTAACTACTATCACTATAACCCCAGGCATGCCAACCTGGCCCCTCATTTGACACACAATGCTAGTAAAGGGTTTCGTGTCAATGACTTCACATAGACTGTCTTAACAATAAACTCTATCATTGAATATTCTACACCTCGGGGGCTTGTGGTTTATATGATTATTAATAATTTGATTAGTGAAAATCATGTATAACATTTGTATTTGTTTGTCACTGCAACAATATATTTAGTCTATGGATTATTTGTGGCTGCAACTCTAGAATTGTTTCATTTCATTATGTTAGCATTTATTTCATTATGTTAGCATTTATTTCATTTGTTGATCTCTCATTTGTATTATCTGAATTGGTTAACCAGATGCATAATGTTTTCAATGTTGTCCATAAACATAGGGATATGAATTATCTATGGGCATAGTCACCATATAGAATTAGATACTAGCTAGTGTTCTCTTTTCCTGTAATAACCTAGATGCATTTTTATTGACACTCGGACCGAGGTTACAACACAGAGTGCTTCCAGCCAGTTGAGTTGGTTTAGTTTCCTTTTTTTCATTTACATCTAGATCGGGGTTACAGCACAAAGTGCCTCCAACTGTCTGGATTAGTTAAGATATTAGTTTATTTCCTTGAATTACACTTAGAGTGGTGTTATAGCACAAAGTGTTATAACTTGTGATTAGCTTGAAGGGCACGTCATAACAAAGTGTGCTAAATTGATTGGTATGTACTTAAAACTTCATTTGATGTATATATGAAGTGTTGTTCAAATTTTGTGTACTTGTAAATTTGATTTTAACTTATGTTGTCATGGTGATAGAGTAGTTTCTAGCATTGGTTATGTAAATTGATTTAACATAGCAATGAGCATATTTTGCTCAGTGATAAATATATTGTTCATAAGTAATTTTTTGATTTGTTATATGTTGGGGATTGTACCTTTAGGGTTGTGAATTTCCTCCCCTTGAAGTGCATTGTTTCATTGTGTTTCCCTATGTATTTTGGTTACACATAAATGCAATATATCCTATTGTAATTTATATTTCAGATTCATAGTTAATGTTGAAAGTTCATTGGAAATATATTTGGGGAACCTCAAGTTTTGAGGTGAAATTTATGAATGTGTTTTAAGATCAACGTTTACCAATTTTCCACACTTGGTCCATCTGTGGGTCTGAATATGTGCTCTTTCTCATCACTCTCAGATATGTCACATTGCATTGTGTCAAGGTTAGTGATGAACAAAGTTATCGAGCCAACAAATTGGATCTTATTACATTGCGTCAAGAGAGAGGCCCCAACAAGCATAGTGAAATGAAGATGCTAGGTAGGTACACATCAGGTGGGTCTATAGGCACCATTCTCATGGTATACATAGTTCTCCACCCAATGGTCCAACCATTCTTGAAGGTGCTCCATTTCCAAGGGAAATTGCAGAGTGTAAGGTACTAGGGCTGCTTGTAGAGGCAATAAAATACCAAACAATAGTGGCAAGAATGGAGAATAATGCCCCTATTGGGATTTGCATCCAATTATACACATGAGCCCATAATTTTGGTAGAATTAGGGTTGATTCTTGATTGTATTAGCCACATCAATTGTGGGAACAGAGGAATTATTTTCCACATAAATGAGACTAGGAGGACATCAGCGAAAACCATGCAGTCTTAAAAATGATATAAATTTATTAAAGGACATCTTGAAATTTATAGAAATCACAAAAGGGTTGTGAGAAAATGACGAAAAGGTGATTTTGTCCAAGTCCGAACACCTCAAACCTCAACTAGGTGATCCAAATATGTGGGAGTAAGGATCCATGGGATTCGAGCTATGTTGTAGGAAACATCCCCCTGGGTGTCATACCAATACTCGAAACATCAAAACAGGTACAAAATGTCGGCAGTCGTATCGTACGATGTTTTCCAATTTGGAAACACCATATCGTATGACTGCCAACATTTTGATAACGTTTTGAATCATATGACAGTCATTTCGATGGATTTTTGTTGGTTTTTGAAATTTTCCAAGTGGACAAGAGGACCATGAGTCCCTTAGGTGGAAAAAAATCCTCTCATTAACCACTAATAAACATTTTAAATATGTGTAGCTATCATCACCATTTCACCCACCCTAGTAATTAATGGTAATATTAAATTCTTAAAGACAATGTGTTATATATATATATATATATATATAAGTTGGTGGGTCGCATTTCCTGATGTCCCTATTTCAGAAAGTTCTAGACGTTTCCCCATTTCTTGCAACTTAGGAGTGGAGGCTTGAACTTGCAAGGGTGTAATAATCACATAAGAGAATGCATATGACAATTATGGAAGAAACCTTGTAGATAAGGTCACATCTACTGAGGAGGCCTTTGGAGGCCTTTGGAGGATGGAAGCAAGGGGAATGGTTTTAGTAGTAGGTAGGGTTTTCAGTTGAGTGTTAGAGGATGTGAGAAGGAAGGTTTTGGTCAATGGTTTCAAGGATACAAATAAGGATGATGGTTCATGGATTAGGAAGAAGAAGAAGTATATTCATGATTGAAATGGTGAAAGAAAGATTGTTGTGCCTCGTGATTAGATCCTTGAAGTATTAGAGATGTTGTGGGAATGAGCTCTATATTTTTTTGTGGATAGAATCCTCAAGCCTCTAAAATGTTTCCTTGGATAGGGGATATTTAGAGAAAGTTTGTCTCTATTAAGATCAAAATATTCCCTCCCGATGAAGGTATTTTCTTCTTTTATTTTGACAAATTTGAAAAAACATGAGTTTTTTATTTGGAAAAAAAACTAATACAAAATTCCACATAACTTTTTAAATGTCACTCCGAACATTTATTGAGTATCTCATTATAATAATGTTTCTATGAATGATAAGTATGCAGTTGGTATTTTCAATGGTAAGTATGCAGGTGGAACTCTCATTTTTGGTGCCATCCTATTTACCAATATTGTTTTCAATGTTCATTGATCAATCACTAACTCCAACCAACATTCTACATCGCCAAGTCCTTTATATAGGTGTTTCTAAACATTGAACATTGGAAAAAAAAAATGTTAAGGGAGAACATAATATGACACATCAACTTACAATCGATAATCTCTAAAAACAATATTATTAAATGAATAATAGTTGTTTCCACCATTATCTGAGCTTGGATTTTGAATTTAAGTATACAATACAATGAAGGAAAGTTTCATGACGCAAGAGAAGAAAATGATTTATACCTTGTCGGAAATGCATTGTGGGTCGTGGAGGTGATCACCCTTCAAACCTGCATTTTTCAAAGACAATAAAAGGTTATATGACTGAATAATAATTAAACATATATGAGCTTGCTTTTGTCAAAGAGAATAAAACATTATCTGGTTGAATAATAATTAAACATGTACAACGCTCTAGCAATACTAAAGGGGAATACATCATGAATGAGCTCCTCTTGGTTTCAAGAATAAGTTATTCTCTACGAAACAGGGCCAACCATGTGAAGGTGGAAGTTCATTTTGCCCCTCCCCCCCTCGCATCACTCTCAATTCCCCATACCCAATTATGCGTAACAAGTAGAAAAACAAGAATTAAAGGTAAATGAAAGAAATAAGGTACATTCATACAAAAAAAATAAGGTTCAGACACAACTAGAAAAATAAAAATTGTATAGTCAATAGTTTATATTAATAAAATTTGTCCTTAAAATATGTATAGTCACTTATTTTTATGTTTCTTCTTTTTGATAAAATTCACGAGTAAATCATCATCACATTTGTGTTGATCCCAACCTTTAGCTATTGGAACCTCTTCTTCTTCTAGAAGGTGATGGTTCATCTCAACCATTGTACTACTTATAGTAGCATGATGTGGATGTTGATGCACTACAAGGGCATCCACTACAATAACAAAAAGTGTGAAAAGGACATGGTTAGTTATTATTGATAGCAATGTTTCATTAGTACAAATATCATTACTATGTTTTTTACCTAGAGGAGTATTCAACACCATTGGTTGGATTGTCATCAGTTCCTCTCCTCTTCGAGCACCCTCATCTACATGCCCTTCCATTGAGACAATAAAAGTTATAAGTACACCATATGCAAGTAAATATTCATAATCTTCATATTACAAATTTTATTTTAAAGACATGCATACGTAATGGGTCTGTAAACCACTAGAATCATGGGGTTGTTGTCCAACACGGTCGAATGAACATGTGTTGTTTGCCTACTTAAAACACATAGACACATTAATTGATGGGATAAATAAATCGTTAATATATTTGACAAGTAATCAACAACTACAGTCTTTTCATTTTATTTACCAACTAGTTTGAAGGGTCAGACTGTGTCTGCCCCTTTGTCGATTTTCCACCACTGCTTGAAATCCAAACTTGAAGTCGACCATCAAGTCTTCTTTGGTGGCGATAGTGTTGAATGTATCCCCCTACATCGCATGGCATAATATCATTATTTTTTCTTATTGGCTACAATTAGATAAAATTTGCATGATGATATGTATAATATGAATAAAGTATTTGGTACTTACAATTAGATATTTTAATATCAAGTAACCACCTTGGCCAAGTTTGTGTTGCCCATGTTTTTCTACTCTTTCCTTGGTTTCTTTTGACGTGTCTAGGAGCCTACAACAAGTTTCAAGTTTTTTTTATAAGATATCACTATTGTTTTTGTAGAAATAAATAAAATTCAACATATTCAATTCAAAGTATCATATATTAACTTCCAGGGTCATGTGGTGTCTTCCCTTCGTGTCTCAATGCACTCTCCTTTGCATTGTCTTGTATATTCTTCCATTCCATCTTGAGAATGGCCATAGGACGATCATACTTATGGTTCTTTTTCAATTGAACCCTATATTTATCTCTGACATATTTCAAATATGTACCGACCCTTGAGTTTCTTTCAAACTTGTTGAACGAATCACCAAACAGATCGACCATATGGTTTATAGTATTGTTTTTCAAATATTTATTCTGGGCATTCCACCGTGTGTGAATGGTGGGACCAAAAATCTCTAAATCCTTTTTGTGTAGGGTCCTATAAAAAAAATTGTTTCCTACAAAATGATATGATAATTAGATTAAAATAAGATGAAATATATAGGTTTCAATAAAATGGTATGAACTATTTAAGATATTCAAAAATACATGAGATTTGTTGTATCTTCAAGGGAATCAATTTATCATCCACCAAAAAGTTGATGGAGATTTTTCATGATCTTTGGACATGTGATTCTCTAGGATAATAATGATCTGGCAACGCATAACCAATATCCTCATGAGATTCCCCCTATAAACCATCACATGCAAGGTCTAGCGTGTGTGGTGGGGGCATCTCATGGCCCCGAAGAGTTTCATTCCTTTGAGCCACACACAAAGAGAAAAATATCCTCGTGGTTATGTGGATTGTGCTAGGACGTTGTGGGGTTTGTGCATCATTGTTACCAGCAACGTCTCCATGATTAGTTTGTCCCGTCAGATCCAAAAATTCCTATTGAAATAAAATGTTTGAGTATTTCTCATATAATAGTATAAAAAAAAAATTCATAAATCGATATATGTCAAAAATATATTTTTTTAAAATTATCCTTACCCCAAATTGTTCTATATCCTTCCTTAAAATTTTCATCCTTTATTTTCCCTCCTCTCTAAGTGACTTACACCTAGATAATTCAATGAATTCCCTATAATCCTTTCTCAAGGCCTTTCGAATTGTTTCCATTGGGTTGATGGAATCATATATTTCATCCTACACATCATCATGCTCCGATGGTGTGCTTGTCTACATCAACAAATAAACATTTTAATTCAATTATTGTCTACAAGAATTTATATGTAAATCATGGTTATATTTGTTGCGGTCTAGCTAATTCCTTCCCACGATCACCCTACCACATTATAAGATGCATGCAATTTTAGAATGCTAG
This sequence comes from Picea glauca, assembly GCA_000966675.3. Lineage (NCBI taxonomy): Eukaryota > Viridiplantae > Streptophyta > Pinopsida > Pinales > Pinaceae > Picea > Picea glauca. The sequence goes on along the minus strand of JZKD02S1779886.1, from coordinate 598,434 downwards.
AAAATAATCTAAGAAGCATGAGCTATTAAAATGTATGTTAAGAAAATAAAAATGAAAGAATTAATTATAGGTTTGGTATACTGGTAGAACATATTTACCCCCATAATAGAAATGCTTCCATCGATTCAATTCAAATCGTATTCAACCAACAACTCTTCCCCTACAACTATTGTTTTCATTGCACATACGAATATTTGATTTCCTTAACGCCCCTCAAATATACAATAGGGTTTCTTTCTTGTTGTCTTAGGTCTTGTACTATTAATAATCCCTATAATATTCCCCAACACCTTTGGCATTCCATCAATATACATCGTCACTCCTTTATTGTGATCATTTTCTTTTAGTTTTATATAATATGCAAGGACTGTATATCTCCACATACTTGGAATATATGGGACCAACATCAACTAATATCCATATTTGTAGCATGGTATGACATACTCCATAAACTCAACAAGTCCTCCATCTTTCATCTTTATGCCATCGATGGAGAATATACCCAAACCATGTATGGACAACATATCAATGCGATACATCCTCTCATTGACAGATAAGTCAGTGTCTAGCTGAGGAATTGTATTGGGTACCCATCATCTCACTATATGTTTGTAAATAAAATGAAACTCAACATCACCTATGCTCTCATTGTCATAAGAACACAGACCTCCTTCAACAAGAAATCATTTCATGCGCCTACAAAATTTTCTTCTGACCTTTTCACCTCTAGTTGATCTCAACCTGTTAGATGTGTTGGATGTAACACTTTCCCTCCTCCCTCCAGAAATTCCCTTGCTCAAGGATGATAGTTCTGGAAGGTACCTATTCGATTGTACCTAAACTCCATAGAGTGAGAAAAAGTAGTTATAAAATAGAGAGTGGTTTCACCATTGATTCCTTTCTCCTTTTAAAACTCAGTTCATCATTGGAAACAATGTATCTAGATTTACCATTCATTAAAATGTATACATCATATTCTATTATTAGTTTTTAAATCCAATTATCGACACTCTTTGTAGGAAGTTATCACCATCCAAAGAGTGAAAGTGCATCAATGCCATTTTTCTCAATTATGAAAAAATCAAAACCATTTTTGATGCAGGAGCATCGTGTCAAGCGCATAGAGGTGGGAACATTCAACATGTGTGAGTTCTTCCAGAAATTTGATGTGGGAGGCTACAATGGATTTCGAGATCCGCCTCAACTCAGTGTCAGAATTCACTTTTTGAGGCACGCTTGAACCGGTGCCAAATTTTACCTTGTGAAGCAAGTTTTTGAAATTGTAAACAGAGCAGGAGTTTTCACTTCGGCTCTGGAATGCGACTGGACTTAGATAGTGTAGGATGAATTTTAGAGTAGGCAAGTAGCTAGGGGAAACCCTAGAATCATATTTGAGTTATGTAGAAGTGGACACACACCCAGTTAGAGGAGAGAGAGGAGAGAGAGGAGAGAGAGCTGGAATACAAAAAAAAAATTAGTTGTAGGAGAGAATTGCGAGTTAGCAGGAGGAGAATGTTTTTGAGCTACTATAATTTTGAATGTAATCTGTAGCCATTGGGCACTTGTGAATATAATAGAATGAAAAATTGATCCAAATGTGTTGAGCTTGGACTGTGTGTGTTTTCCTGTTATCTTATGTTTTATAAACAAGTAAATGGAACTGTGAGATTTTGGCAGTTTCGATTGTTTCTCTTCATTTGGAGCTCTGCAAGGTGTGCATCGAGCCAGGGAGGAACACTGTGAAATTTTTTTCTCTTCACTAGAAGCTCTGCAAGGTGTGCATCAAGCCAGAGAGAAAACATCGTGAATTTGAGCTATCGAACTCCCTTAGACGCAAGGAGTGCGCGGGAGTCGGGGTTTAAACCAGACAAATATCAAGAGGAATAACACTTCGGAGAGTGTTATTGGGACCTAAGAACCCATTCCATGGAAGGAACAAAGACCAAGTTTTCGCAGACTTAGAAACCCCCTAAGTCGAAATCGAGTAAAAGCTCAGGAGGAAAAACACCGTCGAGTGTCGGATCAAGGTGAGAATCCCCGAAGGCCATAAGATTGAAGGAAGGAGCATAGGCTTTAACCCTGTATAGATCCAGGAGGGGAGTTTGGAAATCCGAACGGACGGTGGAGAATCCTTGAGGGGGAACACCGAAACCACACACACCGTTGGATCAGGTAGAGCTGCGAGGAGGTTAGCGGCGAGAGTTTCTCAATGTTCATTTTAGGGATTTGGATATCGGGAGGTGGAAGGATAGAGGCTCTTGTCCTTCAAAACCCCGAATCACGAAATAGAAAAATTGCGATTCAATGTGAGCTGTCGATCACAGGGATTATTGTGAGCCGTTGATTGAACGCCAAGGCATTTCGGCGTTTCAGCATTTTCCATTTCGGCATTTCGATGACTGGAGTTTTGAAAGGGGAAAGGAAGGACTCTTACATCGTGATTCCCTTAATCGAAAAACCCCAAAAGAGTGAATTCCAAGCCAGTTCGGCATTTCATGAACTAGGATTTCGAAAGATAGAATATAGAAGGTCGAATGCTCGCTTCACGATTCCCCGAATCGCAAAAAACAAATGGCATATCATCGTGGGCCATCATTTTGGCATTATGGGTACCGAGTATTCGAGAGGCCAGGAGTCTGGAGCTTGGGAGTTTCGACTCGTGAAACCGCGAAATGTGAAGACTCAAAAGGCTAGGGGAGGAGCCAGTTGAGGCGTTTTGCCTTTTCAGCATTTCAGAGACCGGAAGTCCAAGAGGACAAGGAGCCAGGGAGAATTCGCTCACAAGAGTCCCAAAACCCTGAAAAACCTGAAAGGTAGGTTGGGTCAGAACATAGAGGAGGGCGCCAAGAAAAAAAAGGCGTGTGCACAGGTTTTGTTGAAGGCTTTTGCTAGAGGAGAAAAGGGGTACCTGTGGATTTGTTCGAAGGGTTCTAGCAGGAGCTTGAAGAGCTAATTCGACTCAGAAGAAGAATGATCCAGAGACTGGGAGGTCAGTGGACCCTGCTGAGGTAGGAGGTCTACATCAGGTGGTATCAGAGCTATTTTTTTGTTTGTATATTTTGGGAGAAGGAGGAAAAAGAAGGAGACAAAAAACTCAGAGCTGTACTCTGTGTGTGATAGACAATCAACACAATGCTGCCAAGAAGACAAGATCCGCCTTTAGCCAACCGTGTTGTAGAAAGGGAGATGCGATAGTTTCGTGCCCGAATGGAAGCAATGGAAGCAACACAGAGAAGAGCACATAACATTGGGGATGTCAGTGATGCGGAAAGTGAAGAGGTTGAGGTTGAAAAAGCTACAGGAGAGGATGCTGCAAAAGAACGTTTGTTGAGAGAAGTTTCGAGATTGGGAGGTAGAGCTAAGATAGAGGTCCCCATGTATGAGGGAAATCTAGATGTTGAAGAACTGTTGGACTGGATAAGGTACATGGAAAAACACTTCAACTATGAAGATGTCGATGAGGAAAAGAAGGTGAAGCAAGTAGTCACCAAGCTAAAAGGGCATTCAGCACTGTGGTGGCACAAACTGCAGGCTAAGAGGAGAAGTAAAGGAAAACAGAGGATAAAGAGTTGGGACAGGATGGTAGCCAAGATGAAGGCTAAGTTCATACCCAAGGACTACCAGATCAATCTGTTCAGGAAGCTACAGAACCTGAGACAGAAAGGAATGGCAGTCAAGGAGTACACCGAGGAGTTCTACCATCTGAACATCAGAACTAGACAAAGGGAGAGAGACAAAAAAAAATTCACCAGATACATAAATGGCTTGAGATATGAAGTCCAGGACGAGCTGAGCATGATGTCACTGAGAACTGTGGAATATTCTTATCAGTTTGCACTGAAGGCAGAGGAGAAGTTGGCCAGATAACATAACCAACAAGGAAGAGGTAAGAGCTCGGTCCCAAGAAAAAGCAAGGGATTTAACCGTGACAGAGCATATCAGTCTAAGGACAAGGATGAGAAACCACATAATCACTTGGAACGAGCAGGAAGTTCACGAGGAAGATAGAATGGTGGAAGAACCTCTTCTAGAGGAAGAGGCAGAGGAGGAGTAAGGTGCTATAACTGTGGAAAGATAGGGCACATGTCTTGGGAATGTCCTGAGAAGAATAAGGAAGGAGGAGAAGCCCACATTTCAGAAGAACAACAAAGAGATGTTGAGGTATAAGGAGCAGAGGATGGAGCATCCCTGATATTGAGAAAATTTCTCTTAAAACTAGAGGCAAAAATTGAGAAGCCAGTGCAGAGAAATAGTCTCTTCAGGACAACTTGCAAGACTAATGATAAAATATGCAAGGTAATCATTGAAAATGGGAGTACTGAAAACCTATTATCCACAGAGATGGTGGAGAAATTGGAGCTGAAGACAACTGCACATCCAAGGCCATACAAAGTCTCATGGCTACAAAAAGGACACTAGGTAACAATCACTAAATAATGCCTAGTTGAATTTAAAATAGGAGGGTATAAAGATGAAATCCTATGTGATGTAATTCCCATGGATGTATGTAATATTCTGTTGGGAAGACCATGTCAGTTTGACAGAAGTGTCATTCACGATGGAAGGAATAATACATACACATTGGAGAATAATGGTAGGACACATATGTTGCTACCGATGGAGGAGAAGAAAGAGAAAGAGGAAGCCAACACAAGCATACTTCTCATGAGTGGGAAGGAACTCCTGAAAGAAGTCAAGGAAGAATAAGAGATGCAGTTTGTTTGATAAGGAATCCCAGAGTCATCCTTACGAGTACATAAATGGATGATTTGCCTCAAGAAGTTCATGAGCTGCTATATAATTTTGTTGATATAGTGGTGGATGAGCTGCCAAACTCATTGCCACCCATCAGGAGTATCAGTCATCATATCGACTTGATACCAAGAGAAACCCTGCCAAACAAGGAAGCGTATAGATTAACACATAGAGAAAATGAGGAGGTGAAGAACCAAGTCCAAGAGTTGCTGGATAAGGGCTTAGTCAGAGAAAGTTTTAGCTGATGCGCAGTACCAACTGTGTTAAGCCAAAAGAAAGATGGAGGATGGATAATGTGCACAGGCTCGAGAGCCATCAACAAGATCACCATTAGGTACATATTCCCTTTACCGAGAATGGATGATTTAATGGATTTCTTAAGTGGAGCAAATTTCTTTTCTAAGATAGACCTAAAAAGTGGATATCACCAGATCAAGATGAGAGAAGGTGATGAATGGAAAACAACCTTTAAGACGAACGAAGGCCTGTATGAATGGCTAGTTATGCCATTTGGCTTAACGAATTCCCTGAGCACTTTTATGAGGCTGATGAATGAAATTCTAAAATATTTCATTGGCAAGTTCGTGATTGTATATCTGGATGATATACTGGTCTTTAGAAGGACAAAAGAGGAGGATTTGAGGCACCTAACGCTAATAATGAGGAGGCTACAACAGGAGAAGATGTTGATCAATTTGAAGAAGTCCTCTTTTATGAAGACATAGCTCATTTACTTGGGTTTTGTGATATCTTCGAATGAATTGAAGATGGATCCAGAGAAGGTGAAAGCGATCATGGAATGGTTGTCACCAAAGAGCATGTTCGAGGTAAGGAGATTTCATGGTTTAGCAAGTTTCTACAGAAATTTCATTAGAGACTTTAGTGGAATTTTTACGCCAATGATGGATACGGTAAAGAAGCAACACAAGTCTTTTAAATGGACAGAGGAGGCTGAAAGGAGCTTCAATATATTGAAGGAGAAGATAACAAAATGACCAATTCTGTGCTTGCCAAATTTTGAGAAGACATTTTAGGTAAGATGTGACGCAAGTGGAGTTGCAATAGGAGCAGTTCTGAGTCAGGACAATCGACCTGTTGCCTATTTCAACGAGAAGATGAATGAGACTAAGAGGAAATACTCCACATATGACAAGGAATTAGATGCCATCATTCAAGCATTGAAGAAATGGAGGCATTATCTTGTCCCGCAAGAGTTTGTCTTGTACAACGATAACCAAGCTTTACAATTCATAACCCGACAAGAAAAACTGAACTAGAGGCATGCAAAATGGGTTGAATATATGCAAAATTTTACTTTTGTCATAAAACATATTGTTGGGAATGCTAACAAGGTTGTTTATGTGTTAAGTAGGAGATGTTTAATTCTACATGAATTCCAGGTGAAGACCTTGGGGTTTGAGCACCTTAAGGATATGTATTGTGATGATACATATTTCAAGGAGGCCTACGAAGCATGACAAGCCCTGTATTGAGAGATAGAAGTAAATGGACAGATTATATGGTTCAGGAAGGATTGTTGTTCAAAGGAAACCAAATGTGCATACCAAGATGCTCAATGAGGGAAAATCTTCTGAAGGAGAAGCATAGTGGGGGATTGGATGGACATTTCGGCCATGATAAAACATTTGCATAGTTGAGCAGCTCGTACTATTGGCCAGGTATGAGAACATATGTGATAAATTTGGTGAACAGATGTAGAATCTACCAACATGCAAAGGGGAAAAGATAGAACACTGGATTGTATCAACCATTGCCAATACCAGAGAGGCCTTGGGATGCAATAAGCATGGATTTCGTGTTAGGATTGCCAAGAACACAAAGGGGATTCGATTCCATATTTCTGGTGGTGGATAGGTTTTCAAAGATGGCACATTTCATCCCATGCATGAAGACCAGTGATGCAACACATGTTGCAAATCTATTTTTCAAAGAAGTTGTGAGACTTCACAGCCTACCCAAAAGCATTGTCTCAGACAGAGACACAAAATTTGTTGGTCACTTTTGGAGGATGTTTTGGAAGAATATGGGGACATATTTGTCCTTCAACTTAGCTTATCACCCTCAGACAGATGGGCAGACTGAGGTGGTAAACAAAAGTTTGGGAAACTTATTGAGAACTCTGGTTATTGAACACCATAACCAGTGGGATCAGATTCTGCCACAAGCATAATTTTCATACAATGACTCACCAAATAGAAGCATTGGAAGGAGCCCATTCCAAATACTCTATGGAATGCAACCTAGGGGAGTGTATGAGTTAAGGGACTTGGAGCAGGGAGAGATTAGAAGCGCTGGAGCAGAGGATTTTGTTGTTGAGATGCATAGACTCCATGGTCGGATCAAAGAACAATTACAGAGTTCTAATCAGAAATACAAACACAGAGCTGATCAACATCATAGGGAACTTCAATTTGAAGTGGGAGATCAGGTTTTAGCACATATCAGGAAGGAAAGGTTCCCTAGGGGAACATATAACAAATTGAAGATGAAGAACATCGAACCCTGTAAGATCTCGAGGAAGTTTGATGAAAACACCTATGAGATCGAACTGCCATATGGTGTGGGAATTTCACCCATATTCAATGTTTCAGGCCTGTATCCTTATAGGAAAGATGACACAGAAGGGTCATAAGATCAAGGAAAGATTCAGTGGGAGAAACAGATGTCTGTAGCAGAAAATCCGCAGATGGAGAAAATTGTTGATCAGAGGATTGGCAAAAAGACCAGGAGGAAGACTTATTTTGAGTATCTGGTCAAATGGAAGGGACACCCAATCAAATATGCCAGTTGGGAAAATGAATCTTCTATCTAGAAGCAGGGAAAATCAGTAGAGGAGCTCATGGATAGGAGTCCATGAATTTTTGTCAAGGGGAGTATGATGCAGGAGCATCGTGTCAAGTGCATAGAGGCGGGAACATTCAACACATGCGAGTTCTTCCAAAACTTCGACATGGGTGGCTAAAATGGATTTCGGGATCCACCTCCACTTAACGTCATAATTCACTTTTTGAGGCACGCTTGAACCGGTGCCGAATTTTACCCTGTGAAGCAAGTTTTTGAAATTGTAAATGGAGCAGGAGTTTCCACTTTGGCTCTGGAATGCAACTGGACTTAGATAGTGTAGGATGAATTTTAGAGTAGGCAAGTAGCTAGGGGAAACCCTAGAATCATCTTTGAGTTATGTAGAAGTGGAAACACACCTAGTTAGAGGAGAGAGAGGAGAGAGAGGAGAGAGAGGAGAGAGCGCTGGAATACAAAAAACAAATTAGCTGCAGGAGAGAACTGCGAGTTAGCAGGAGGAGAATGTTTTTGAGCTACTATATTTTTTAATGTAATCTATATCCATTGGGCACTTGTGAATATAATAGAATGGAAAATTGATCCAAATGTGTTGATCTTGGACTGTGTGTGTTTTCCTATTATCTTCTGTTTTATAAACAAGTAAATGGAACTGTGAGATTTTGGCAGTTTCAATTGTTTCTCTTCATTTGGATCTCTGCAAGGTGTGCATCGAGCCAGGGAGGAGCACTGTGAAATTGTTTTCTCTTCGCTGGGAGCTCTGCAAGGTGTGCATCAAGCTAGAGAGAAAACGCCATGAATTTGAGCTATCAAACTCCCTAAGACACAAGGAGTGCGCGGGAGTCGGGATTTGAACCAGACAAAGCTCAGGAGGAATAACACTTCGGAGAGTGTTATCGAGACCCAGGTACCCATTCCCTGGAAGGAATGAAGACTGAGTCTTCGCGGACTTAGAAACCTTCTAAGTCGAAATCGAGTAAAAGCTCAGGAGGAAAAACACCGTCGAGCGTCGGATCGAGGTGAGAATCCTCGCAGGCCGTCCGATTGAAGGAAGGAGAACATGCTTTAACCCTGTATAGATCCAGGAGGGGAGTTCAGAAATCCAAACGGATAGTGGAGAATCCTCGAGGGGGAACACCGAAACCCCGCAGACCATCAGATCAGGTAGATCTATGAGGAGGTTAGCGGTGAGAGTTTCTCAATGTTCATTTTGGGGCTTTAGATACCGGGAGGTGGAAGGACAGAGGCTCTTGTCCTTCAGAACCTCGAATCACGAAATAGAAAAATCACGATTCAACGTGAGCTGTCAATCATAGGGATTATTGTGAGCTGTTGATTGAACATCAAGGCATTTCGGTGTTTCAGCATTTTCCATTTCGGCATTTCGACAATCGGAGGTTCAAAAGGGGAAATGAAGGACTCTTACATTGCGATTCCCCAAATCACGAAACCCCAAAAGAGCAAACGCCAAGCCAGTTCAACATTTCGCGAACCAGGATTTTAAAAGATATAATACAAAAGGGATAACACTCACTTCACGATTCCCCGAATCGCAAAAAGCCGACGGCATATCATCATGGGACATCATTTCGGCATTCTGGGTACTGGGTATTCGAGAGGCCTGGAGTCTGGAGCTTGGGAGTTCTGACTTGTGAAACCGTGAAACGTGAAGACCCAAAAGGCTAGGGGAGGATATATTTGAGGCGTTATGCCTTTTCAGTGTTTCAGAGACTGGAAGTCCAAGAGGAAAATAAGCCAGGGAGAATTCACTCACAGGAGTCCCGAAACCCTGAAAAACCCGAAAGGTAGGTCGGGTCAGAACAGAGTGGAGGGCACCAAGAAAAAAAAGACGCGTACACAGGTTTTGTTGAAGGTCTGTGCCAAAGGAAAAAGGGGGACCTATGGATTTGTTCGTAGGGTTATAGCAAGAGCCTGAAGAGATAATTTGGCTCAGAAGAAGAACGATCCAGAGATCAGGAGGTCAATGGACCCTGCTGAGGTAGGGGGTCTACATCAATTTTGGTGGCATCAACTATCATATTTTGCATCATGCTAACTAGAAGTATTGAAACTTCCATATACAATACATCCAAGGTTTCACATGGTTTAGAAAGATATACACAATAGGTTTCATCAGAATATGAATACTTGTTATTTTTAGTATTTATCCTACTTTCTTGGAGCCAACGTTCCGAGAACTGCATGTCAGAGTGAGCTACATATTCTTAGTCCTTGTGAGTTCACAATCCTTGTGGGATTTGTTCCAGTGATATGCAAGGGTATTTGGTTATATTGAAATTGTTATTTTAAACAGTCAGGGCTACAAGGCTTGAATGTCAAAACAAAGTGCATATCCATGGCTCATGAGACATGTTTGGTTTGCAAGGTATCAATCGTGACATCATCAAGATGGGGAAAATTTCTCTTCTAGTAATTCTTTATCTCTTTATTGGTTTGAGTTAACTTGATAGACATTGATGCATGCATGTTTCTTTTAGGGGAAAAGTAAAAACTGAAAATCATATTAAGGGAAGGTTGCATGCATGAGGAGTTCATTGGATTAAAAAAGAGTTTTGCATGCATGTGTGTAACCCTTGAAATTGACAATACCTAAGGTAGAGAGTGTGCCTTGTTTTAAGGGAGCCTTTGCTATCATTTATATGCCTAATCTCTTGATGTTTTTACTCCTTAACTTGATCTCCTATTCCAGCTAGCATGTGTGCCATAAAACCCTCTTCTCCACACCTTGCATGAACACATCTCTAGAGGATTTATGTCCTAAATATTTCTCCCTCCCTTTTTGTCTTATTTAAGTATGCATGTCGCCTCCTTTTTTAGAATATTTGACCTACATGTTGTATACATCAAGTTTATTAATTAATTAGAAGAAAACATAAAAAATTTAGAGGAGCAACCTAGAATAGCTTATTTCTAGTAGGTCCATTGATTTTTTTAAGACAATAGTGTGCATGTGATGCAAGAGAATATTGGCATGAAGCAATCCGCATCAACCCAAAAATATTTCAAGTTTAAGATAATAAATCATATGAAGGAATAAGTGTGGATTTCCTATTGATGTAACATGTTTATGTTGTGTTGAAATAGTTGTTGCAACACATGTTGTAACAATTGTTGCAACACATGCTGAAACAATTATTCCAACACATGTTGTACCTGTTACTGCAACACATGTGAAACAATTGTTGCAACACATGTTGTAATAGTTGTTGCAACACATGTTGGAAAAATTGATGCAACAGATTTTAGGAGCTCTTCACCACCATCTTCCATCATTCTGGACTTGAAAACACTTCCATTACTTCTTGTCGAAGATTGACATGTGAATGTATTGTGTCTTCATTAATATATCAAATGGATTTGACTATGCATTTTTCTAGGTCTTTGGATTTCATAGTTGCTTCATGAGAACAATCATGTGAGAGGGCTTGTGTTGTTACTTTTATGCACTAGTTTTGAATCTCTTTCACTCAAGGCACATATTTTATTTATCATGCATTTATTTTGAATTTCTCTTTCACTCAAAGTGCATATTCTCTCTCACTCATTTCCCTTTTACTCATGAAATTCAAATTAAAGAAACTAATCCCACTTTATGAAATTTTATTTATAATTTTTACCTTGCTCTTAGGGGATTTATAGGTGTTTGAATGAAGCTTAGTGCGTTAAATTATCACAAGTTTATATGAAAATTTACATGCATAAATAACAATAACAATATCTTAGGGACACCCCCAGTGGCTAGAAAATCACCAACCAGAACGAAGAGGTTTCTTGCAGCGAGAGGGTTAGATTTTCTATAGTTACCTTGCTGGCATGCTCATCTTCTTATTGCATATTTGCATGATAACAAGTATTCTAAGGTTTTATACTACCAATATTTTTGATTAATCCCTTAATGTATACTACAACCTAAGTGAATGTTTTTACAATTTACACGAGGAAGAAATTCACTCCCATAAAACAATCACTTGCAACCCCTAGATGTGTCAAAACACCCCTATTCATTCTCTTAGAATGTCAGGAGTTTTTCTCTATAGGCGAATCTTCCCAACTATATTTTCTGTATAGGTTGAATTCCTAGGGTTTTCAATGTAATTTTGGACTTTCCTAGAACTCGTATTTTCACAAATTAAAAAAATTATTTTTCTTGAGTCTGTTAGATTCCTCAATCTACATACCAAGAAAAAGGTTTTCCTCATAGTCAACTTTTCTAAATATTTGGGGTTTTAAAGGGTTAGAAAAAATTACCGATTTGGCAACATTGTTGGTCTAGGTGGGTTCTCCTCTGCCGCTTGAGATAGGGCCTCCTCTTTCACTCGGTGGGGTAGGGTTGTTTCTCTATGTCGATCCTCTGTTGTTAGGGCTAGGTTTGTCACTCTCCATTGGTCCTTTGTTGGTGGGAATAGGGTTTTCTCTCTCTTTCAGGCATCTCTTGTCTCTTGCAGTCAGGGTCAGGGTCATAATTTGTTGTTTACTGTTGTCGGGAGCTCGAATGCGGTGAGGCGAGGGTTTTTTTTTGGCTTACATTTTTTTTTTTTTGGTAATTTATATAATAAATATAATTTATATATTATACAAATATATATAATATATTATATAAATTATATATAACACATTTAATAAACTATTATATATTATATAATTAATATATATTATAATAATTGCAACTCGTATCCTCTAAAACACTTCCCCTCTAATAGAAATAACACCTATAATCCCTGACACTTGGTCAAGATAGTCCATATCTAATATAAAACCTGAAAATAATATTATAAACATTATAAACCATAAAATTTATAACCTCTAATTACTAACTCTTATGAACCATGTGAACCCTTAACCTTATAATCCCTATTGTTAGAAATACCTAAACATTGCAACCCTTAACCCTTATCGGTTAAGACAATGACGATGATGACTATTACGACGACGACGATGATGATGACACCACGACGAAAATCATGATAGTGACGATGATGACGATGATGACAAGAAGGATTATGACAATGTTGATCATGATGATGAAAATGATGACGATGACGATGATGATCATTAACCCATATAAATAAATACTTTAAAGAGAATAAATCATATAAAATATATAGTCGCATACCTCCTACATTTCAAAATTTCTACAATATCATTCATCATCTTCTTCTTCATCCAACTCTACATCTGTATCATTTGGTTCAGAATCAACGTTGAAAGGATTGACCATATCAACATTGTCATCAATGTCATTTTTGATAATATCATTGTCAATATCATCATCGAGAACATTGTCATCTATATTTGGCTCAACTTCTTCAAATTCTTGATCTGATAATACATCTACCTCATGGTCCTTTGCATATTTTTCTTCTTTAATATCATCTTCTTCTGGTAGATTATACTTTACAGGCCTTCCTCTTGGATCATATCTAACAACGTATGACCAAATATTGATTAGGATCCATATATTCTAAAGGGTTTTCCTTCCTAGGATTTATCATTGAGTTGAATTTTTCACATGTTATAGATGATGGATCTAATTGGTTCATGTATAATATAGGGCTCTGTATAAAGCTTTGTTTTCTTGAATTCAACTTACATTTGGGGTAATTTTCAGAGGTCGTAATTTGGGTAAGATTTCTTAGTGTCATTCTAGAATACAAGGGCATTAAATCTGTTGTGATCATCAATAAGACTTTGGGTACACTATCCAAAATTTGGGAGAGTGACATCCTCAAATTATGCCCAAATATACACATAGAATTGTGCAAAGGTATTCATGGCCAAATTGTATTGGAGTACAAGAATTGTAGTTGGACACATTGACTAGACTATGAACATATTGGTTTTTGTTGTAGAGTCTTTTTTTAGCATGGGCATGTAGCAACTTCCTCTCTGAAGGAAAGGGATTTTCAATCTAATAGGCATAATAATAACAAATATTATTGTTGGTAGAGAAATAATCTTATCTTTGTTGGGGCTTATAATTGCCAAATAAGATTCCAATTCCAAGTTTTAGTCCTTTTCATATTATGCATTGTTGCAATATACCTTGTTTGGATAGATAATCTCCTCTCACTTTGTTTATTACCCATACCAATATGTCCAAATGATCCCCAAGTAGAATTCAAATTTCCTATATGGACTCTACATATTGGTTCCATTAATTTGACATGTTATTGAATATAATTATCTCATATACTCCCTTCCATCCTATGGTTTGTCTATTCACTTTGTCCCTTTCATAAACATTTTCTAAGAAGAACTTATTTTTAGCATGAAGGGTTTCAACTAGAAGGTGGGATAGTCTTGGGAATTCCATACTTCCAATTGAGGGGTCAATTCTAACGTGAACTTGTTGACCATTTCCTATAAACCATGGAATTTGTTCTGCTATGAGAGGATAGGATTCAAAAAAATCCTTCTAGCAAACCATACTTGCTAAAATTGATTTCGTTATACTCCTAATCCACTCTTCAATGCTTAAATTATCTATATATTTCCTTCTCATCATCGTTTTCCATAAAAAAAAGTGTAGCATACTCACCCAACACTCATAACCATGGGATAGGTAGCCATGAATCAGGGCAGTCAAATTCTGGCCTCATAGACCCACTCACCTTGAAAGACAAAGGCATGTCTCCCATGAAATCCTAAAATTGGTTAAAAATGTATGTATAGTGTGAATTAATGGAATGCATTGAAATTTACCAGCATAGACTAACTATTTCATGGTAGGCTAGTGCCTATGTTCATAGTTAATCAAACATACACATTAAGATGCAATCATATATATTTTTCTAACATAAAACGACATCCATTTTACAGATTCATAAATAAGAATAGAGAACTTATATTTTAACAAGAATATGTGAAAAAACTTGTTGTGTACGAGCAATTTTCCACCCAACCATAGGAATACAACTTGTATACCATCCTCAATATGGGTGATGAGGACACTAGGGTGAAGGAACCAAGCTACAAGACTCTATCTCACTCAAGCCAACCCACTTTATCTAATTCTTGGCCAATAATATTTTTAAAATAACTCTAGGCACCTCATCTAGTTGTCAAATAACCATGGTAATCTCTTCCATTTCTCCACATAATAAAAGGAATATTTTCCCTTTCTCTTCCCAACAACCCATTAAGGATATTATTTCCTCTAGTGCTCTTTAGTGTGAGTAGAAAGAGCCCAATATATTGAATGTTTTCTAGAAATTCCGTGCAAGAATTTAATGCTTATCTCTCAAGCATCCAAAGAATGGAAAATACACAATGGGTGAAGGTTTCTAACTTTCCTAACATTTATGCTCTCTTAGAACCATATATTTCCCATCAAAAATTTACCCTTTTATAGTGCTAGTTATTGTTAATTTCAGATTGGTTGATGATTGGCAAGGAGGGCATGGAATGATAATTTTTTTGAATAAACATGAGAATGATAGAATAAATAAATGGAAATGAGAGAATTGAAGAAATTATGGCTGGCTTTTCAACTAACAAGAGGAATAAAGTGTCATCCCCAAAAAATAGAGGAGGAGATATTAGAAGATGAGAGGCAAGAGAAACAAGACCCAGTTGCTATGAAAGCTCCTATTCAACAAGGGAAGATAGTAACAAGAAGGAAATCACAACAAGATTTAGAATAAGGGGAGATACAAGAAGAAAAATCAACCAAAAAAGTAGGAAGGAAATATCACAAGGAAAAGAGAGAAGAAACCACAAATATAAATAAGGAAATGAATAATCACTCTACAGGACAAAACTAAAATTTAAATTGAAACATCTTGAAGCTTGTAACATTGGATTTTGACTCATCTTCACCATTTAGGTATGTCCTTTACCCTGATTAATGTCTACATGCCAGTGAGATACCCATAAAAAGTTGGTTTCTTGGATTCCTTATAGGTGGTTGGAAAAAAGTATGGTTCAAACTCTAGCATTGTGGTTGAGGATTTTAACACTATTTGGATAAACTCAGAGAAAAAGGGAGGAAATATAGTTCATGACCCCATGAGAGAAATAATGGAGGACTTAATTTCTGATTGGGATCTTTCATATGTAAAACCAGCCAAAGGAAAGTATACTTGGAGCAACAAAAGAGTGAATCCTAGTTTCATTGCAGCTCGTTTGGATAGGTTTCTCATTCATGGTGATTTTTAATCTCTAATTATATTATCTCTTCTAAAATTATACCTTTTGTTGTCTTTGATCATAAGCCTATTGGTCTAACCTTTGAACCCTTAGAAAATTTTGGGCTCATTTCTTTTAGATTTAACCCTCTCCGGCTTCAAAAAAAGGAAGCTCTGGCTCTTGCAGAGGATACTTGGGAGAAACCAATTACAGGGTCTCTGAACTATATCTAGGAATCTAAACTAAAGGTAGTCAAACATATTCTGAAATATTGGGTTAAAATATTATATATTCCTCTAGAGCAAGAAAGGAAAGAATGTCAAAAACAACTAGAAGGAACAAAAAAACAAATCGAAGAGGAGGAGGTCAATGATCACATGTTATAGGAAGAAAGAGGCATGAGCCAAAAGTTTCATGCGGTCTTTAGAAAGGAGGAAGAGGAATGGTGATTAAGATCATGGAGCCTTTGGTTGAAAGTAGGAGATAAAAACACTTCTTTCTTTCACAAGAACACTAAATCACGGGGGCATAGGAATATAATTAAAATAATGTACTTAGAAAGACAGTAGAAGATAGAAGATTTCGCATAAGTGAAATAATAAGCTAGGCAACACTTTGAAGAACTTTATGCAACAGAGGAAGAACAAGATAGAGAAAAAATCAAAGAAATCATGGAACACATTAACTAGACTATGAACATGTTGGTTTTTGTTGTAGAGTCTTTTTTGAGCATGGGCATGTAGTAACTTCCTCTCTGAAGGCAAAGGATTTTCAATCTAATAGGCAGAAGAATAACAAATATTATTTTTGGAAAGACTCGAAAAAGGAAAACTCAAAGAATGTCTTTTGGGTGCCATTAAAAAAAAAGATTCTAGAGGTACCCAAGCATGTGGTATTGTAAAGGACTTTGACCAATCCACAGGGGGTGGTGGTGTAGACATGGATACAATAACTCATGAATCAAACCCTTTGTCGATATTCTCCTTACCCAACAACTCCCTCGAGGGGATGAACATGAGGCATGCATTAGATAATTCAAATAAGAAAACAAAAACAATCCATTCAATATCACCAGATGATGCAAAGCAATTCACATTGTTAAACCTTCCATCAATGTCTAATTAGTGCGATGGTCAGATTGAAGTTCAAAGGGACAATTAGGAAGGAAGTTGGTTACCCTCCATCATCAAACGTGCTTAACACATTTTTGACATGCCAAATTGGTCTAAATGAATGTTAATAGGATATTGTATCCTTCTTTTATGATCCTAAACTAAATGAATTAGACTCTTCATTGTCTCTATGCTAATATTGTAAAATATTGACACTGAAGAATTATTAGTTAATATCTTAGTTAATTCTCTTACATGTCATTGAAGAACAAAAAAATTGAATTTCAAACCATGCATATATGCTTTGATATATAAGGATAACCACATTGGTGCATGACTGCCGACAAGCAAAATTCATAGTTACTCTCTTAATATCAAAGCATGAATATATGCTTTGAATTACAAGGTTCAAAGTAGTTAGTATAGTGTTTCTACAATGTAGTGATGTGGCCTCTTATTTATTTTTTATTATCAAGGAAAACTTGTGTGCTAATGGGTTATCACAAAGAGCCAACCATAAGGACTAGGTGTGTAACAAGCACATTTTTTTAAGATTTAGGGGAATCAATAACTAGTTGAGATTATTTAGGCTAGACCCAGGTTCAAATCTAGCTAACTTCCACTATAAATCCCAACCTAGGTGCAACAAACCACAAACTACACCTAACACGAAACTTGGGCCTCGACCTAGAGTGAAGAAGACATCCCAAAATGGAGGTGCCTATCCTTTATTCCAACACACAACGAGCCATTATCTTATTAGGTAGGAAGGATCAACCTTAAACATAACCTATGAGTTGAATTTTGGATCCACTCAAGAGCACGAGGAGAGACATCCACATAGGGAGAATGTCACATTAAGGCACAAGGTCCCATGACCATATCGAGTTGCACAAGGGGTAGAGAGCATTCAGGTAGAGTTGGGAGTCCTATGGTCATACAACCATATGGTATCTCATGGGAATGGATTCTTGAACGCTTTAATTCTTAGAAGGGTGGATCATATTCTTTTGTACTTAGAGGGAGATCACTAGTTTGGGCCATTGAAGAAGAGGATCATGTGTACGCAAGGAGGACTTGTTCTCCACTAGAGTATTTTCCTTTGAATTGTGGATATTTAATTGGATCTAGTTGGAATGTTGTGTCCTAATTGATTGGAAAGTTTGAAGGGGTTGTATACCCAAAAGTTAACTCACAAGAAGAATGGTCACCATTATCTTTAAGAAAATTGTCGGATTCATTTTTTCCCAGAATGATTTGGTTTTCATTTTGTATGTGGACACCAAGACTGAGATGGTTGATATGACTTAGGATGTGTAGGTTGAGGGAATTTCAAATGAACTAGCAATAGTTTCAAAGG
>JZKD02S1779886.1:496390-511877 GCA_000966675.3 Picea glauca | reverse complement strand
CCCGACATAGAGTGATCCGATGGTTCATACTCTCCTCGATCTTAACGGCCATTGATCCGTGGCTTAACACACGATTGGTCCATGATCTCTATTTAAAGAGCATGGAGGGTCATTTTTCGATGATCGATTGTGAGAAACTCTCCTGTAAAATCTCTCTATAATATTTTTCTTTGCATTAATAAACTGCTCCAAGTGGCCACGTTGGCTGGGGCAGTGGATGTTTCCCCATAGGGGTTTTACCACGTGAAAACATTGGTGTGTTGATCTTTGATTTGGTTATGTGAGTGGTTACTAAAGGTGTTCATCCTCTGTTGGAATACCTGTGTTGTCGAACAATATGAATACAGTTACCAAGAATATCCAATGAAGTTTCTCATGTTGAAGATCTGGACCAGACATTTGATGGATATGGAGTGCTTATACATGCCCTTTCATTTGATGAACACACCTAGGCCTTTGTTCCTCATGCACATCAAGAAGAGAACATCATGAGCTATAACTATTTCAAAGATCTTGTTGATAATTTATTCCATAAATTTGGAAGTGAAGAAATATTATAGGAGCCCTTGGATGCGACAGATCGTTCTGGAGAAAATAAAACAAAGTGTTATGTGTTAAGGATCAAGCCTTTTGTGATGAAGAGGTGATGGAGGAGCATGCCCATGAAGAGAAAGAATAATTCTTATGAGGTGCAACATGTTGAGAAACATCGTGAGACATCGTTATATTTTCTCCCTCTTGATGAAGGTGAGGTTTCCCATCCTTTCTCTCCTCCTGTACATGAAGTTGAAGAAACAACCAGTCTCAATGATGAAGAATTTGAAGATCCATTTGAAGTTTCCCTAACCTTTTTTCTTCCTGCACACAAAGAAAAAGAGATGGTAATTTTTAGTCACACTGATGGTCTTATGAAAGAAACCTTGGATATGGTTGATGAGCATATAGACACTTTCATACAGACTAGGAGACACACATGGGATTTTGGTCATTTCATTTTTTTATAGATACACCATTTATGACATTGAGGGTATATATCAAGGAAAAGGGGTTGAGTTGTCATCTTTATAAGACTGGTATTCATCCATATATTATTCAGATGTTTGGAAACCTGATGATGATATGGTTACAGATTTGTTTCATCCATTTGAGAATGACCTATTGTAGCATTTTCAGGGTGATTTTTAGTCATCCCTTGGGAGTTGTGATGTTGATCCTTTGGGGGATGTAGAATTATTCTATGAGTACTTTCAACCACCTTCATCCTCAATTTTAGATGAACACCAAGACATGGCCATCCCATAGGGATCAAAGGCTCACTCTACAAAGTGAAAGTATTTCCATCTTGGGGATTTTTATGAGGAATCATAGATGAAGAGGAAATGTTTTTATATGCTTGAGCCTGTCCCTTACCTCATTTCTTCTTCTCAGGGAAATCATGGGGTATTCTTGGGATCTCTCATGTCTTCTCAGTATTCAAGAAACAATGATCATGCTAATGGGGATGAATATGAGCCATCGTCTACATATGGTATCCATATTCAAAGATGGATTGATCGAGCTTGTGGATATCCTTTCAGGCAGGATTTTCAGGATGATCATGATGGTGGTTTCTCTTTCTAGCAAGATTTCCTCCCTCCCACCCATATCCATGAATTTCATTTCATAATTGATTATATTTATATTTATTCTCATTATTATTATGTTCTTAACTTATATTTGTTGCATGATTAAGCACATGGGGAGATACCTTAATAAAGTTGATGAACAAATGATTGCACTAGTTGTACAACTTCACCTGACATTTCAGGACCTAATCGTTAGGGCCCCATGTAAGTAGGTAGGTCATCTTGATTTCTTTCATTCTCATATTTATTTCTCATGGTATTTTAGTTTCATTTCATGTTTCATTTTTCTCTACTTTCATATTTCTTTCATCATATTACATGTTTAGTTTAGAAAATTTTGCAAGAAATGCAAAATTTTATTTTCTAGACTATCTTTTTATTTTTGAGATTTGATTTGGATATATATGAACTAAGGGTGATAAAACCACCCTAGATTTTAAATTTGTATGTTTCAGTGTAGGCATAGGTCAGACTGGGAGATGTTGTGGCTCTCATGCACTCTACGATGAGTACATGTTCCTGAGTAGGAACCACATGTTATCCCCATTTCCTAGGGATAACTAAGGAGATGATGTCTAGAGGACCTAGGGTTGCAGACATGGAGTACTGAGAGATAGATGGTTGACAATGTCTAATTTCATAGACAGAAGCCCACCTCACCGCCACATGTCTCAGATTCATCACGATGGTATCCGCTACACCAAATTTCTTTCGGAAGACATTGGGTCTTGCTCCATGAGGTAAAAGCCAGGTATTATGATGAGTTTCATTTCAATATTTGAGGCAATTGAGTTTGTTTCATTTAAAAATTCTTTTGATTATGTAACGTCTTCTTGGAAATTATGCTCTTTGCCTTGTTTCACCTTGGTGGTTGACATTGAGCCCTAGTAATTGGTCACCCTTAGGGATAGGTTTGTTACTGGGAGGTCCCCTTGATAGGACATCGTGCCATTCCCTACCATGATTTCCACTTTACACTTTTCATCCCCTCATCTTCTTATATTTTGGGATTTTTGGGTGCACCGAACCAATAAGGGATTGTCCCTCATTTCATGGGAAGAAGGGGATGAAGGACCAGAGGCTAGTAACTGGAAAAAGATAAAATCCAATCATGAACATTCTATATTCTCTCCCAGGGATCCCGAGGACAATGAAATGTCTCTCATAAGAAATTGATGGGACCCGTGAAAAATAATTAATAAAAAATGCCAACCAAGGTGGAGTGTGTGTGGGCAATCTTTTTCATGCTTGGGTAGAAGCCCCACACATTGTATTCAACTTGGAGAAGCATAATGTGACTAGGGTGGAGTCAAGGTAGGAATTTTTTTCATGTTTAGGTAGAAGCCCCACCTTGGCTTCAACTTGGAAACATCTTAAAAGAACAAAAGGAAATAAATGGGCTTGGAAAAAGGTTGCATTGAAAACGAAGGTGCAACACACCCTCTACAAAGGTGCCCATAAATGAGACACTATGATCCCTTGTATGTCATGAAACCCATGCCCAAACGTATTTCCCCCATCCATGTCACTTTGTCCACATGACCTAGAGATGGTTCCACTTTGGAAACACTCCTAAAATTGAGGTACGATTCACCCAATAGGTCGCTTTGTCAACCCTCCCATACCTAAGCTTGGAAAATTGCATAGGGTCTTTGAGCACTTGTTTATTTTGATGAGGTGGTTTTCGATGCACATGCTTAGATGGATATTTTATTGACTTGATTACTCATCATGATGTATTTTACTTGATATCCTTGGAGGGCATATTCATTGTATTTGCAGGACCTTGCCTGGTGGAAATATTTGGAAGAACAAGCCTAGCTTGGGCTTCCTTGGGAATTAAACCCCATAGGCTAGATACCATGGACCACACATCGGATGATGATGGTATCCTTTATAGGCCTGAGAGACATCTTGGAGGATCTATCCTAGCCCATTTTGAGCCTAATATTTTTCTCTTGATTCCAAAACGTCACACTTGAGGAGCTTGACATCATCCTAGGGATAGGGTTTTGCTGGTGAAGATTTTGACAAGGGACACTTTGTATGTTTTTATGGGAGAAGGATTGGATTGAAGAAAGAAACCCTTGCACATGATATGGAGGCCCTAGAATTCCCAAACACTTCCATTCTTCACTCCAACAACTTGCAAAAAGTGTCAAAAGGTCACCCTTTAGAGGGATGACATCACATTAGGGTTTCTTATGTGCATTTTTTAAAGTTAAATTTTAATTTTTGGTGACAACCTCCCCCTTCTCTCCTGCCAATGAGGGGTCATCGCGACCTCCTGTTCTAGGATCATTCAAGTCATAAAGTTGAATGAATTGTTGGGCTCCTGATGGAATCGATTCGACTTGACACATGCCCTTTTTCACTCTCTCAGTGCCCGTGAACCCTCTCCTTGCGCTTTTAACTCTTGTGCCAATACTGCTAACTCCTCATGCTAGACTTTCTTTCTGATATGACCATAGACTATGACCATGGCCAACTTCCTTCACAAATCGATGCTTTGGGAATTTCACAAACTTCTCTCTCCCTTTCCTCGATTTCTGAATCAACGAACTCTTTGGGACCAGATCTACGATCCTCGTTCTTCTTGCGATCAACGGATGTGATCAAATCCCGAGTTCGAACTCTGCGATTCCTTACTTCTCCTCAAATCTGATTTCTCCGATTGCGAATAAATGATGCATTGATCCCTTTCCACACGTCCTTCTTGATGGACAACCAAGATTTACTTTGCTCTTTGTGATCTCACGAAGACTCTTGATTGTTCTCTGCATACCTCCCGAAGTTCTTGCTCTCGAACTTCTCAATCTTCTGCCACCTATCTCCTCCTTGACGATGGATGACTTCTCAATTTTCAAGAGTTTGGTAAGTCCTTGGCTCCCTTTCACACTTATTTCAAATTCTCCTTTCGATACTTAGGCTGTTCTCGAAGGTCTTCTGCACTCCTTGTAAAAATCTATGGAAATATCCTATGACTTTTCTCGACTTGAAAACCTTCAAGGTTCCAAGTTTCTCAGTGAGCTTCTCGTGCCTTCCTGGCAGCTTCTCACCCTTACTCCTGAGCTTATAAGGAGAATTCACAACACCTTAGGTGCACTCCTTGTGCTTGGATCAGTTCTTCAACGGATTCTCCCTCGACCTTATGGAAAGGTTTAAGGCATATCCTTTCCTTTGTCGATGCACTTCTTGCAAAACCTTCCTTCACTAGAATGTTCAGCAATTCTGGGATCCCTCTACACCTTAAGAAATGTAGTTTCAAGGTATGCTCACACAAGATAAATTCCCTCCTGGCAGAGTATTCCAGAGTGTTTAGTAACTCTGGGTTGTGCTTCTCTCCACACAATCTTTATTTTCATGGGACTTAACCGCCTTGAAATTTCTCCCCGAGTCTGTAAATTAATCTGGTGTGCCCTCCTGGAAACTTCTCTTATGAATCCACTGAGTTCAAGTATGCACTCCTTGCATTGGCTTACATCATTTCCTCCCTCTGTCATGCACTCCTTGCACTTATCTTAGAGAACTAGACTTAACTCAACACACCCTCAGATAGAAAACTGTATCTCTATCCCCGCAGACGATTTCTAACATTCATATACAATTCACAAACATGTAAAAGACATTCATACCACAGTATCCATTGAACAGAAAGATAAAACAAGAAAAAATGTTATTTTATATTAATGGTGGAATGCCAAATTACAATGGTGGAGTCCGAGCTGCAACTGAGTCTCAACTCTCTGCATTTCTCTCCTAGCTAACTCTATTATGGCTAACCTCCTGTATTCTAACCAACTATTTGCTAACCTCTTATCCTCTAGCCAACCTTCTACTTTTCTTACAATACAAATATTTATACAAGAGGGGCTCAAATGGGTGTCCCTCGGAAGACAGCTAATGGTGTCAAATCACCACTCCTAATGCTTATCGAAAGGCCAAATTACAATGATGACAATTCTGCTCCAAATCGGATGCAGATGCATTTTCCCGTTTGCCTATTAATGGTGACCTTATATCCAGCTTGTGCGAAAGAACGATTTGGCTCCTCCAACTTGTCTTCAATTAATGCCTGGATCATGCCTTGGATTCTCGAGGAAAAAATGAGAGGGAGATGCCTCTCCTTCCTTAAATGTGTACCACACGTGTTAATTAGTTGGCATGTGTTGAGATGGAACGATGCTCTTACATCATACTCCACAATGGAAAAAATCATGAGCTCCTTCTCATGAGCTTTCCAAGGTGTTTGAAATCAACCTGGATCCAAAACTTTCTACTGGAGTTGTCTCTCGGCTCATCTACTCTACTGCTTCTGTTCCTGCATCTTCCCCGTTGCTCATGTAGGATTCTTCTCATCCAGCCTCCTCTTGCTGAGAAATTTCTCTGCCGAATCCAACATCAAATTCCTTATCTCCTCAATCACCTCATCTAGTTGCTCCATTGACTAGTTCTTATGTTGCAGACTAACTCGTTGCACTTTCTTCTTATCAATGGGCGAATCACATTGAATTCCAAAGACATCTTCTTCTTTTGTGGCCTTAGCTTGCCACTCTGTTGCATCCTTCAGTTCTGTAGTCTCCATACTGAATTGTCGTTTAATTGCTTCCCTTGACAGATTGATCCCTATCATTTTTTCGATTGGTTCTGTTCCAGCTTCCCCCAGTTGCTTCTCATGTTGATGCAGTCCTTCATTTTCCTCCAACTTAGCCTATTGGATATGCATTCATTGCATTTCCACTCTCCTCTCAAGAGCTTCCAATTCTTCACACAGATCGACAAGGTCTATGCTGCCCGCTTCCTCTTCTGCTGCAGACTCCAATGCTGCAGTCATCTCATGTCCACCTTCCTGAATGAAAATGTCGAGCGATTCTGCTGAATGCTCATCTCCTTCCATCAGGACATACCTCAGTATTTGTTCCTTCTCCTCCTTGAAAATCTCGGCTTGTTGTCTCCATGTCGTATCTGCAACATATGTGCTAGCCTCTCCTCGACCGCTTGGTAGGAATATCTCAACTCCTCCAATGATCAGAACATCCCTCTGACCCTTCTCCTTTGTTGTGAAGAAATTTTCTAACTTGTCATCATCTTCATTCACGCGGCTCAGCGTTCTATGTGAATCTCCCTCTGAGTGAGGTTTTTCTCCTGCCTCCATATGTCAATGAACTCTTAGCTGAGCTCATCTCTTCTCCCTTGCCCACCTGGCAATCTGGGATGTATCTTCTACCTACCTGTTAGTTCACGAGATCCACTGATCCCTTCTCATTTCCCACCCAAAAATCTATGAGACTCTTGCTAGATATCTTTCCCATATGACTTGATGGGTGTTCTATATGCACAAAAAACACACTAAAAACCCTCAATTAAATTTTCAACCCGGGTGTTGGCAGCCAATTCATTTTTTAATTGCTCTTTAAAAAAGTTGCCTACACCCCTTGTGGTAACAACGACAAATCATCATCGCATTGTGCTTCTAGACATTTGTTTTATTTTTGCGGCAATTGCAATTTGGTTTCGATTTGATTTTCACAACTGTAAGTGTGAAAATACCTCTTTCATCGTTTGGACTGTAGTCGTCTTTTATTGATTTCTCCAAAATACACTTGACCATTGGTTTATCACATGACTGCAAAAGATTTTTCAAACTTATGTCCTTTGGATCTGTTTGATTACTAAGCCTTTGAGCATGAAGATTTATTGGTTTTATTCTGATCTATTAAAGGTTATGATGGATTTGGTCTTATATTCTTTTATTCTTATTGCTATGATCTCTTGACTCATTTATTATATGAGAAATGTTGGATTACAATGCTCTAAAAACTTTGGAATGCAAACATTTGATTGCACAAATGAATGCATTGGTAAGTTTATAAGGTCAATTTGAGAAATAGCAATAGTTTGAAGGCGCATTGATTAATCATTATGTATTTCAATTTTAAAATCGATGCTGGATATATGGTTTTATGAGTTGATATTACATTGAGCGATTAATAACTTTGAACTATGTATTGGCATGATTTAATTGACACGATGGATCGATGGTTAGTGTTGGATATTGTGTTGGATTGAACTGAACACTTGGCACATGAGTATAACGTATGGTGTTGGTTCTGTTTCGGGTGAATGGAACGTTAATATGATGATACACCTATTTGTTGGCTGATATGTATGGTATAAACGATTATGATTATAACAACACTGTACTCAGTAATTAATACAATGTGTGGCGGTGGTAATCCCACCACCTTCGCACGCATGCAGTTAATTCCGGTCTCTTCGAGCACTAAAGCTGTCAAACCCTATCGTTTTTTACTCTGTGCATTGTTTCATTCAGTTCAAACCCTACCATGTACAGAGGCCATGGCTCCTGTCGTAAGGGCCGAGCCCAACGGGTGCCAAGCACTGTTGACATTTGATGGTGCATATAGCGATCTGGAAAATCATGGTGGCTCGATTTCATAAGGAAGTTTGATGGTTATAACTTCATTGTGGCTCGACAATTTGCGTTATCGTTCGATGGCTGCCGAGCCAAAGTTGGAGATGTCCAGCTTGAAATTACTGAATAGTTTCTCAGCTTGGCAACCAGCCTGCCTGTCAAGGGACAAAAATGGTCGAAAAGTTGCAAGGTAGATGATGTCCCATGGACATTACTGTTCCAATCTCGCACAGTGAACTCATGCGACAGAGGTTTTCCTGCAAAGATGTTGAAACCTCGTTGGTATGATCTCTTGATGATTATCAAGCAATTCGTTACTTGTGAAGGCAGGTACGGGTTTATTTTCTTATTCCACCTGCGTTTATTAATGGTTTTTATGGGTTTCAAACTAAGTATGACTCACTATCTACACCGAAGTTTGTTCAAAATGGCTAAACGATACAAGTGTAGCCAGGATGACACTAGCCTCTTCCATGTGGGGTTGATTAAAATGATTTTGGTTCATGAATTGGGGTTACGTCGTGATTCTTGGCATGATTTTCTTAGCCGTATTGGCTTTGAAGAGTCTAACCCTCCACAAGTGGATAATCCCATGGTGACCGAGAGCAAACCTACCCCTGTGCCTTTTAGTGTTTTGTTACCCAAACCTAATCTCGAGTCACCTGCGAGTTTTCCTATGGCTGTGACTAAACAGACCGAAGTTTCTAAGCCTACAACCAAAAAGACTAGAGCGAAGACTGGTGCTAATACTAGAGGCAAGAAAAATGCAATGTTGATCTCTCGCATGGAAAGGAATAAAACTAAGCCCCCTGCCAAATCACAGCCTATCGTGGTCAGCGAGGACTCTGATTCAGACATTGAACGATTTCTCGCCGAAGAGTATCCTTACTCTGAGGGATTGTGTGGAAAACCTCCTCATGATTTCGTCAAAAACTTACCTCCATGTCTGCGGGATAACCCTGACTTTCCTGGTATCGAACCACTCCCTGAAACCCTCGAGGAATCATCAAAACCCCCTTCTGTTCAAAATATTTCTCCACCTTGCGGTCAGTGTGGGTTGTGGTTGGAAAGATACTACTTGGATGTCCAAAAATTGCAATCCAAAATTTACAATTTGGAAAACCAAGTGGCAAATCTCACTGGTCAGAATGCAAAAGAACAACCCAACGACAAGAACCAACGAACTACGGGTTCGATCCTGTTCAAAAATGTCGAGTCTGCTACAGCAATTGTCAATTCAAAATTGACATAGTCTCAGCGGTCTAGCTGGTATAACCCTTGCTCATTTATATGGTACATTCGTGAACTCTGTATGCATTATTGACTTGCTCGGTTACATAAACATGCACTGCTGTATATGATTTGATTTGTTAAATAGAATTTTGTTTATAGTTTGAGTTGGATTTGGTTTTGATTTCAGTAATCAATTGTTGGATCTGTTTGATTTAAGTTTGTTACGATTGAAGGTTCTGTTGTATCTATTATAGGCAAATTGTTTTGCAACATTTTGAAACACAATCTATATGGTAATTCGAATTGGTTATGACATACCTACCGTGGTTATCTGCTGCTTGCATGTAACTTTGACCAGCCTGGATATGATTTCCATTTTGTTGAAAAAGGCGTTTTGTTCTGTATTGAGAATTGATGTAAATCCTAACAATAACCCGACTTCTTGTCAATCATTTTGTAAGGCAAGTCGACCCTGTTCTGTTGCGAAATTAAACGACACCATATTTTTAGTCACAAACGAAGTTGTAAAACAAAATGACATGCCCAGAACAAAAAATTTGTCTATAATTGTATTAAACCTGATCTTGTTTGATTACTGTTTAGGTTACGGTTAGCAATATTGTTCGATTTTGACTGTGTCATACCCAGCAATTAAAATAGATGATGATTTTGGTCAAGACTATTACACATGTTTCATTTAAATGTGTATAGTAACAACTTTCACTGATTTGATCAAAATAGAAAGAATATCGCGTTGAATCTTTATAGCCTTTTTATCGTTACTATTGATTGAAATGATATCTATATTGCTACAACTGTAATGTATGTTTGATGTTCAAATCATATTGATTATAGTTAGGTTGTGGAAAATCTTATTTGATATGGTTACTATCCTGTTCGATCATGATTATTGATTATGATTGTATCGTATCTCATTCGAACTTGATTCAATGCCCAATTTCGACCTGTCAAAGTTTGACTATACTTTATGGTAACTAAAGACAGAAATATTTTGGTACTCTGTTTCAATTAAATTCTTTGGATGCGATTATTAGTGACTCATTTTGAGAAATATTAAAATATGATCCGATTTGATTTTATCTGATTGAGATCTGGTCCTGTTGGCTATTCTTGACTAGCTACAGAATCAGATGATTCTGTAGCTGAGTCTGTGGAGTCAAAATTTTATTGTTTTCTTAATAAAATATTCTTCTAACTTGATTTTTGATGTCTATTGTAGGTAAATTCGAATTGGCAATAGATATGAGGAGCAGTTGGAGGATATCTTAAGGATTTCACCTGCATTTTTAGTTACTTAGTTTAAGGGATTTTGGGATTATTCCCAGATTGTGTAAAACTGTTTACTATTATTCACAAGGATGTTTTACCTTGTGAGAAAACTATATAAACCTATGGTTTTGTAATAATCAGAATCCTCAGTTGTGGGAGAACAAGGATATGTAATTCTGATTCAAACTGGAGCAGAATTGATGTTTTGTCATAGTTTTTGCTTTTCAATATATCGACACTTTGTCCCAAGTTTTGTATATCATTTTGTTTGTGATTTAGTATTACTTTGCTATCTGAATCAAATTCAAGTGATATAATTTCTTACTGTTATACATATCTTGTTGCTTCCAAAGAGATAAAGAACATAACAGTTGTTGATTCATTTTATGAATGATAGCTTTGTCTTCTTCATTAATTGAATTGTTATATAAGTTTTCCGCATAATAGGTTTCCCTTATTGCAGAGATTTATCATCAAAAAATTGTTATGATTTCTTTTATGTCTTGTTTGTCCTGTAACATACTTCAAGGAGCAGCATAGCTGATCGTTTCCGAGAATCTTAAAGACTAAATGGTGTGAATTTCTTCCTCCAACCAGCTTAAGAAGCAATCATACACAGGGTAGACTTGGAGCGTTTCCAGGTCAATTAGTTAGATGTTTATTGTTTTGATTAAGTAGTATAATATAAATGATAGTTTAGTTAGATTTATATTACATTGTTTAATTTCAGTAATTATATTAGATTGTTTAATTTCAGTAGTTTGTATTTCCTTTTCATAAATACAAAAATCAAAAAAGAGATCCTTGGCTGTCTCAGGGCAGCGAACACATGAGTTTTGTAGGTTTTAATCAAATCTGTAGATTGTCCATAGTGTACATTTGTGAATAAGGAGTATTATAGCTGATAATTAAGTAGTTGATTTGAGTTATTATAATCATAATTAGTATCTTGTATATACAATAGTTAGTAGTTTATAGTTAGATTAGTGTAGTTAGTTTAGTTTGCTTTATTAGTTTCTAGTTTCCTTTATTTTAGTTAGTTTTCTTGTACTTAGTTATAGTTTTGTTTGTTTTATTTAGTTTAGTAAGATTTCTTAGCTCAGGTCATTTCTCTCTGGTTTTCATAGGAGACCTTAGAGTGGCCAATGGAGCCGTTAAACTCGTCAGGGTGGTCCATTCCAAACGGCTTGGGTTATTTAGACAACCCCGGACCGGTTCCACTCTCCCAGTTGACGGACGGTCAATTTCGCCCATCAACACCGGGGTAAGTAAACGTATATTTGTAGCGATATATATGCCAAAGTAGAAAGGTTGGAGGTAGTATAGTCTAACTAAGGAAATGGGCTATTTAAAAGCTAATCTATTCAATAAAAGACTATTAATTATCAAACCTTATCAAGGAAACTTAAACTATTTATCCTAAGTAACTTTTGAACAAAGGATCGATGGAAAGTCCTAAGAAAGTAAATGAAAACCCTACTTAAAGAAAACTAACTTAATCATGACAATAAGCAAAAGAAAACTATCTACCTAATAAGAAATAACAATGACAAACTACTTTAATTAACCCATTCAAATTCAATAAGCAACTATCATATGAAAGCAAGTAAATAAACAAGCAACTACCTTATCAAAGAAAAATAGACAAGCAAGCAACTACCCTATTAAAGCAAGTAAACAAGAAAGCAAACAAGCAAGCAAACAACTAACTAACCTATGATAACTTCTACAACAAATTAACTAATAAAAATTATGCAATAAGCAACTAATCAAACTAATAAGCAAGTGAACTCTATTCTTAAATTAAACTTCATAATTACTTCTAATTTATGAAAGGAAATCTTTAATCTACTAAATTCAAAGCATCATGACAATACAAGTAATTAACAACTACTCTTTAATATATGATAAGCAAACTATTCTTTAACCTACCAAAGTAAGAGGACTATTCTCTAATCTACAAAAGCAAGGAAACTATTCTCTAATCTATAAAAGCAAGAAAACTCAAATATAGTGTTGATGGTTATGTCTCCAGTGTCTTATGATATCACGATGGCATTTAAAAATTAATGATAACTCAAGAGGTATAAAATAAATATTAACTTCGATAGCAAAGTGAAAAGTGTGAATGAGACAATCCAATGAGAACTTAGCCATTATAAAAGAAACATCAACTATCCTACATATCCATGTGATTCATCAATTTATGTACTAATCATCAACAGTATAAAAACACTATTCTAGTAAATTCAATTGCATTCTATGCTAACATAAGCAAATTCATACTACTTAGATTCATAACTGGAAACTAAACTCTATACTCAAGCTTAAAATTGCAATCTAGATCTAGAAAAGAAATTGCATAAAGTAAACCAAACTAATCCTATTTTAACAATTCAAATTGAAAAAGAGTAAATGCTCATAAAACATAAATCAAATTCTATTCCTATTTCAACATATGACAAGAAATTAAATGAGAAAACTAAATGACAATTTAAATAAGAAAAAATAAGTAGCAATTAGATAAATAAACTAAAAAATGGAAATTAAAACTAACAACTACCCATCCATCGAAACTTGTCAAAGAAACCATAAACTAAAAACTCTATTTTAAATCCTATTTCAGCATATAGAGAATCTAACTATCATCTAACTACACACAGGGGTTAGTATCTAATCTTGCAAGCTAGTTCCTACTAATTAAAAAGTCATTGCATATTAACACTAGCCTCCACAATAACCTACAAAAATGAACTAAAACAATTAAGTTATAAACAACAATTTGTACAGTAAAGAAGCATAATGAAAACTCATGTACATGAAATAAATAAAATGACGATTACACTATTCAATTCACAAGAAAACTAATTATGTATTCACCCAGACTGCTGGTGGGCCCCCTAGCAAGTCGTGGCTACTCTTCAAAGGCGAACCACGAGTTCAACAACACTAAAATAAAAAAACACAGTTTTAGTGAAATGTGTCTGAAAATAGCAAAACAAAGTTGAACTGTCTTTTTCTCTCTAACCCTCTCTGTATGACCACTGAGGTGGTATTTAGAGGTTTACAAGCTGAGAGGTCGATCACTGGAAGGGTCGAACTTCTCTAAAAATAGCAAATTTTATTCAATGCGTCTTAACCGCCGGTGGATTCTAGAAACAAGATGAGCCAATAATCGGCTAGCATAACAACCCAAATCGAGTTGTCAGAAGCTCGGTAGTTGGAGGCCACAAGCACAA
This sequence comes from Picea glauca, assembly GCA_000966675.3. Taxonomy (NCBI): domain Eukaryota; kingdom Viridiplantae; phylum Streptophyta; class Pinopsida; order Pinales; family Pinaceae; genus Picea; species Picea glauca. Next base: position 498,054 of record JZKD02S1779886.1, on the reverse strand, counting down.
GAAAAAAACATGTCTCTGATTCGCCCATCGTTGGCCGCCGATATGATAACTTCCAAATCGCCCATGGTTTTAGTGCAAGACGGAGTGTCGGATGGAGTACTGGACTGAGTGTCGGATGGAGTACCGGATTGAGTGTCGGATGCAAAAACGAGCTTTGATTTTTCCCTGTTACACACAAAACGTGAATTAGTTTCCTGATGTCATTAAAACATGTTGAATTACACTCAAAATCATCATAAAAAATGAATCATGCATACTTGGTATGAATCATGGCGATTTAACACAAAAACTCTTCAAAATAGGAAAATACATATAAACATTTGGTCAAAAAGGATCCAATCAACATCATTATATTAACCATATCGTGGGCCCAACATTACCCCCACACCTAAAATTTTGTAGGTCCCACTGCAAACAAAAGGGAATTGCCCCTCATGACTAAGCTTGCTGAGGGGGATCAACTTTAGAAGCTTCTCCTTCTTGTCATGAATATTTTATATTGTGCCTCTTGTGTTGCTTCAATTGTTCCTTGAGGTTGCGGTTGGATTTGGTCATCTCGTCAACTAACCTTTGAAGGGAGTTCACCTTTGCTTGGAGGACTGCATTATCATGGCGAAGATGCATGTCTGTAGTCTTCCTATCTTCCAATTGTTGCAGCAACTAAAAATCCTCTTGTTGTAGTCTCTCAATGGCTGGAGTAGGATCAGATATCTTAGAGGAAGGCTTAGATCCTTTGAAAGATGTAGAAAGTCTATCAGTCTTAAGATCTAAGGTAGGTGTTGAGCGAATTATATGATAGTAATTGCGACACAAATTATCACTCTAGAGTTGTAATCTTATGAGATGTACACAAAGTATATGCAGGGTAAGAGGATTTCTAATCTATGCTAATGATTGAAAAGAAACATGTTAAACTACTATCGTTGAATCTAAGTCTAAGAAAGCACAAAATATGCAACTAATCTATGAAAGGAAACTATCCTAATGCTACATAAACTTGAGACTAAAACTGAGTCTACGAAATCAAATGAGACATCATATAACTATGAAAGCAAAAACTTAATCTAACTACGAAATCATGAAATCTAGAATTAATCTATGAAAACATGAAAGTGCGTAAATTAAATCTAATGAAAGCATTTTAAAAACATCCATAACAACACACGACAAAAAGGTAAACGACAAACCACTATGAGAAAGTAAAATCTTCCATTAAAATAATCCAATACATGACAAATAATGAAAATCACTATCTCAAAACTACAAGACTATGAATCAAAGCTCAATCACTCTATTCTTCTATTCTCTATTCTAGAGAGAGGCCTCCTCCCCAAATGATGAGAGAACCCACTTATTTATACATGAATAAAGATAACATACTCATAATTACAGATCCACTTTTCTCTCAACCTATCCCTTCAAATCCTCCACAAATATCTTAGATAAGATATTCTATCCATGATCTTCTCCTTAAAGTTATCTTGAATGATTATCTCCAAATCAAAGCTTGAAGATGAAATTCGAATTTGAAGCTAGGTGGTGACTTTTAACTTTGTGAAAATCTTCAAATATGCCTGTAGTCATCACAAAACTCATCCAACTTTGAGATATAATGAAAATATGTTAATTTTCTAGTATTTAATCACAAATTCTCTTAAAAATAC
>JZKD02S1779886.1:469618-492278 GCA_000966675.3 Picea glauca | reverse complement strand
AAAAAAAAATCCTAAACATTTAGGTGTTTTATCATTTATCATTTTTATTTTTATTTTTTATTCTAAAAAAAAACAAAAAAAAAACCCAGAGAAATCTAGAATTTTTTTATTGATTGAAGATAAATAGAAACTCATGAAAAATTTATTAGAAAATGGAGACAACTGAATTCCAATTTAAATATGAAATTGTTTAAGCATATTTTCAAATAATCAATTTATTCATTCCTGAAAATGATTTTAGTCATCCTACTTTCTGATCCTCGCGATCGCATGAAGCGCGGAGGAGAGCATACTTATTGAAAACTAACCAACCTACTGTATTCTACTCTAATTGGAATTTAGAAAGCAGTTACATGTAATCAAACTTCTAGTGTAGACATAAGCACAACAGTAATAAGAATATGTCCACTGTGAATTTCGTGAATGACAATCGAATATATATATAAACGTGTGAAATTAAGTGTTGAAACTATAAATTAACAAAATAAAAAGAAAAATTGAATGGATCTAACCTGGTACCTCCTTGAAACCATCGTTCAATAATGCTTTCGTAGGCATAGTTTTCACTTCTCATATCATGTCTCAACTCCTCATTATCTTCCTCGATCTCCTGCTTGTATAACTGTTCGTGATCAGATGTGCAGGGTTCCTTATATGTTGTTTCTTTGTTTTCCTCTGGAGGAGTAATTAAACTTTTAGCTGCTGTCAATATATCCTCTTCCTGAGAAGAGGAGATCCCGGATTTTGCTAGGATATGAGTGAGATGATCTATACTTATGCTCATTGAAAAAACATTTTAATGAAAATCAAACCAAATACTAGAAAAAAAAACGAAAATGAAAATGAGTACATAACAAGTGAAAAATCAATACATAACAAGTGAAAAATCAATACAAAACAAACTAGTACGAAACAAGTGCAAAAAAAAACTAAACAAGTGAAAAATAAAAACAAAACTAAAGATAAACATGTATGAAATCAAAAGTGAACTAAGAAAACAAAAACTGATTCTCAATCCAAACTTTACACTATGAAAATGCAAAATGCAAAAGCATACTAAAAACAAACTTGCAAGAAAAATAATTACAAAATCAAACTAATTTGCAAAATAAAACATGCTTGGCTTTGGATATGGACCCACTAAAGTGGAAGTGAAGGTTCTTACCTTTAGTCTTACAACACTTTCCTCCCCCAAGCTATTCACAAAACAAATTTCAAACAACTAGAAATAGAAATTCCTAAACTATAACCCTTTTAATACCTCCCCGGCAACAATGCCAAAATGTCAAGCGAATTATATGATAGTAATTGCGACATAAATTATCAATCCAGAGTCGTAATCTTATGAGATGTATGCAAAGTATATGTAGGGTAAGAGGATTTCTAATCTATGCTAATGATTGAAAAGAAATATGTTAAACTACTGTCGTTGAATCTAAGTCTAAGAAAGCACAAAATATGCAACTAATCTGTGAAAGGAAACTATCCTAATGCTACAAAAACTTGAGACTAAAACTGAGTCTACGAAATCAAATGAGACATCATCTAACTATGAAAGAAAAAACTTAATCTAACTACGAAATCATGAAATCTAGAATTAATCTATGAAAACATGAAAGTGCGCAAATTAAATCTAATGAAAGCATTTTAAAAACATCTATAACAACACACGACAAAAAGGTAAACGACAAACCACTATGAGAAAGTAAAATATTGCATTAAAATAATCCAATACATGACAAATAATGAAAATCACTATCTCAAAAGTACAAGACTATGAATCAAATCTCAATCACTCTATTCTTCTATTCTCTATTCTAGAGAGAGGCCTCCTCCCCAAATGAGGAGAGAACCCACTTATTTATACATGAATAAAGATAACAAACTCATAATTATAGATCCACTTTTCTCTCAACCTATCCCTTCAAATCCTCCACAAATATCTTAGATAAGATATTNTATCCATGATCTTCTCCTTGAAGTTAGCTTGAATGATTATCTCCAAATCAAAGCTTGAAGATGAAATTCGAATTTGAAGCTAGGTGGTGACTTTTGACTTTGTGAAAATCTTCAAATATGTCGTAGTCATCACAAAACTCATCCAACTTTGAGATATAATGAAAATATGTTAATTTTCTATTATTTAATCACAAATTCTCTTAAAAATACTCAAAATAAATAATTTGGAAAATGGAAATGTAAACCCATATGTTTTTATGAAAGTGATGATAATTATGGTTTTATAGAAGAATGGAATGGAAATAAAGGCGACAAATGGTATATGAAAGATGAATAAAGTGTCATATTTTTGCGACCCAACAGTAGGCATCGGTGAGGTAGGAGTAATAGGGGGTTGATGAGGAGAAGTAGGTTCATATTTTGTCTTTCTTTGAGGCTTCAATTCGTCTATGGACACTTCCCTAAGTCTTTTGTGAGGACTCTCGAGATCGGAGGACACTTGGATAGGGTCTGAAGTAGTCAGGGGTTTTGCATAAGGTTTTCCTCTTGTGCTCCGGCTACTCTTTCGAAAGGGTCCTATATGACATCAATTAGATCCTCTCCTATTTGTGGGAACTATAGTAAATTCTTGTTGAATTAATTATTTTATCTTCTTGGGTGTAGGATCAAGAGATATTGAAGGCATATGGAGATTAGCAATAGGCTTCTTGGTCTTTTTTCCCTATGAGGTTGCAGGGGTTTCAACAAGCTTCTTGGATTTTTGTTCCGGTAAATAAATGGCTTGTGCAGGAGGGTTTGGAGTCCTTGGAGAGTGGGGTTTGGATGGATAAATAGTCCTTATATCCAATGTTTTTTTTCTAGTCTTGATTGTCAAGTGAGGGTTTGCAAATTGATAAATGAATTCATCCCAAGTTTGCCCCTATTTTTCTAATTCGGCTAAAACAAGGAGTTTAATCAGGCCATGGTGAAAGAGGATGTTGTGGGGGTTGGTTACATTATTCCTCACTTGAGAGGACATATTCTCCAAGATCTTTATAGATTAGAAGGGGAAATTCAATGGTTTATTGAACTGAAAGTGAGCTAACAATCGAAAGTGAAAGGCTTTAAAGGTGGAATATCTACCTTCACATGTGATCAACCTGGTGATGACTATGAGAGGGTTGATTATATCCTCTTTTATACACTCCTTGGAGTATCCTTTGGCTTCAGAGATGTTCTAGAATTCTGGTTTAAAAACCCTATTATAGCTTGATCACAGTAGCTGGTGGTTTTTAAACCATCCATCTCCCACTCTTGGAAGCTTCGTGTCTGCAACTATGGATTTCTCTAAGACCCCAAAGGTGAGAGACTCCATGTGATCTTTCTTCCCATCAAAACAGAGGGAAAATTGAATTTATATGCCATCATCGTGGCCCTGCAAGTGGGACAAAAATGACCCCCAGCATGTGCGCAAAAACACTTCCATGCATTGTGCAAACTTAGGGATGGCGAAGAAGTCTGTGTGGGAAGACAGTTCATACTGTTTTGGCATCATGATGGTGTGAAGAAATGGAAAGAGGGATAATTTCATAGAGAAAGGGTGTGATAAGGCTAAGGAAAGGCATGATTTGAACAGGGGTCAAGCGTAATTGAATAGAGGAACAAATGATCAGAGGCTGAGCATGTTTTAAAACAAGGGCGAATGAAAATGGGCAGAGATGAATTGAAATGAGCAGAGGTGAGTGTGAGGAATAATGGGATAACCCAATTCCATTTTTTTTTAGTGTGCCTAGGGTGGAATTGGTTGCACATATGCATGCATGAGTTTCCATGTGTGAGAGAATTCGAATTTGAAGGCTTTTTTTGGGGGGCAATCATAATGATACGAAGTTAGATCAATGTCCAAGTCTTTTGACTTGGACATTTTATCATGAAAATGTCTAAGGTTTGAATATTCAATCTTGATTTCCATAAAGTAATTCAATTAAATGCCATTGATTCTTGGTTACCTAAAATTGTGGACAGTTACTGGTGTATATTTTCATATGTCACTTCATTCGACACTTTATATGACACTTCATACGGCACCTCATATGGCACTTCATACAACACTCCATATGGTACATATGTGCTAAATGCATTTTTACTTCCTGTAATGGATAGCTTGCAGTCTTAGAATGATTTTGATAGTCATAGTGATTAGGAGTAGAGGCAGAGTGTTCCATTATTATTAATTTTTCCACCATGCTTACTCAATCCACTCACATAGAACAAGTAATTTCAATCCTATAATGAACAACCTATAACGAAAATAAACCAATAAAGTGGTTTGTTAAGGATATGTACAACAATTTATAGCACACAGGGGATTTAGCATTTCAAAAATAAAATGACTGTTGATGTAATAACCTGTACCATGAAAACAACACATAATTTTTTTTAGAAAGATTTACTTCTCTAGGCAATGATCATTTGTCAACTCATGAACTCCTCCCCCACACCTAAGTATTGTGACACCTCACAATAAAAAAATATAGGAAACCATTCAGTTCTCCTAATAGCCGAAGATTTACAACTTGTTAAGTGTAGAGATAAATTTCACATATTGGTTTGACAAGACGGTTAAAATATGGCCCCACCTATAGGATAAGAGATCCTATATATAGATAAGAAGAGGTAGGCAAGAGAGTTTCAATATAGTCTCAAAGTTGGTTCCCAATGGAAAATTTTGTGGATTTCATTAACCTTAACTTAACCATACATACTTCATGTCATCTTTGTCTACAAGTAATGTTGTATATCAGGAAAATTTTAAATTTATTATTTATTTTTGTCAGATTACCATCCTCGCTAGGTGGAATGCCCTGCTACCAGCAAGCCTGTTTAGTACTCTGGTGGGTTTACCTAGTCATACCATAGGCTGATACCCACTGCCAATAGACCTTTTTAGTATCCCAACGGGTTAGCCTCTTGCACCCTCAGAGACTGGCCCTCCATCTTTTAATATTTTAGTATAATATTGTTTTATGCAAGAATATGGGGGGACAACTCTGAAAACAACTTTTTTTTTTTTCAATTGGGATGTTATTTATGTTAGAGGATGAATTTCCATTATATTCCTTAGTGATTGTCCTAATGTAATGGGTACTTAAGTGGGTGTGGCCTATCTAAAATATGATATAATTAAGATATTTAGTGTGTAGTGGATGGTACCATTGATAAAGAATAGAAAGGTATCTCTAGGCTCAACTCACTTTCTTCTTTTGTAGTTATTGTGATGTTTCCATGACTAACCGCTAATCAGACCTCCTTGTTACTTTTTAATAAATATACTTTACTCACTTACTCAGGTTTCTTGGGAAAACTGTATGAGAGACCTCTAAGATTGATGGTTACGATATCACTTCCTTACATAGTGGTGAAGATTTTCAAGAGAAACTGCTTTTTAAAATGCCTTAAGAAAAAGAAGATGAAAATATTTGCAAAAATATGGCTAATTATAGCAAGTCATTATTCATTTGATGCTTAGCAGACAACAAGGTTCAAATATAGTATTATTTTGAAGAAAAATCCTTCTTTTATGTTTCCTTGAAACTGTCTACTCCTGGTGAAATAAATACCTACAAAAATATCTAGAATTGCTTATCAACAAAATTCAAAATTATTTACATATGTAAAGTAGAAAACTTAGAAAACATTCAAGAACAAGGGGGGACTTGCCCATCTGCTAAGGCCAATGCCTTGTCAATTGAAATGACCTGTAGAAAGTCTTCTTTGGAAATGGGCTTATGATAAAATTTGAGTCGGTGTCCATTTACTACAAAGGAGAGTTGTCCGTCATCAATTGTTTTTATTTTCACAGCTCCATTGTCATATACAGTGACTACCTCGTAAGGACCCAACCACCGAGTGGTGAGTTTTCCTTTGAAGTTTTTAAATCAGGAATCAAACAACAAATCCCAATCACCAGGTTGGAAGTGTTTCTTCTTAATAAACTTGTCATGCGACTTGCTCCTCTGGTTTTGGACTAACATTGTTCATTGGATGGCATATTGCCTGATCTCATCCAACTCATTTAATTGTAGGGCTCATTTTTTCTAAGCCTCATATAAGGTTAATCCCAATTCCACTGAAATATAGAAGGTCCTCACTTGGAATTCTATTGGTAGAAGTACTTGTTTCCCATACACTAGCTCATAAGGGGTATGTCTGGTGATGTTTCTCCAGGTGGTCTAATATGCCCACAAAGCTTCTGTAAGCCTATCAACCCAATCCCGGTGATGTAATTGAACAACCTTGGTTAAGATAGCTTCCATAACTTTGTTTGTAGATTCTACCTGACCATTATCTTGTGGGTGCTATGGAGAAGACTTACAGTGGTTAATACCATATTTCTCTGTTATCTCTCTCATTAGCTTGGAAGTGAATTGAGTGCCTTGGCCTGTAAAAATTTCACGAGGGACACCGAAGTGGGTAAATATGTATTCATAAATAAATTTGACAATAGCTTTTTTTGTAGCCCTAAATAGGGATTTTTCCTCTACCCACTTGGTGACATAATCTGTACAATTTAGAATCTAGTTTTTCTTATGAGACATGCATGAAGCTGGTCCTACAAAGTCAAGGGCCCATTTTTCAAAAGGTTCTATAATAACTTGGGCACGCAAGAGAATTTCGTCAGCTGACGTAGGTATTCCTATCCTTTGGAAACTATCACAACTCCTCACATACTTGGCAACATCTTTGAAAATGCTAGGCCAATAGTAACCCAAATGTAACACCTTATATGTTGTATGTTTTTTCAGAAAAATGGCCACCACATGGTCCATCATGACAACTTCGTAGTTTTTATGTTACCTTGTTCTCTCAGACACATCTACGAATAATCAAATCATAATTATCACTACGAAAAAGGTCATGGTCAACCCAAGAGTAATTATCACTTTGCGTAATAATTTTATGCTTTTCATGAGGTGACAAATGAGATATTAACTTCCTAGTAGCCAGATAGTTTTCCATATATGCAAACCATGGGGTATTTACAGAGAGGGAAAAAATGTTCTCATCTGGGAAACTGTCATCTACAGTAATATCATCATCCTCATTTTTTATTCGTGAAAGAAAATCAACTACCAAATTCTCCTATCCAGGTCGGTCAAGAACGATGATGTTAAACTCCTGCAATAGTAGGAGCCACCTAATCACTCAGCCATTAGTTATGGGTTTATTCATGAGAAATCTAATGGAAGAATGATCTTTATGTACAAATACTTCGTAACTTGTGATATAATGACAAAACTTGTTGATAGCATGAACTACTACCAAGAATTCATTCTCCATAACTGTGTAGTTTAGCTCGGCAGGGGATAAGTTCTTGCTTACAAAATAAATGGCATAGGACTTCTAGTCTTCTTTCTACCTATTGGCAGCCAATTCACATTTTTTTATTTTCCTTATAAGCTGCCTACACCAGGGTTTTGCAAACCTTGATTTTCATCGCAATCCTTGAATAAAACGACACTATTATTTTTGCACTATTTGCACACTTACCTTTGTTCTTGTTTTTATGATTGCAACCGTGACAACTTGGTTTTCGAAGTCACATTAAAATCATCACTGAATTGTTGTAATCATTCTTGTCGATATGCCCATTGCATTTCCAATTTACTTATCATTATGCATTTGACAAGACTCCAAGATCCTTATTCATTTGGCATTTTTATTTGTTAATATGACTTCGTTTTACTGTGGTGATATTCTTTTGATCGAGTTTGTGATGCATTGGTGATTTGATTTATATGTTCTTTGATCATTGGTTTCATGAAAACACATTGGTGTTATGGTTAGACCCTTGGTATAAATCTTTTCATACAACACATATTTTCATATGATCAAACCCTTGGGTGTGATTTCGAATTATTGCCTTGGTTTTAAAACTATGCTAATATTATTCCTTGCGCAAATGTTTGGTCGATGTACCATAGGTTTCATTGGTTTATTGAATGGCATAATTTTTTAACCTATGCAATAGTGGGTTGATTAGTTATTTGCACCGACGGTTGTACTATGGGATATGACTGTTGTGCATGGGTTGAACTAGCTCCACCACCTTCTCACGTTCTGTCATTAATGTTTTCCCCCTACCCCGTTTCACATTTGCTAGTTTTCAGGTAATCCTATGAGCATTATGACCCTGAGTATGCTGTGTCCAAACCCTGGTCCATTCACCTCGCTCACTGTGTGCTCCTGTCTATGGCACCGGTGGTGCGCATAGAGCCAAATTGTAACCAGGCTTTGTTACTCTTCGATAATTCTTGAAAGGATTTAGAAGATAGTGGTTGGCTCGTGTTTATACAGAGGTTCGAGGGCTTCAACCTTTTGGTTGCCCAACAATTTTCCCTCACCTTTGATGGGTGCAAGGCTAAAGTAGGTGACACACAGCTTGAACTCAATGAAGAATTCATAAGCTCTGCTACAGGATTGGCAGCTGCAGGCCAACGATGGTTTAAAAACTCCAAAGTTGATGAGGTTTCATGGCCATTACTATTCGTATCAAGGAAGGTTGTATCCTGTGATAAAGGTATGCCTATTTCCACCCTTAAACCTAGGTGGCACGATATTTTGGTGATTGTGAAACAATTTGTGACCTGTGAAGGTCGGTATGGCTTGGTTTTTTTGTATCACCTCCGGTTATTGATGAATTTCATGGGCTATCCTTTGAACATGCCGCATTACTTCTTGTGTAGTCTTTACAAGATGTCTAAGAGGTTCAAACGCGAGAAGGCTGATAGAAGCTTGTTTCATCACGGCTTGATTAGACTTATCGTCATCCACCATTTAAACCTTCATGGCGATAATTGGCAAGCCTTTCTATCCAGAAATGGCTTTGCTAATCCAGAGTCTGTCCAAATCGATAAATCCATGGTTAGTGAGACTATGGTCGGGCCACCCGTGCCTTTTCATATCCTTCTACCCCCTTCCAAACCCTTGGTTTGCCCTGACATTGACCTACCTGAAATTATAACATACAAGACTGAGGCTGTCAAGAAGACTTTGAGTAAGAAAGTCAAGGCTAATCCTACTGTCGACAACAAGGGTAAGAAGAATGATCGATTGATATTGAGACTTGCCCAGAATAAACCTAATCCAAACGTCGACCAAAATCCCACAGTTATGAGCGAGGACTCGGACTCCGATATCGAGCATTTCCTAACTGAAGAGTACCCCTATTCCCATGGCCTATGCTTCGAGCAACCCTATGACTATGTCTCTAATTTACCCCCTTGTCTCAAAAACAATCCTAAATACCCGAGAATCAAGTTGCACAAGGAAACCCCTGGTGATTTAAACAAACCCTCTCTTGTGATGTCAAAGCCCGAGCAAACAGCATGCAGCCAATGTAATGTGTGGCTAGAGCATTATTACATTGGCGTTCCCTTATTACAATCAAAGATCAAATCATTAGAGGAGCAAGTTGCAGTGTTGTCAAAATAAAGTCATAGGTTTCAAGCTGACGACAAGAAACAAAAAACAACTGGTTCGATTGTCTTCAGGAATGTCGAATCAACAACAGCCTTTGTCAATTCCAAATTATCATAATCGAAGCCGTTTCTTATTGTCCAGGTATGAATTTCAATATGATTTTTGCTTCGTAAGTTTGCTTGAATTATTGTAACATATTTGGTTTTGCTTCCAAATTAACTCTGTTCGTTTTGATTCGAAATGATTCCGTTATAGTTTAGACGATTTTGTTGTGGATCCTGTACAGTAGTTTCATTTTACTAAACTCAAATAGAGTTATGATTTGGTTATGCGATTTTTTCGTGCCCAGTTTAGTATAAGCAATTGATTGGTTTTTTATTCTGTTTGGTTTGTTTTTGAATCAATTTTGATCGTCTTATTTAGGATAGTCGATTTGGTTTGATTTTGATTAGTTTTGTTTGTTCCTAATAAACTCAAAACAACCCTGTTGACTTCAATTTTCCAGGAACGACTCTGTTTTGTATTGAATTAATATTCTCGTTTGGATTCTGGTTACATTCGACCTGTGCAAAAGATCTATTTGCTAAAATCGTGGAGTTGTGTTGATTCATAACGATTGTGTCAAACCCAAATTGTTTCGATTCGTCCCTTTTTTATTTGATTTGCAAATGATTGTTGTGTGTATTGAGTTATCACGATTGCTTGTATGAGTTGGATTGGTATCGAAAATAGATTTGATGTTGCTCTGTTGTTTTTGATTTTCAAAAATGATTTTGTTAATCTCATATCAACATATTTTGTCTCTGTTGAATTCGTATGAAAAACTCGGCTAATAGTTCGTTTTGAAATTGATTCAAGTGATGATTTCCTTGACTGTCAATCGATTATGTCTGCTCCCAATTGGCAATAACAAACGCTTGAAAAACCCCACATATCTTGTTATCAACTGATTAATTCAATTACGATTTCATTTGTTTCAATTTACATACAAGTTTTGATTTGATCTGCAAATAGCATGATCGTTTGTATATGTTTAATATAGTTCTATTAATTTGAAAAAACGATCCTGTTGATCTCGTTTGGATTCAACAATGATTTTGTTGATGGATGAAGCAACATAAACTATTTGTGTCGATTGGAATTGGTTCATGAAAATCATTTCATTGCTTTCAAATTATCTAATGCGATTTTGTTTACCCCAAATTGGTGATAACAAATTGAACAGAGTGCATGCATCTCTGTTATCATTCGATTGATCACGATTTAGTCTGTTCCAATTTGCATACAAGTGTCGATTTGAATGATTCTTTTGGTTTCTAATTAGCAATAAAATATTGTTCAATAGTTTGAATATATTCTTTAAGATTTGAATTGATTTTGAAAGGATTCTGTGTTTAATTTAGACCAGCTACATAATCACCAGATTCTGTAGCTAGTCTTAAAAGTTAGATTTTTGTCAATTTTATCAATAAAATATCCTCTTAACTTGTCTATTTTTGTCTTCTTTCAGGTGCATACGAATTACAATGATCAAATGGGCATGTTGTAGCAGTTTAGTAGATACTTTGGATATGGTTTTGTTTTAGGTTGTTAGCTTGAGTCAGAAATGGAGATTTGGGATATTATCCTTAGATTTTTGTAAATTGTTTTGATAATTCCCACAGGGATGTTTTACCCTGTGGGAAATCTTTAAATACTTGTCAATTTTTGTAATAAATCATCATCACTGTGGAGAGAACTAGACTATGGATTTATGATTCAGACCGAGATGAAAGTTGATGTCTTGTAACAACTTTCGCTTTCAATATATCAAACTTTTGTTTTAGGTTTTATTCATGTCAGTTTGCAGTCGATTATAGACTACTTTAACTATCATAATTCATTGCATGTTGATGTGATTTAATTTAATGTGTTATCCATGTCTGATCTCTCTTATTTAAAAATACAGTAATTACTTTGTTTCAGTTAATGAATCACAAATTTCTCTTCTTTGTTAATTGAATCATTTTGTACAAATCCTTGCACACAGATTTATCTAAATGTGATGATTTGTAAATTATAATATTGTTGTAACTTTTTATGTCTTGTTTGTTCTGTTATCGATATTCAAAAGAGCACTGCTGCTTACTATTTACTAGAGGCTTGCAGAGGATCTGATGCAGGTTTCCTCCCATCGAACAACTGAACTGTATTCTTTACATAGGACAAATTGGAAAGCGTTATTACCGGTTAGCTTATTAGTGTTATTTAAGCAGTTTAGATAAATATATTAGTTTAGATTCATAGTTAGAGTTATTATTTTAGTTGCTTAGCTTAGATAGTTTTTGTTCTATTTCTTTTTCATAAAATTATAAAAATTAAAAAACAATGGTCTCGCTGTCTTAGGACAGATTACAAATGAGTTTTGCGGGTTTTCATTTAAATCTGTAATTTGTAAATATTGTACATTTGTAATTGAATTTGATTCTATTGGTAATTGAACATTTGATTTTATAGAATTAGAGTTATTATAGTATTAGATAGTAAATTGTATATATTAGTAGTTCAGATTTGTTTATTAGTTTTGTTTTAATTGTTATTTTTATTTAGATTAGTTCATTTAGAGTAGTTTTCTTTTGTTTTTCTAGGACTTAGATCAGCTAACAGAGCCTCTAAACCCATCAGGGTGGGTTATTTAGACAACCCTGAACTGGATCCACTCTTCCAGTTGGCGAGCGTTCAATTGCACCCATCAACAAATGGCACTAGAAGGAGGGTATGAAAATTATTAATGGCACGAGGCAGTCGTAAGACCCCTCCACCACCTAATCGCTCACCTATAGTGACAAGAAGTCATTCGAACGATAACATCCCCCCTCAAACAACAACCACATCGAACGACGATCCACGGATCATAGTTGAACCAGTAACCCCAAATCCTACAGGTGGTGACATACAAGAGATTGTCTGCCAATCTCTCATAAGAACACATAGTGCCTTAGCCCGTTTGAGGCAACCAAATCAATCGTTGGACCAACCTTTAGATTTCTATGATATCAGAGAACAACTCGGAGGCACTAACCTCACTGTGAACCCTACAGATCCAACCCTCACTCCTGTTGCAGGAGGATCTGGAATACCACCTTCACCACCTCCATCATCCCCTTCTTCTTCTGGAGAAGACTCTTCTCACGAAGGCAGTTCCCCTTCTCAGCCTTCCACACCCACTACACTAATGGCCAACCAGAACAATCCCGATAGACCTTGGCTCAACCAGGATGCCATAGCTGTACCTGGAGCTCATCATCCCTTACCTAAACATCTGGAGAAATGGCTTCCCAAGTTTGACCCTGACTCAAAACAGATCGCTGAAGATCACATTAAAATTTTTATGTTAGCCATAAGACTCCGCAATGTCGAGCATGAAGACGTAGTATGTAGTTTGTTCCCGTATACTTTCAAGGGCAATGCCTCTAAAAGGTACTTTGCCCAACAACCTCATACCATCATGTCTTGGGAAAAGTTTGAGTCATGATTTTTGGAAAAGTTCAGAGACGATAAGCCTCCGGAAGTCCTAGTCATTGAGCTTTCAAACTTAAGGATGAACCCAAAAGAAAAAGTTAAAGACTTTAATCAAATATTATTAACACTTAAAAACCGAATCCCTATAGATTCCATGCCTGTCAAGAATCTCATAATAGCATACTATACTAAAGCCTTACATCAAAGTATAGCTATTTGGGTTAAACGATCTAAGAAAGACATGTTGTTAGAAGCCTTCGAGGAGGCCAGCCAGATTGAAGAAGACATACTTAGTCTTAAAGACTCTACTAGCAATGAAACAAAGACTAGTTCTTCTTCCAAAAAGAAGATTGAAATCCTCCCTAGACCTACTCAAAGTAAAACACAACCTGAAAGCTCTGATTTAGAAAACTTAACTAAAGTTGTTCAAAAACTGTCAAATCAAGTTATAGACTTGAAAAGGATGACCGAAGAAGATTCTTCGAGAAAAGGGCCTTACAAACCCTCATTCAGGAAGCCTTTCCCAACCAACCGACCTAATCCAACCATCGAGGGCCTTAATCTAGAAAGTCTGCAATACACCCTTCAAACAATTCTAGAAGCCCAGGATAACTTGATGCCTCCTGAGATTCCTGAGGAGGTAGTTGAACAATAGACACTTCAAGAAGAAGAATCTTCTCCAAACATTTTTGGACACTTCTCGAATAACATCTTTCAAGCTAACTTCGAGATAGTCCATCCCTATAATACTAGGAGTAAGACAACAAACAAACCTTCTGCCGAAAACACTACGACTTCGCCTCCAAAGCACTCTAAACCAGTTGAGACTAAACAGAGTCATGTGAACCCCAACATAGATTATGATGTAGTTGAAGATCTTAAAAAGTTAAGGGCTAACATTTCTGTTTATGAGTTACTAAAATTTCCATCTTTGTTACAAAAAATGTTGCAAAACATCGCAGAGAATGGCAAGAATGGTAATTCAAGTGGTAACAAGGTTGTTCAGAACAAAGTTCCTCAGAAGACTTCCAAAAAGAATAATCCTGATCCTCAAGACAAAGGAAGCCTTCCTGTAAATAATGTAAATAATGTAAACAATGTAGATAAAGTAGCTTTAGAAACTGCGAGTAAGAAGCCACAAACTACCACCCTTAGTACTCGCAGAAATGTACCTCCATTTTTGTTAACTTTTGAAATATTTAATAGAAACGTGCACAATTGTATGGTAGACTAAAGAGCATCATCCAATGTGATGCCATGGTTTGTGTGTCAAAATATTAACATTGAAGTTGAACCCTCCACCTTAAAAATCATACAACTTGATCGGACTAATATTAAAGTTATAGGAGAAATAAAGAATGCACTTATAAGATTATCATCTAACCCCAAAGTTCATCAAGTTATTGATATTATTGTTGTAGATATTCCAGAAGTGTATGGTCTATTTTTAAGCAAGGACTGGTCGGAGTAGCTACACGGCTATTTCGCGACAGACTGGTCTCACCTATGGCTTCCAAAGAATGGAAAGCCCAACAATATCAAGGTGAATCGTGAATGCTACCTTAAGTTCACAGTCATAGATTTGAATGATCCCAACGAACCATTTACACCTTCTGCTGATTCACCCGAAGTAAAAGGGATGGATACCTTTTTCGGCAATTTCATGGCCGAGGCTTCAGCTATCACCAATCTAGAATAGTAGTCTAAGATTGTAGCATATGTGCAACCAACAGTTTCTACACAACGATCTCATGCACCCTATGAAAATCAAATTTGATCTCTTTATTTTGACGGTTCAAAGTCCAAAGAAGGAGCTGGCGCAGGCTGCGTTATTATCGATCCGGTAGGTAACAAAACATTGATTGCATGTAGGCTAGAATTTGAATGTACTAATAATACTGCAGAATATGAGGCTTTACTGCAAGGTCTAGGAAAATATTTAGATATGAACATTCAAAACTTGATTGTCTTTGGTGATTCTGAAATAGTGGTTAGACAGGTAAGATATTCTATCCACTGTCTGTCTCCGCATCTTAAAAGCTACCAATCCGAGGTATGGAATTTAATGAATAAATTTTCTTCTTTCAATATAAATTCTATTCCTAGATTGAATAACTCTAAAGCTGATCTATTAGCTAACGTAGCTTCCAAACTCTTTCCTGCAGAAGGCTTGTCCCCAGATGCATTCTCCGTCGAGCTGTTGTTTCGACCATCCGTTCCCGACAACATCACGAGCTGGAGAGTCTTCAACGACGATCAGTAGATTATTTGCTTTCTACATATGGAAGAAAATTTTCAAGGCGCGGTGATAGACGAACGCATGCATGACGACAATTTGCGCGATTTCACGGTAATACCAGATCCGAGAACTCCTAAATCTTCATCGGACATGGTAAATTCGATCCCTAAATCTGTAGTTATATTAGAGAAATTTTATGATCTTCAAGATAAATTCAAAAAATCAGTCAATTGTAAAACCAATAGTTCCTCATCATTATATGAAAAAGTAAACTTAGGGACTAAGGACAATCTGTAGTGCATTAATCTAGGGGTAGGATGTTCTGAACAAGAAAAAGTTTCATTTATTAAACTGTTCAAAGAATTTAAAGATGTCTTTGCATGGACGTATGATGAACTTAAATATTTCGAACCTAACATCATACAACATGTCATTCCTATGAAACCCCAAACCTCGCCCTTTCAACAAAAATTGAGAAAAATGCACCCTAAGCTTGAACCGACCATCAAAAAAGAATTAAATAAACTCCTAAATGCTAAGATTATTTTCCCTGTTAGGCACACTCAATGGGTTTCTAACGTTGTCCCTATCCAGAAGAAAAGTGGGGAAATGAGACTGTGTGTCGATTTTTGAAACCTTAATAGAGCGTCTGATAAAGACAACTATCCTGTCCCACCCATGGAACAGATCCTTCAATAGGTATTTGGTTCTGAGAGGCTATCTTTATTGGATGGTTTCTCGAGGTACAACCAATTCCTGATGTCTCCTCCAAACCAACTTAAAACTACCTTCCACACCCCATGGGGCACCTACGCTTATCAAAAAATGCCCTTTGGATTGATTAACGTTGGTGCCACTTTCCAGAGAGAGATGGACATCGATTTCTGTGGCTTAATCAATCAATATGTCGTAGTTTACTTAGATGATGTGACTTTATTTTCTAAAAACAAAACCGATCATCTAGCTCATTTAAGAGCCATTCTACAGCGATGTCAAAAATACGACATTTCCTTGAATCCTAAAAAATCCATCTTTGTTGTAGAACAGGGTAAACTCTTAGGATTTATTGTGTCGAACAAAGGGATGATTATCAACCTCGAAAGGACTCAAGTCATCTCGAAACTTCCCCCTCCTACATCCAAAAAATCTATGCAGTCTTTCTTAGGCCAGATAAACGTTGTGAGGAGATTCATCCCCAGTTTCTCTGAAATGGTCAAACCTTTACAGAATCTAATTAAGAAAGATGCCCAATATCATTGGGGACCCTTAGAAAATCAAGCTTTTAATGCAATAAAGAAGGCCATAATAGATGCTCCTTCTCTCATGCGCCCCGACTTTTCGGAAGACTTTACGCTCTACACTTTTTCTTCCGACCATTCCTACGCCGCCGTCCTAACTCAAAAGAACGTCGAAAATAACGAAGTACCCATTACCTTTATGAGCTCTGCTTTCAAAGGCGTTGAACTTAATTACCCAGTGGTAGATTAGCAAGCCTACACTGTTTTCAAAGCAGTCAAGCATTTTCAATCTTATCTCTTGAAATCTAGGACGAAAGTTATTGTCCCTTACCCAGCCGTCAGGAACCTGTTAGTGCAGAAGGAACTTGGTGAAAAGAGGGCTAACTGGGTTACCTCCTTGCATGAGTACGACATAGAAATTACCCTAGCTCAAATAGTGAGAGGCCAAGGGTTATGCAATTTAGTTGCTGACTTAGCCGCAGGACAACAAGAAGAAAATGATATGTCAAACCTAGGACAACACAATCAGAATGCAACCTGTTGTGCACAAAACTCTGTCAGTCCTTGGTATGACGATATAAAATTTTGTCTTGAACATGGGTCAGCCCCCCGTCACCTGGATCCCACTAAAATAAGAGCGTTGATATTAAAGGCTGCCTTCTTTCATTTGGTTAATGGTATCTTATTTCGTCAAAATTTTGATGGTGTACTGATGCGCTGTCTCGAGAAAGACGAAGCAGAAAAAGTCTTACTAGAATTGCATGCAGGAGAAGCTGGTGGTCATTTTGGTGGTGACACCACTGCCCATAAGGTTTTGAGAGCCGGTTATTACTGGCCCACGCTTTTTAGAGATGCCCATTCCTTGTGTCGTAAGTGTATTATTTGTCAAAATGCATCAGGGCGGTTACAGAAACCAGCCTTTCCTTTGCAGCCCATTTCAGTAGAATCTCCTTTTCAGCAGTGGGGCCTTGATATCATAGGTCCAATCAACCCGTCATCCTCACAACAACATAATTTTATCATAACAACCACATATTATTTCACCAGGTGGTCTGAAGTTGTCTCTTTAAGAACTATGAATACCAGTCAGGTAATTGCCTTTCTAAATTCGAATATTATTACTCGTTTTGGTATCCTTCACTGTTTAGTATTCGATAATGCTTCTTACTTTTCCTCTCTTAATATGAGTGAGTTCGCTTTGGAAAAAGGAATTAAATTGAAGTATTCTACTAGCTATTACCCCCAGGGCAATGGATTGGCAGAATTAACAAATAAGAATCTGATTAAAATCATCAAGAGAACAGTGGATGAAAATCACAAAAACTGGCACAATGCACTGTTAAACGCACTTTGGGATGATAGGGTAACACCAAAAACTGTTGTAGGTAACTCTCCCTTCTTTCTTGTTTATGGCAGAGAAGCAATTCTTCCACCACACATTCGTCTTCCTTCACTTCAGCTATCGCAGAAAAATCTAGAAGAAGACTGTCCCCCTTTAGAAAACCAAATTAATGCTTTGATGAAGCTAGAAGAGGTAAGATCCCAAGCTAAACGTAAGTTAGATCATCATCAACTAGTAGTTAAAATCTAGTTCAATTCTAACTCTGCCTCTGATAGGAACTTCGAAGTAGGTGATCTCGTCCTAAAATGGGACAAACCGCATGAGGGAAAGGGAGAGCACACAAAATTTCAAAACTTATGGCTTGGACCATTTTTAGTTGCTGAGAAGTTGGGTCCTAGCTCTTTCCGATTGCAGAATCTAGAAGGACAGCCTGACACCTATCCAGTAAATGGCCAAGCCCTGAAAATATACTTCGCTTGATGTCAACCCTTGTATATTATGTACATATATTTTTCTTTTGTTGTTTTGTTTTCGATTTCTCCTTTGCGCTTATCAGTTTTTGTTTTTTCGAAAATACACATACCTGTATACTGAGCTATTCGGACAAAGAAAACAGGAAATTCCTTCACTGAAATGACTGCTAAAAAATTGTATAAACATCAATTGTATACTTTTGAAATTTACATCTGTATTGGAAAAAAGTTTGTTGTTTGAAAGAAGTTAACTGATTTCGATATCTGAGTGAAGCCTGTCACGATCATCTATTATCTTTTTACGTTGTCCCGATTCCTTAAGGGAATGACTCAGAAGATGTCTCCATGCCTTAGAAAGTTGGTTCTGTAAATGAAACATCTCTGGATCTCAATAAAGGACAATTCTAAAAAAATCTGATGAGGTCTGTAAAAAATATGTTAAAATATCATAATTTTCAGCGTCACCCCGCTCGACTATATATTGTTAAAAAAAAAACAAAGTAAATCATTAATAGAGATGTGGGAAGTGCTTGTAAACCCATCAGGATGCTGAACAGGTCTGCTGGCAGCAGGTAAATGCATGCATGGTGCCAAGACAACTTCGTCGGGGTACTGAACAGGTCCTCTGGTAGCGAAGCAATGTCAGGTATATGAAAATTGGCAAAAATAAGATAACTTGACCTTAAAATGTCCTTTATTCTGATCCAAAACTTCTTGGCAGGATACGGATATCAGAGTGGGTTAAATGGCAACCCTTTCGAGGCTATGGACGCCTGCTGGTAGCAGTGGCTCTATCAAAAGTATTGGAGATTTTATCTTTAATATTGTGGCTCGCTTGTCTTAAGACTGTTATCATTTTTCATCCTTTAAACACTGCTGGAATATGTGGTTGATGAAGATGTTTATACGATTTTCTAGTTGTTATTTTTGAGTTAGAATTTTTCTCGTTATCCTAATCTGAATTTGTTCTTTTTGGCAGAGATAACTGCTTCTACCAGTGTGTCGCCATTGTTGGCAGCCAATTCACATTTTTTTACTGTCCTTATAAGCTTCCTACACCAGTGTTTTGCAAACCTTGATTTTCGTCGCAATCCTTGAATAAAATGACACTATTATTTTTGTGCTATTTGCACACTTACCTTTGTTCTTGTTTTCACGACTGCAAGCGTGAAAACTTGGTTTTCTAAGTCACATTAAAATCATCACTGAATTGTTGTAATCATTCTTGTCGATATGCCCATTGCATTTCCAATTTACTTATCGTTATGCATTTGACAAGACTCCAAGATCCTTATTCATTTGGCATTTTTATTTGTTAATATGAATTCGTTTTACAAGACTGTGGTGATATTCTTTTGATCGAGTTTGTGATTCATTGGTGATTTGATTTATATGTTGTTTGATCATTGGTTTCATGAAAACACATTGGTGTCATGGTTAAAACCTTGGTATAAATCTTTTCATACAACACCTATTTTCATATGATCAAACCCTTGGTGTGATTTTGAATTATTGCCTTGGTTTTAAAACTATGCTAATATTATTCCTTGCGCAAATGTTTGGTCGATGTACCATAGGTTTCATTGGTTGATTGAATGGCATAGTTTTTTAACCTATGCAATAGTGGGTTGAATAGTTATTTGCGTTGGCAGTTGTACTATGGGATATGACTGTTGTGCATGGGATGAACTAGCTCCACCAACTTTGCACGTTCTGTCATTAATGTTTTTCCCCTACCCCGTTTCACCTTTGCTTGTTTTCGGGTAATCCTGTGAGCGTTATGCCCCTACATATGTTGTGTCCAAACCCTGGCCCGTTCACCTCACTCACCGTGTGCTCCTGTCTATGGCACCGGTGGTGTGCATAGAGCCAAATGGTAACCAAGCTTTGTTACTCTTCGATAATTCTCGAAAGGATTTAGAAGATAGTGGTTGGCTCGTACTTATACAGAGGTTCGAGGGATTCAACCTTTCGGTTGCCCAACAATTCGCCCTCACCTTTGATGGGTGTAGGGATAAAGTAGGTGACATGTAACTTGAACTCAATGAAGAATTCATAAGCTCTGCTACAGGATTGGCAGCTGCAGGCCAGCGATGGTTTAAAAACTCCAAAGTTGATGAGGTGTCATGGCCATTACTATTCGTATCAGGGAAGGTTGTCTCCTGTGATAAAGGTATTCCTATTTCCACCCTTAAACCCAGGTGGCACGATCTTTTGGTGATTGTGAAACAATTTGTGACCTATGAAGGTTGGTATGGCTTGTTTTTTCTGTATCACCTCCGATTATTGATGAATTTCATGGGCTATCCTTTGAACATGTCGCATTACTTCTTGTGTAGTCTTTACAAGATGTCTAAGAGGTTCAAATGCGAGAAGGTTGATAGCATCTTGTTTCATCATGGTTTGATTAGACTTATCGTCATCCACCATTTAAACCTTCATGGGGATAATTGGCAAGCCTTTCTATCCAGAAATGGCTTTGCTAATCCAAAGTCTGTCCAAATCGATAAAGTCGTGGTTAGTGAGACTATGGTCGGTCCACCCGTGCCTTTTCATATCCTTCTACCAACTTCCAAACCCTCATTTTTCCCTGACATCGACCTACCCGACATCATAACAGACAAGACTGAGGCTATCAAGAATCTTGTGAGTAAGAAACTCAAGGGTAATCCTACTGTCGACAACAAGGGTAAGAAGAATGCTTGATTGATATCGAGACTTGCCCGGAATAAACCTAAGCCAAACATCGACCAAAAGCCCACAGTTCTGAGCGAGGACTCGGACTTCGATATCGAGCGTTTCCTAGCTGAAGAGTACCCCTATTCCCATGGCCTATGCTCCAAGCAACCCTATGACTATGTCTCTAATTTACCCCCTTGTCTCAAAAACAATCCTAAATACTCAGGAATCAAGTTGCACAAGGAAACCCCTAGTGATTTAAACAAACCCTCACTTGTGATGTCGAAGCCCAAGAAAACATCATGCAGCCAATGTAATGTGTGGCTAGAGCGTTATTACACTGACGTTCCCTTATTGCAATCAAATATCAAATCGTTGGAGGAGCAAGTTGCAGTGTTGTCAAAAGAAAGTCACAGGTTTCAAGCTGACAACAAGAAACGAAAAACAACTGGTTCGATTTTCTTCAGGAATGTCGAATCAACAACAGCCTTCGTCAATTCCAAATTATCATAATCGAAGCCATTTCTTATTGTCCAGGTATAAATTTCAATATGATTTTTGCTTCGTAAGTTTGCTTGAATTATTGTAACATATTTGGTTTTGCTTCCAAATTAGCTCTGTTCGTTTTGATTCGAAATGATTTTGTTATAGTTTAGACGATTTTGTTGTGGATCCTGTATAGTAGTTTCATTTTACTAAAATCAAATAGAGCTATGATTTGGTTATGCGATTTTGTCGTGCCCAGTTTAGTATAAGCAATTGATTGGTTTTTTATTCTGTTTGGTTTGTTTTTGAATCAATTCTTCTCGTCTGATTTAGGATAGTCGATTTGGTTTGATTTCGATTAGTTTTGTTTGTTCCTAATAAACTCAAAACAACCATGTTGACTTCAATTTTCCAGGAACGACTCTGTTTTGTATTGAATTAATATTATCGTTTGGATTCTGGTTACATTCGACCTGTGCAAAAGATCTATTTGATAAAATCATGGAGCTGTGTTGATTCATAACGATTGTGTCAAACCCAAATTGTTTCGATTCGTCCCTTTTTTATTTGATTTGCAAACAATTGTTGCATGTCTTGAGTTAGAACGATTACTTGTATGAGTTGGATTGGTATCGAAAATAGATTTGATGCTACTCTGTTGGTTTTTATTTTCAAAAAAGATTTTGTTAAGCTCAGATCGACATATTTTTTCTATGTTGAATTCGTATGAAAAACTCGGCTAATAGTTCGTTTTGAAATTGATTCAAGTGATGATTTCGTTGACTGTCAATTGATTCTGTCTGCTCCCAATTGGCAATAAAAAACGTTTGACAAATCCCACATATCCTGTTATCAACTGATTAATTCAATTACGATTTCATTTGTTTCAATTTACATACAAGTTTTGATTTGATCTGCAAATAACATGATCGTTTGTATATGTTTAATATACTTCTATTAATTTGAAAAAATGATCTTGTTGATCTCGTTTGGATTCAACAATGATTTTGTTGATGGCTGAAGCAACATAAACTATTTGTGTCGATTGGAATTGGTTCATGAAAATCATTTCATTGCTGTCGAATTATCTAATGCAATTTTATTTACCCCAAATTGGTGATAACAAATTGAACAGAGTGCATCCATCTCTGTTATCATTCGATTGATCACGATTTAGTCTGTTCCAATTTGCATACAAGTGTCGATTTGAATGATTCTTTTGGTTTCTAATTAGCAATCAAATATTGTTCAATAGTTTGAATATATTCTTTAAGATTTGAAT
>JZKD02S1779886.1:437219-469568 GCA_000966675.3 Picea glauca | reverse complement strand
AAATGAGTTTTGCAGGTTTTCATTTAAATATGTAATTTGTAAATATTGTACATTTGTAATTGAATTTGATTATGTTGGTAATTGAACATTTGATTTTATAGATTTAGAGTTATTATAGTATTAGATAGTAAATTGTATATATTAGTAGTTTAGATTTGTTTATTAGTTTTGTTTTAATTGTTATTTTTATTTAGATTAGTTCATTTAGAGTAGTTTTCTTTTGTTTTTCTAGGACTTAGATCGGCTAACGGAGCCACTAAACCCATCAGGGTGGGTTAGACCAAACATCTTGGGTTATTTAGACAACCCCGGACTGGATCCACTCTTATAGTTAGTGAGCGTTCAATTGTGCCTGTCAACACTACCCCAGTAACCGTCCTATTGCAGTGTCAGAGGCATCCATAGATATGTGAAATGGGAGAGTCCAATTGGGCCCTCTAAGAACCGGTGCCACATACAAATTCGCTTTCAGGTTTTCAAAGGCAGTTTGACACTGCTCAGTCCAAACAAAATCAAGATCTTTTATTAACAATCCAAACATGGGTGAAACAATCTTTGTAAAATTTTCAATAAACCACCGATAGTATCTGTCATGTCCAAGAAAGATTCTCACCTCTTTCTGAGTCTTGGGGGGTGGAAGTATGATGATGACCTCAATATTTGCAGGATCGAATTTTATCCCTTCATATGAAACATGATGTCCTGGAACCACTCCTTCAGTTAACAACATTTTACATTTTTCAGGACTTAGAGACAGGTTCATTTCTTGGCATCTGATAAGGATTTTTTCTAAGTTATCTAAGGCTTCCTGGTAAGTGTTTCCATAAACTGTGAATTCATCCATGTAGACCTCCACACAATCATGAATAAGATCATCAAATATACCTAGTATTTCTCATTGAAATGTGGCAGGAGAATTGAAAAATCCAAATGGTAAAACCCTATAGGCATAGGCTCCCCAAGGACAAGTAAAGGTTGTCTTGTCCTGGTCCTCGAGTGCTATGATAATTTGATTGTACCCGCTGCACCCATCTAAAAAGGAGAAATACTTCTTTCCAGACAGAGTGTCCAAAACTTGGTCAATGAAAGGAAGAGAAATGTAATCCTTCAGAGTGCCTTTGTTGATCTCCCGGAAATCAAAAAAAATTATCCATTTCCCGATCAATTTCTTTGGGACCACTACAAGAGGGGATACCCACTTACTATAGGAGATGGGATAGATAAATACGACATTTAATAACTTTTGGATCTCCCGTTTTACTATATCCTTAAGTGTTGGGTTCATCCTTCTCTGGGGTTGCCTAACAGGTTTTACTTCCCCCTAGGTATATATGTGATGGATGCATGTGTCAGGGTGTATACCCTTCATGTTAGTGTATTCCCAGGAAAATTCTCCTGTTTTTTCTTTAAGGATACTTACTAACTATTTTTGTTGGTCTGCATCTAGCCTGGAGTTTATATGTAAAAATTTCCCTAGACTAATCTCATAGGGCATGGTATAAGACATGGAAGACTCGTCTATATTGAAGATAAAATATGTTAGATATGAAACTGATGGGTCCAATTGTTCCTTAAATTATTTCCCAGAGATGTACTCAAATTGGGGAAAAGATTGTGGAAAATCAACACACATGATAACATAAATGAACTACTTTAGCACATTTTCCATTGTGTTCTCCTGAAGTGCCCATGCATGGTCACATGGAAATATGGGTTCTTCCCAATCCTCATTCTCGTATGGACATTCAATACACCATAGATTCTCCATGATAGGTTGATATGGAGGGTATATGGTGAGCTTCTGGATAGAAAGTCCATTTGAGATGGTCATTTGTCCCTCTCTACAGCCAATAAATTCATTGGTTGTGGCCAACCAAGGTCTTCCCAAGATAAAGGGATGGACTTTGGTAGGATCCTTTGAGTGGATGACCAAAAATTCTACTGGGTACTCCTATGAGGCTAAAGTAACTATGATGTCATCCATAATTTCTTCATGTATAACCCTAGTCTTATCCACTAATTCAAAAATGGTTGGGGTAGGCCTAAGAAGAGGTTGTAACTATAATTTATCCAAGGTAGTAGCAGTCATAACATTGATGGCTATCCCTAGGTATATGAGAGTGTTTCCAATGGAGATCTCATTAATGGTTATGGTCACTACAGGGTTTCCTGGGTTCCCATATTTTTCTAGCTTAGGTTGCTCTGATATGTACTCAGAAAGTTCTCTGATCAAATGTATTGTTGGAGGATCCTTCTACTTCCTACCTGGATTCTTAATACACAATTCTTTGACTACCTTACTGTAGTTTGGAATATTATTAATGGTTTGAAGCAAGGGAATCTTGACACAAATATTCTTCAATTCATTCAGTATGTCAAAATCTGGTCAGGTGGTAGGTTTCTCGATTATTAATCTATCTGGATAAGGAGGGGCCTTTGTAACTTGTGAATGTTCATTTGGGGAACCTTGGGTTCTTGGTCCTTCTGAATAATAACATCTTCCCACCTAGTGTCATCTGTAGGTTGTTTTGGTGTTTCCTCATATTCTTCTTCCTGGATGACTACTGAAGGTCTCTTCCTGTCCATAAATTTTCCCGACCTCATTTGAATCTACTGTAGTGGAACAAGAGTAATAACATATGTCGAGAATGATTGCATCTCAACATTTTGAAGAGGTTGAGTGGGATTATTATTGGGATTGGGCACTGGTTTTTCCGGTAATAATGTTGGTCTTGGGGAGCTTGCATTATGATATTGTTGCAGTTTTCATTGTGGGATAGGAGGTAAAGGTGGTGGAACAAAACCCGACAAAAGCTACAGAGTGTTTGGTGGTAACTGAGGATAAGGATGGTTGGAAATAGGGATAGGTGTAGCTTGAGGGTTTCCTTGGTTATTCCCTCCTCTCCATCCTTGAAGCCAAGGATGTTGGTACTGTGTAGACCAGTTTTTCCAACTTGGTGAGTTCCACTACTGTTGTTGTTGAGAATAGGGTGGAACTTGAGATTGTATATCTGGGTATGTGGGTTGCTTTCTAGGCTACCATGGCCTCCTAGGTGCATAAGAGGACTCCCCAGGATACCCACTCCTATATATGGCTAATAAACTGGGCAATGATGGACATTTTTCAGTTGAATGGTCTTCTGTGCAGAAGCCACAAACTGAAATGTTATCTAATGGGAATTCCTTTGAGGAATGCTTCCTCCTACATATTGGGCAATATATGCTCATTGATTCATTTTCCTCCTCCTGTTTATTTTTAATCTTTAGGGTGTCCAACTGGGAGCCTATTGTGCTTAAGATATCTATCTTGAAGTTTTCTAAAAGGTTCCCTATCTCTGCTCTTGTGATACCACCTGAACTAACTTTTTTTAAGTTTCTATTATAAGGATCTTGAACATTCTTTCATGTTTTAGTTCTAGTCCTTGATTAATTCTTACACATTTCACATATTTTGGAAAATGGTTTATGAGAGATGTCACCTTATGCCATCAGGTTAAGTATATCTAGGTATTCTTCTGAAATTCCTTTAAGGAAAAGAGCCCTAATTGCATCCTCTGGGAGGTCATGGTATTTGACTTATGGGAGATGTATGCAAACCGTTCCATATAATCCTCAAGATTCACATATTATAATTGTTGGATTTTGAAGATGTCATTACGAGACTCCTTGGTCTTGCAGTAGTCTTGGTAATTCTTGAGAAATATGTCTTTCATGGCTTCCCAAGACCTAATACTGGATTCTCCCAACTCCATGAACCATCTTAGTGCAGAGTCCTTGAGGGTGGCAGGAAAGAGTTTTAGTTTCTGGGCGTCTTGTAAGTAGTTGTAGCTTCTACATAAGATGTCGAATTCAAATAGGAAGGTATCTGGATCTTCACTTCTTTTACCATAAAAGGTGGGTAGTGCTAAGAGGGGAATATTTTTCATATTGGCATTTGGTGCAGTGTCTAAAATTGGAAACCCGAAGGTAGTTTCGGTTTGGTTTCCGACTTCTTCTTCCTCCTCGTATCTTACATTGTTGTGACCCTCTTGATTATACATACTGGTTTGGTTTCCAAAAAGAGAGTACGCAGGTGGTTTTATCTTTGAAGAAAACAAGATTTCCCTCTGATGGAAAGGTCTTCCTACTGATTGGATGTCTGGGACTCTACTCGAGCTGGTTGAGATTATTGGTGCCAAAGTTTCTGTGTCAATTTGAGAGATAATTACGTTGGCTAAACTACCAAACAAAATATTCACCTGTTCAGGGTCTATGATGTCTTCAAAGTTAGGATCTTCTAGTGGTGGTGTAAAATCAAAGGTTGCATTATTTGGTTCTGCGAAAGGCTCGAGTGGTCTTGCCTCTTGTTCCACTATTACTGATGCTTCAATTTTGTGTTCTATAGTGCTCCCTGTCTTAGTATCTTAAGAGACTACATTAGCTCTTTGGGTTGAGCTAGCTCATGTTTTTCGGTATCAATCTGCGGAATTTATGAGTGGAGCATTCCTTCCCCCAAAAAGGTCGAAAGGAACCTTGGTTGAAAGATCTGATTTATATTTAATGTATCTACCTTTTGGGTCTCTAGGTCTATTCACGAAAGTAAACAAAAAAAAAGGAAAAACTACCATCGGGTTTGGGGGAACCTGCTATAGCATATGCGCATGTTCTTACCTCTTGTCTTAAATCCCCCCACCACCAAACTAATGCTAAGGTTTAGAAATGATCTATTTCCTAACTATTTCCTACCTTGAGACAACTCCCTAGCAATGACGCCAAAAATGATGGGTGTTCTATATGCACTAAAAACACACTAAAAACCTCAATTAAATTGTCAACCCGGGGTAAGTAAACTTAGAGTTGTAGCAATATATATGCCAAGGTAGAAAGGCTGGAGGTAGTATATTCTAACTAAGGAAATGGGCTATTTAAAATCTAATCTATTCAAGAAAAGACTATTAATGATCAAACCCTATCAAAGAAACTTAAACTATTTATCCTAAGTAACTTTTGAACAAATCATCGATGGATAGTCCTAAGAAAGAAAATGAAAACCCTGCATAAAGAAAACTAACTTAATCATGACAATAAGCAAAAGCAAACTATCTACCTAATAAGAAATAACAACGGTAAACTACTTTAATTAACCTATTCAAATTCAATAAGAAACTATCCTATGAAAGCAAGTAAATAGACAAGAAACTACCCTATCAAAGCAAAATAGACAAGCAAGAAACTACCCTATTAAAGCAAGTAAACAAGAAAGAAAACAACTAACTAACCTATGATAACTTCAACAACAAGTAAACTAATCAAATTTACTCAATAAGAAACTAATCAAACTAATAAGCAAGTGAACTCTATTCTTAAATTAAACTTCATAATTACTTCTAATTTATGAAAGGAATTAATCTACTAAATTCAAAGCATCATGACAATAAAATAATTAACAAATACTATTTAATCTATGATAATCAAACTATTCTTTAATCTACCAAAGCAAGAGGACTATTCTCTAATCTACAAAAGCAAGGAAACTATTCTCTAATCTATAAAAGCAAGAAAACTCAAATATAGTGTTGATGGTTATGTCTTCGATGTATTATGATATCACCATGACATTTAACACTTAATGATAACTCAAGAGGTATAAACTCAATATTGACTTCGATAACAAAGTGAAAAGTGTGAATTAGACAATCCAATGAGAACTTAGCCATTATAGAAGCAACATCAACTATCCTGCATATCCATGTGATTCATCAATTTATACACTAATCATCAACAATATAAAAACACTATTCTAGTAAATTCAATTGCATTCTATGCTAACATAAGAAAAATCATACTACTTAGATTCATAACTGGAAACTAAACTCTATACTCAAGCTTAAAATTGCAACCTAGATATAGAAAAGAAATTGCATAAAGTAAACCAAACTAATCCTACTTTAACAATTCAAATTGCAAAAGAGTAAATGCTCATAAAACATAAATCAAATTCTATTCCTATTTCAGCATATGACAAGAAATTAAATGAGCAAAATAAATGACAATTTAGATAAGAAAAACTAAGTAGAAATTAGATAAATAAACTAAAAATGGAAACTAATACTAACAACTATCCATCCACCGAAACTTGTCAAAGAAACCATAAACTAAAAACTTTGTTTTAAATCCTATTTCAGCATATAGAGAATCTAACTATCATCTAACTACACACAGGGGTTAGTATCTAAGCTTGCAAGCTAGTTCCTACTAATTAAAAAGTCATTGCATATTAACACTAGCCTCCACAATAACATGCAAAACTAAACTAAAACAATTGAGTTATAAACAACAATTTGTACAGTAAAGAAGCATAATGAAAACTCATGTACAAGAAATAAATAAAATGACGACTACACTATCCAATTCACAAGAAAACTAATTAGATATTAACCCAGTCTGCTAGTGGGTCCCCCAACAAGTCATGGCTACTCTTCAAAGGAGAACCATGAGCTCAACAACACTAATTCAACATTAAAATAAAAAAACACAGTCTTTACACAATTTTAGCGAAATGTGTCTGAAAATAGAAAAACAGAGTTGAAATGTCTTTTTCTCTCTAACGTTCTCTATCTGACCACTGAGGTGGTATTTATAGGTTTACAAGCTGAGAGGTCGACGATTGGAAGGGTCGACCTTCTCTAAAAACAAAAAATCATAGTCAATGCATCTTAACTGCCCATGGATTCTAGAAACAAGGCAAGCCAATAATCGCCCAGCATAACAACCCAAATTGAGTTGTCAGAAGCGCAGTAGATGGAGGCCACGAGCACAAGAAAAACCCATGTCTCTGATTCGCCCATCACTGCCCACCGATATGATAACCGCCAAATCTCCCATGGTTTTAGTGCAGGACGAAGTATCGAACGGAGTGTCAGATGGAGTACCGGACGAAGTGTTGGATGCAAAAACGAGCTGCGATTTTTCCCTATGACACACAAAATGCAAATTAGTTTCCTGAGATCATTAAAACATGTTGAATTACACTCAAAATCATCATAAAACATGAATCATGCATACCTGGTATGAATCATGAAGATTTAACACAATAGCGCTTCAAAACTCTTCAAAACAGGAAAATGCATATACACATTTGGTCAAAAAGGATCCAATCAACATCATTATATTAACCATATCATCGGCCAAACATGATTGATGGTTTCAGCATGCCTCATCCACCTCTTTAACACTTGTTGTTGTCTTTTGTCTAATAATTTTTTAACAGACCATCTGGTTGTCCTCTTTAAAGGCCATTCATACCTTTAGTGTACCTTTACCTCCTGCTGCATCTTGAATGCAAGATTCTCCATCTGTGCCCATATTTCACTGAGATCCTTGTCCATCTTCGCCCTTCTCTTCTGCAAGTGTACTTATCCTCGACCATGCTTATGACTATCAATGGCCATCTTACTTTGTTTACAACCCACCTGGTTGCTTTATCATCTGCTGCACACCTTGCAATAGTTCTAACAGAGCATCACACCCTGTCTTCCTGGCTTACAGAAATCAATTCTACCCCATCTCCTTCATTTCTTTCTCTTCGTCTGAGATAAATCAAGCTCTGATCTCCTCTTTCCCACACTCTATAGATGAAATCAAGCTCTGATCTCCTCTCACCCAAACTATGCAGATGAAATCAAGCTCTGATCTCCTCTCGCCCACACTCTGCAGACGAAATCAAGCTCTGATCTCTTCTTTCCCACACTCTACAGATGAAATCAAGCTCTAATATCCTCTTTCCCACACTCTACAAATGAAATCAAGGCCTGATCTCCTCTCTCCCACACTCTACAGAAAAAATCAAGCTCTGATCTCCTCTCGCCCACACTCTGCTAACGAAATCAAGCTCTGATACCACTATGGTGACAACCTCCCCCTTCTCTCCTTCCAATGAGGGGTCATCGCAACCTCCCGATCTAGGATCATCAAATTTTCAAGTCGAATAACTAATTGGGATCCCAATGGAACCAATTCAACTTGACACAGGCCCTTTTTCACTCTCTCGTCGCCCGTTATGTGGCACCTGCGGACCCTCTCCTTGCGATTTTAACTCTTTTGCCAATAATTCTAGCTCCTTGTGCTAGACTTTCTTTCTGATATGACCACAAACTATGACCGTGGAAAACTTCCTTCGTGACCCCACACTTTAGGACTTTCGTGAACTACTCTCTCCCTTTCCCCGATTTCTGAATCGACGAAATCTTCGGGACCAGATCTACGATCCTCATTCTTCTCGCAATCAACGACTGTGATCAAACCGTGAGTTCAGAATTCATGAGTCCTTTCTTCTCCCCGAATCTTATTTCTCTGATCACAAATCAGTGATGCGTTGATCCCTTTCCATGCATCCTTCTCGATGGATGACCAATATTTACTTTGCTCTTCACGACCTCGCGAAGACTCTTGGTTGTTCTCTGCAGACTTCCTGAAGTTCCTGCTCCCGAACTTCTCGATATTCTACCACCTGTATCCTCCTCGATGATTGATGACTTCTCCGTCTTTAGGACTTTAGTAAGTCCTAGGATCCCTTTCACACTTAGCACACATTCTCCTTTTGAGACTTAGGTTGTTCTCGAAGGCCTTCTTCACTCCTTGTAGAAATCTGTGCAACTCTCCATTGACTTTCCTCGGCTTGAAAACTTTCAAGGTTCCAAGTTTCTCTGTGAGCTTCTCGTGCCCTCCTAGCAGTTTCTCACCCTTCGTCTTGAGCTTATAAAGAAAATTCACAACACCTTAGGTGCACTCCTTGCGCCTAGCTCAGTTCTTCAATGACTTCTCCCTCGACCTTATGGAAAGGTTTAAGGCATCTCCTTTCCTTTGTCGATGCACTTCTTGCAAAGCCTTCCTTCACTAGAATGTTCAGCAATTATGGGATCCCTCTACACCTTCAGTAGTATATTTCCTGGGTATTCTCATGCAAGCTCAATTCCCTCCTGGAAAATTATTCCAAAGTGTTTAGTAACTCTGGGTTATGCTTCTCTCCACACAGTCTTTATTTTCAAGGGACTTAACCGCCTTGAAATTTCCCCCTAAGTCTGTAAATTAATCTGGTGTGCCCTCCTGACAACTTCTCTTCTGACTCCATTGAGTTCAGGTATGCACTCCTTGCGTCATCTTACAGAGTTTCCTCCCTTTGTTGCACACTCCTTACACTTAGCTTAGAGAACTAGACTTAACTCAACACACCCTCGGATAGAAAACTATATCTCTATCCCTGCAGATGATTTCTAACATTCATATACAATTCAAAAACATGTAAAAGACATTCATACCACAACATCCATTGAACAAAAAGATAAAACAAGAAAAACTATCATTTTCTATTAATGGTGGAATGCCAAATTACAATGGAGTCCGAGCTGCAACTGATTCTCGACTCTTTTCATTTCTCTCCTAGCTAACTGTATTTTGGCTAACCTCTTATCGTCTAACCAACTATTTTCTAACCCCCTATCATCTAGCCAACCTTCTACTTTGCTTACAATACAAATATTTATACAAGAGGGGCTCAAATGAGTGCCCCTCACTGTAAATTCTAACCTTGTATAATATCTACTGCAAACAGATATTCAGTAAAGGAACAGAAAAGACACAATGGAAAATACAAACATTACACGGATATTTCTCCCCTGGAAACCCAAATCAGGAAAACCAACATATTCTATATTATTCATCATGTTACAATGTTTACAATACAAAATACATATAGGAGCCAGCGGCATCCAAAACCCTAACCCAATGACTTGGATTATTCCAAAACCCTAATTCCTTAACCGGAAATAGAAAACCATCGGCAAAGAAACCATGTGCTGAAAAACCACCTAAATATAATGCAGTCCCTAAAAATGCGGTCCTGATGCAGAAAAAAATCAGGGGGTTACCCAACATTCTCCCACTTGTTGTTTTCTTTGCATACAGGGGTTTACAGGGTTACATATTCAACAATCCAGGGCATCAATGCCCATGGATCCTCTACACCAAGAGAACTTCTCAGTGCTCAAAGATTTTGTTAATGAGTCTACAACATTCTTCAAAGTGTCCACCTTCGTCAGTGATACTTTCTTTTCTTCAATCACATCTCTCACAAAGTGATATTGAACATCAATGTGCTTTGTCTTTGAATGATAAGCAGGGTTCTTCGCCAAAAACAATTCACTCTGACTGTCACACTCTATCCGTTCAGTTTGTTGTACCAACCCAATACTTGAACACAATCTTTGTAACCATATTGCTTCCTTACTTGCATGAGTGGCTGCCATGTATTCAGTTTTTGTAGTTGAAAGTGCCACTACAACCTGTCTTTTTCTCATCCAACTTATTGTTCCTCCAAATAGGTTAAACACATACCCGCTTGTAGATATCCTATGATCCAAATCTCCAGTCTAGTCTGCATCCACAAATCCATGTATATCCACCACTCTGTCCAATCCCGATCTTCCTTCGTAGCACAATCCATAGCTAGCAGTTCCACGCAAATACTGAAAACCCTTTTTATTGTTGTCCAATGCTCCTTCCCTGGTTTTTACATATACCTCCTCAAAACTCCCACTGCATGTGAAATGTCTGTTCTAGTACAAACCATTGCATACATCAAACTACCAACTGCACTCGCATATGGAACATAAGACATGTCCTCCTCTTCTTCATGTGTCTTGGGACACTGATCCACATATAACTTTACACCAACAAGAATAGGAACCTTTATCAGTTTACAATCCTGCATATTAAACCTCTGCAATATTGTCTTGACACATTTTCTCTGATTTAACAAGAGTTTTCTCCTCTTCCTATCTGTTTTAATTTCCATGCCCAAAATGAAATTTGAAGCACCCAGATCCTTCATGTCAAATTTATAGGACAACTGAGTTTTCACATCCTGGATAATCTCCTTGTTGTTTCCTATTAGCAACATGTCATCCACATATAAGACCAAATAAATCAAATTATCACCAATTAATTTAAAATACACACAGTGATCTTCTTTGCTTCTTGTGAAGCCAAGTCCGAACATATAAGTATCAAATTTTGGATACCACATTCTTGGTGATTGTTTTAAACCATACAGAGACTTTTTCAGCTTGCATATCAGCTCCTTCTTTCCCTTCACAGCATAACCTCCTGGTTGCTTCATATAGATTTCTTCTTCCAGATCCCCATGTAGGAATGTTGTCTTCACATCCATTTTTTCTGTTTCAAAATCAAATGTTGCAACAATAGATAACATAAATCTTATGAAGGTTAACTTGGCAACAAGAGAAACAATCTCACCAAAATCAATTCCCTCAACCTGGGAATAACACTTTGCTACTAACCAAGCTTTGTATTTCTCCACTTTTCCTTCTGCATTCAACTTCTTTTTAAATACCCATTTTATGCCAATGGGCTTTCTTTCTGTTGGCAACTCCACTAGATCCCAAGCCTCATTATTATCCAAAGATGCCATTTCTTTGTCCATGGCCCTTTTCCAGATATTTCCATCCTCTGAATCCACTGCCTCCCTGACAATTCTAGGATCATCATCAGTAATAGACAAAGAAAAATTTGAATGGAAATTAGATGGACTATACCTTTCTGGTAGCCTTCTTTCTCGATCTGATCTCCTCAATACTGGAGTATGAGGATCTTATTCTTTTGATTCATGTTCTTTTGTAGAGTTTGATTCATCATCCTTTAAATCAAACTCTATCTTATCTTGTTCTTCCTTACTTGGTAGGGCTTCTTGTTTAACAACATCCTTCATTTCTCTAAATACCACATCTTGGCTATACACTACCTTCTAAGTTTCTGGGTTCTAAAGCTTATAACCTTTGATACCATCTTTATATCCAATAAAGATACACTTTTTATCCTTCTTATCCAACTTACTCATGTTTTCCTTTGGAACATGAACATATGCATCACAACTAAAAACCTTGAGATGTGTGAGAGAAGGTTCCTTACCAGTCCATACCTCTTGTGGAGTCTTTTCATCCAACACTGATGAGGGTGATCTATTGACCAGGTAACATACAAGACCCACTACCTCTGCCCATAATTATTGCCCTAACTCGGCACCACTGAGCATGCACCTTGCTTTTTCCATCAATGTCCTATTCATCCTTTCTGCAAATCCATTCCGTTGAGGTGTATATGGAGTAGTATTGTGCATGGCTATACCGCACTTCTTAAAGAATTCTTCAAATTCATTTTCGCAGAACTCTCCACCATTATCTGTCCTCAACGCCTTAATTCTTTTCTCTATTTGATTCTCAACAAGAGCCTTAAACTCTTTAAACCTATCAAAGACTTTAGATTTCTTCCTGAGGAAATATATTGAAGTCTTCCTCGAGAATTCATCTATAAATGAGACATAGTACACATATTTTCCTAGTGATGGGACCAACACAGGTCCAAAAACATCACTATGAACTAGCTAAAAAATTCCTTATTCCCTCGTTGCACCAGAGGGGAATCTTACCAGATTCTACTTCCCATATAGACAATTTTCACAGAAATCAAAATCTAGAGAGAAGTTAGGCATACCTTCAACCATACCTTTACTGTGTAGTAGTTGAAGACCCTTCTCTCTGATATGCCCCAGTCTTTGATGCCACAACATAACATTTTCTCTAGAGACTGTAGGAGTTCTTTCTTACTCAAATCCAATATCAGGAACAATGGAACTATTACACCCATCACTAATAGTACTTCCTTACAGCTTATATAAAGTTCCAAACTGAACTCCCCTCAACAACACCATTTCTCCTCGAACCATCCTATAGGTTTCCTTTTCAAATATTGTTTTTACCCCTGCATTGTCCATTTTTCTTGCAGAAATAAAATTTCTAGCCAAACCTGGGATGTGCAGAACACCAGGCAGTGTTCTAATCTTTCCATCTATGATCCTCAACTTGACCCTTCCTCTTCCTATGATTTTGGTTGTCAAATCATTACCTAAGAAAACATTACCTCAATCATAACTTTCATATTCACAGAACCACTCCCTGTGGGGAGTCATATGAAAGGATGCACCAGAGTCAACCAACCATGACTCATGATCTGAATGTGTGCTTGAAGAGGCCAAGTACACATCCCCTCCTTCTTCCTTGGAGGTCTTTTCTTCTGTAGAAGAAGATTCTCCAGATCCCTTATTTTTCTCAACTTTGGATCTACATTGCTTCTTATAGTGCCCTTATTTTCCACATCTCCAACATACCCTTACAAAGTTTCCGAGAGATTTAGATCTACCCTTAGACTTAGATCTCTCACTTGAGAAATTATATCTATTTATTTCCTGGGAACATCCTCTTGCAAATAATGCGTCTGTGCTATGTCCTTCCATATTCTTCTGTCTCATCTCCTGCGAAAACAAGGATGAGACCACTTCTTCAAACTTCGAGGAATTTTTATTACTACCTATGGCCATAACCAGACTATCCCACAAGTTTGGTAAAGAACACAACAAACTGATACATTTATCTTCATATGAAGTTTTAATCTCAATAGATACTAACTGACTTACCATAGTATTGAAGGCGTTCAAATGCTCTTCCACGGAGTCTCCATCTCTCATCCTCATGTTATACAAATTCTTTCTCAGGAATAGTTTATTTACCAGGGACTTAGACTGATACAACTTCCCCAACTTTTCCCATAAATCCTTGGTTGTAGCTTCCTCTGGCACATTCAGTCATACTGAATCAGAGAGACACTATCGAATTGTGCTCTTTGCTTTTCGGTCCAAATTTTTCCATTCATCTGCAGAATTTTTTGTAGGTGCAGTACCTGGATCTACAGCTATCCACTGATCTCTATCCACCAACAGATATTCCATCTTGAGCTTCCACAGCTCAAAAATTTTCCCATTAAACTTCTCGATCTCCATCTTCGAATTGCTTGCCATTTCTTTTCACCTGAAAAAGAAATACCACAGATCTCCCACTGTAACAAGGCTTATCACAGTCCTGAGCCAAACCCTTGACCACAAAGGCATCCCTCCGAAGTAAATAAAGATCTGATACCAAATTTAAATCATAACCTTGTACAATATCTACTGCAAACAGATATTCAGTAAAGGAACATAAAATATACAATGGAAAATACAAACATTACACAGAGATTTTTCCCCTGGAAACCCAAACCGAGAAAACCAACATATTCTATATTATTCATCATGTTACAATGTTTACAATAAAAAATACATATAGGAGCCAATGAAATCCAAAACCCTAACCCAATGACTTGGATTATTCCAAAACCCTAATTCCTTATCCGGAAATATAAAACCATCGGCAAAGAAACCATGTGTCAAAAAACCACCTAAATATAATGCGGTCCCGATGCAGAATTTTTTTTTTCGGGGGCTCCGCCCCCCTCTAACCCCCTGCATGCCCGGTGCATAACTCAAACACTACTACTCATGAAAATAATATAACACATACCCAACACTCACAAGCTATCTAATGGTGTCAAATCACCACTCCTAATGCTTATCGAAAAGCCAAATTACAATGATGGGAATTCTGCTCCAAATCGGATGCAGATCCATTTTCCCGTCAGCCTATTAATGGCGACCTTATCTCTAGCTTATGTGAAAGAACGATTTGGCTCCTCCATCTTTTCTTAAATTAATGCCTGGATCATGCCTTATATTCTCGGGGAAAAAATGAGAAGGCAATGCCTCTCCTTCCTTGAATGCGTACCACGCGTGTTAATTAGTTGGGGCGTGCTGAGATGGAGTGATGCTCCTGCATCAATTTGATAATGTAAAGGGAAAAAGTAAGGGTTGTTGACCCCTTACTTTGTAATTACCCTAAAATTAAGTGGATAAACACTTTTAGGAGGATTTGTATAAATAGATATCAAACTCTTTTCATTTTATCATAGCTCTCCCATTGTGAGAAGACAATTGTGGCTGAAATTTGCGCTCTACTTCGAAAACTTGGTATCTCTCTCTTGTGAAAATTATTTTTGGTGATCTCTCTTGGTGAATTGTTTATATAAGGTGGTGTGCACCTCTTGAAGACTTCTTCTCTTTCTTATGAATGGTCATTGCTTGGTGAACTAGGGTTTGATCTTGAATCTCTCTTGAAATTGGTAAGGAAAATCTGCAATTGTTAGTTCTTCTTGTTTGTTTCATGATTATTGTTGGTTGAAAACCTAGGAGGAGTATAAGTGCATACACCCTCCATCAAGTTTCATCTCATTTGATAGTTTATAAGTCATTTATTGCAAGGTTGTTAGGAGGATTCCAAGAGCTTCAACCCTCCTAGATTTACCTTGGTTTGATTTGCATTCCCTAAGGAGTAAGAGGATTTACACCCCTAGGTATTTTGTCTATCTAAATCATGCTTTCAAGACTCCATTCACCCAAATTTTAAAGGAAATAATATGAAGTTTTCATTGGAGAAATAAATTGTTTGCATTGGTAAACATGATTTAGAGAGATATTGATATTGTTCAAGTTGGAATCTTTTCTTGATGCTTTGAGGTCGCTAAAGCCTCTAGGGAATCTTGTTTCGCCTAGTCTTCTCAGAGATATAACTCAATAATAGCTACAGCCATTAGGGCTGAAATAAATATCTCTCTACTTTGATTATAGCTCACTTTTCAACCATCAAAAGTTGCTAATAAACTGGCCCTATAATCTACTAAGCTCGACGCACTTTTTGGGTGGTTTAGTTGCTTGTTTTGTGGGTTTAAATTTTCTGTTGTAGCAATAGTTTTATACAGCCATAAGGCTGATTAAATATATTTGCAATACTTTTTTATAACAACCTTAGTTTATTTCTAAATTATTATGCTTTCATACTTGAGTTATACCAGTGATTTCTAGCTTATCTCTTGCATCATTTACTTGACTTTTAACATCTTGTTAGCATCTTTAACAATCATTTACTTGCTGATATATACCTTTGTTGACTGTTGTAAATAGGGACAACAATCTTAACTTTCTTTTCCACTTAACCTTGATCTTGTATACTCGTTTTTTCTTGTGTCTCAGGAAGGTACAATCATCTTCCATAGATATTCAAGCACTTGGAAACCATAGAGCATCCTTGAGACTCATTATCAAGTCATTTATCACTTAGAAACTTGACATATAGGGGCATCACTTCCATCATCTCACTTTTCATCTCATTTCTCCCTAGGGTCACTTGGGATTTCCCCCTTGGGTTGGATTCTTCCTTCGGAGGGTTTATCTGAGGTGACAGTGGGTAAACTCTCCCACCATTTTCTCCATATTGTGAATTGGCTCGGGCTTTCCCAACCTATAGTTTGTACGATAACAAAGATTCTTTAATCAAAGTAGCCACCCCTTCCCATGATAACCTACCATTACATTGTAAACATCAATCTATCCATACCTTCATCTAATCAATATTGTTTGCAATGTATAAATGTAGTGCATCCCACTCTCATTCAACTGTATGAAAAAATAATAAAAATTACTAATTAGAATAAAGATTAATAATTAATGGAAGATAAATAAAAATTAACTAAGTACAATATAGAAATAAATAAATATTAATGCAAAGTATTATAGATATCTACCATCTAATTACCTTTCACTTTCCTCATTCAACCTTTCTTGACCATGACCTCCCCTTTGAATTTGTTAATGGAATTCACATCCCAAATCCAAGGCACCTTCATGATTTTTGTTGCTAATTTAGGA
Organism: Picea glauca; assembly: GCA_000966675.3. NCBI lineage: Eukaryota > Viridiplantae > Streptophyta > Pinopsida > Pinales > Pinaceae > Picea > Picea glauca. The sequence goes on along the minus strand of JZKD02S1779886.1, from coordinate 452,887 downwards.
AGACACTGACTAATATACACCAAGGATTGATATACCATATATCCCTCAAGACCTTCTCTTTGTCTAACGAAAACCTTCAATGACTTCTAGTGCCTCTCCACCATCCACATTGACCTTGTGTGTATAGGACCATACATCTCAATCTCACCAACTTGGTGTATGAGGTAGTGTTCTTGTGCATTGAAAAATGTCTAAGGTAGATATTTTTGCATTTCTCACATTAGTCGAAGAATTTCTCTCCTCTGATATTTTATATCTTCTTTAGGGATTGGTTTAGATGACAACCACCTACACAATATATAACAAATCAAATCATAGGTTTCAACAACAACTTATATACACATTGAAAGAAAAACATATGTCGATAAGTTGAGCAACAAATATTTTTCATATAAATCATTAATATTTACCTCATGTATTTTCCAAGATGATATATAACTTATTTTACATTATTGTCAAAGATGTCAGGAAGAGATAGAGGAAGAACATGCTATAACAAAAAAGTGATCATTAACTTTTTTGAAGAGAAAACAAAATTATAATACTAAAAAGTTGTATTATGTATATCTACCAATATAGAAATATACCAAAATAAAACACCTCCTTTCCTAGACTTTTTGAATGACACGATTTCATTCTAGGACCACAAACTAGACACACAAATTTACCCTTTGTTTGAAGACATGCATGATATGTATTAATGTCAATATTATTTATATAACAAGGAATTAGTATTTAAGAAGCATGCATCATATTTTCATAAAATTATATACTATTAAAGTGCAAAAGTATGTTACATACCACAAAAATGTGTTAGCCCTGGGGCATCATGAATTGTCCATGTAAGTATTCCATGGAATTGACATTGGTTTTTCCCTATTTGTCTAGAGATGTCGCACATAGTGATTCCAATACATAGCTTTAGTAGTTCGTCGACAAGAGACTCAATATATACATTCATATGTTTCACTTGGTACTTACCTAATTGGGTGAAAGTACACATATGATCTGGATTATTTTTGGCATGAAACAAGAGAGGAAATATAATAAATAAATGTACATAGATATATCATATATCCAATAATATAACAAATATATATCAGAAATATAACCATAAACACAAAGATACAATAATACACAATCTCTATTAATGAGTGAAATGTACAAAACTGTAAAAATACAGAGTGAAAGACTCGCTAGAATGGTGACAACTTATCTCTGAGAAGAGATGTGATGGCTACACTCATTAGAAAGAAGATGGTTGTTACAATGAGGCTCTAAAGGAATTTTTAACATAAATAAAATCCAAAACCCTAACCCAGGAAGATGAAAAGCCAACAGTTTTTTGGACCCTGTTTTGGGTAGTTTGGTGTATCAAATTCTCGGGGGCGTAACTTTGGTATACGATATTTGTTTGGGGCGCACGATAGCTTGTTGGAAATTTATTAACGAGGAGATTCATTTCACAGGATCAATGACAACCTTTTTCCATCATTGAGGTGACTGATCATGAAAAAACGTCGTTTAGGCCCTCAAAATGGCCCTAGAAGTTTGGGACCCAAAAAACTAATAAAAATAGTAAATTTCCAACAAACTATTTTGAGCTAGTTGGAATAGGTGGGTGGCCACTGATATCCATCCGAATCAATCATCCCTCCTTAGGAAGCAATGGTATCCATTACATTGAGTTCTTGGGGGAGAGGGAAAAGCGTTTGTTGAATCTGAATCTTGGTAAGTTGTTTTCCTTGTTCGAGAAGTTGCATTGCTTATCTTATGAAGACTGTCAAGAACCTGTTGTTGGCAGGGTTGAATCAGTTCAACCAACCTGTTGTGTCTTGGATTGAATGGGAAGTGTGTAGGTACCATTGTAGGTGAAGAAACAATATCTTCTTTCTCTTCTACAATCTGCTTCTGTTGGAAAGAAAGGTCTTGGGCCAATGCTGCAGTGGTTGTAGTGTCCTTTTATTCACCTTTTGAATAGATTGTGAAGAGGATAAATTTTGTAGTATAAGAGATTACCTCATGGAACATTTTTGGTGGGAGAGTAGTTGGAACTATCTCTGGTATATTGCAAAGATGACCCCCTAGAGTAACATTCATACTACGGGGTCGAGACTCATAAATAACATGGCGCTTCCACATATATGGCTGGCCTAAAATAACATCACAGACATCCAACAGGGAAACATCACATAATACCTTCAAGGTTTGAATGCCGTATGAAAATTGACATTGATGGATGACATAGAGATCTTGTCCCTGGTGAAGCCACCCGATGTTGTATGATTGTAGGTGTGGTGTTGTCGATAATCCTAACTATTTGATGGCCTCTGTTGAGGTGAGGTTCTTCTGGCTTCCACTATCAACAATAAAATGTAGTGGGGTCCCCTTCACCCACATTTTTGAATGAAAAAGGATATCCCTCTCTTCAGGATCTGTTGGTTCTTCTGGTTGAATTGTTGCAGTAGTGACAATAGCAATGGGGTCTACGTCGATGATCTGTATTTTCCCATTATTTTTTTAATCAAATTTTGAATCAGGGTTTGGCTCCTTTTTTTTTATCCTGACCACCAATGATTATTTAGAGCGACAATAATCAGTGTTGTGCCAAGGGATTTTATGGAAATCATACCACTTTCCAGTGTCCTTCATCTTTCTATTACCCTTATTTTCATGTGGCTTAGACTAGTTTTCTGGAGGCTGGTTGTTAGGGTCGTCTTTACCATACTTTGGTTGTTGCAGATTTGTAGACCTGAACTTCCTTTTTTTCTCGTGCCTAAAATTCTTCTCGATTTTGATAGCATATCGATAGGCAGCTCTCAGTGATGAGATGTCCAAGAAATCCATTTCGGTTTGGATTTACCTATGTTGAGCCCCGCGATATTTCATAACCAGATCCCACTCAGAGTCTTTGATACCTAGCATGGTGCGCAAGGTATGGAAAGTATTTGTGAACTCCAACACTGTTTGGCCCCTCTCTTGTCACAGTGTGGTCCATCTCATGTATTGGTTGTCATAGTTACCAACAGGATAATATTGTTCCTTGACCGCATCCACAAAAAAATACCAAGTGGGCTCAGCCCCATATATTCCAAACTCCTCTATGGAACTTTTCTCCCAGTAAGTTTCCCACCAATTTTTGACATGGGGGAGAGCCTTAAGGAGTGTGAAGGTGATCATTTCCTTGTTGGAAAAATTGTGAACAAATAAATAACCTTCTAGCAGATTTAACCATTTTTATAGGGCATCCGCATTAATCTAACCTTCAAATACGAGAATATAAAAATTAACTTGTACCTTGAAAGGAGAGGTTCCTACAAAGTGGTCGTTTGATGAAGACGCCTTTGTTGTTATCGGTAGGCATTGAAGGATTTGGGAAAAATTCTCCATCATTTCATCCCTCTGTTGCATGAGAACTTGCTCAAGAAACAAATTAATATAAATCTTATGCTCTATCGTCTTCTTTTCTTCTGCCATGGAAGGTTTCTTTAGTGTCTGAGAACGATTTTCCTCAAGAGAGACAAGCTCGAGACCCAACTTGCTATAATCGGACCTCGTTGGGAACATGCACTGAAAAACGATCAAGAGAAGCCTACTCTGATACCACTGATCCAGATTATTTTCAGCACGAAATGAGAGTGGAGATATAATAAATAAATGTACAGAGATATATCATATATCCAATAATATAACATAGAGATATCAAATATATAACCATAAACACATAGATACAATAATACACAATTTCTATTAATGAACACAATGTACAAAACTATAGAAATATAGAGTGAAAGACTCACTAGAATGATGGGATCTTATCTCTAAGAAGAGATGTGATGACTACAGTCATTCGCAAGAAGATGGTTGTTACAATGAGGCTCCATAGGAATTTTTAAAATAAATAAAATCCAAAACCCTAACCTTGGACGACGAAAAGCCAACAGTTTTGTGGACCCTGTTTTAGGTAGTTTAGTGTATCAACTTCCCGAGGGCGTACTTTGGCATACAATCTTTGTTTTGGGCGCATGATAGCTAGTTGGAAAGGTATTGATAAAGATATTCATTTCACAATATCAATGAAATTCTTTAAATTTCACTTGGTGCCCGATCATGAAAAAATGTTGATTAGGCCCTCAAAATGGCCCCGGAATTTTGGGACCCAAAAAACTGCTAAAAATAGTAAATTTCTAACAAACTTTTTTAAGCTAGTTATAATAGGTGGGTGGCCATCGATATTCATATGAATCATTCCTCCCTCATTAGGAAGCAATGGTCTCCATTGTTTTGAGTTCCTAGGGTAGAGGGGAAATCATTTGTTGAATCTGAATCTTGGTGAGTTGCTTGCCTTGTTGGCAAAGTTGTGTTTCTTAGCTTGTTGAAGATTGTCATGAACCTATTTTTGGCAAGGTTGAATCTATTCAACTAACCTGTTGTATATTAGCTTGACTCAGCAGTGTGTAGGTACCATTGTAGGTGAAGAAAAAATATCTTATTTCTCTTCTGCAATCGGCTTCTGTTGGAAATAAAGGTCTTGGGCGAGGGCTTAAGTGATCGCATTGTCCTTATATTCACCTTTTGAAAAGATTGTGAAAAGGATGAATTTTGCAGTATGAGATATTACCTCACGGAACTGTTTTGGTGGGACATTAGTTGGAACTACCTATGGTATCCTGTATATATGACCCCCTAGAGTAGCAATGACACTACGGGGTCAAGACTCATAAATAGCATGGCACTTCCACATATATGGCTTTCCCAAAATAACATCACGAACATCGAATGAGGAAACATCACATAATACCTTATCCTTGAAGGTTTGAATGTCGTATGACAATCGACATTGAAGGGTTGAATTTCGTATGACAAATGACATTGATGGCTGACATAGAGATCTCATCCCTAGTGAAGCCACCTGATGTTGTATGATTGCGGGTGTGGTGTTGTCGATAATCCTAATTGTTTGATGACCTCTGTTGAGATGAGGTTATTCTGGCTTCCACTATCAACAATAAAATGTAGTGGGGTCCCCTTCACCCACATTTTTGAATGAAAAATGATCTCCCCCTCTTCAGGATCTGTTGGTTATTTTGGTTGAATTGTTGCAGTAGTGATAGTAGTAGTGGGGTATACATCGATGATTTGTATTTTCCCATTATTTTTTGAATTAGGGTTCGACTCCTTTTCTTTGATCTTGGCCACCAATGATTATTTTGAGCGACAATCATCAGTTTTGTGCCAGGGGATTTTGTGGAAATCGCACCACTTTCCAGTGTCCTTCGTCTTTCTATTACCCTTATTTTCATGTGGCTTGGAATCATTTTCTGGAGGTTGGTTGTTAGGGTCATCTTTACCATACTTTGGTTGCTGCGGATTTGTAGACCCGAACTTCCTTTTTTCTAGTGCCTAAATTTCTGCTTGATTTTGATAGTATATCGATAGGAAACTCTTAGTGATGAGATGTCTAGGAAATCCATTTCAGTTTGGATTTATCTATGTTGAGCCTTGCGGTATTTCATAACCATATTCCACTTAGATTCTTTGATACCCGGCATGGTGTGCAAAATATGGAAATTATTTGTGAACTCCGACACTATTTGGCCCCTCTCTTGTCGTAGTGTGTTCCATCTCATGTATTGGTTGTCATAGTTACCAATAAGATAATATTGTTCCTTGAATGCATCCACAAAACAATACCAAGTGGGCTTGGCCCCATATATTCCAGACTCCTCTGTGGAACTTTTCTCCCAATAATTTTCCCACCAATGTTTGACATGGGGGAGATCCTTAAGGAGTGAAAAGGTGATCTTTTCTCTGTCGGAAAAATTGTGAATAGAGAAATAACCTTCTAGAAAATTTAACCATTTTTATAGGGCATCTGCATCGATCTAACCTTCAAATACAGGAATATCAAAATTAACTTGTACCTTGAAAGGAGAGGTGCCTCCAAAGTGGTCACTTGATGAAGACGTGCCTGTTGTTATCGGTAGGCATTGAAGGATGTGAGAAAAATTCTCCATCATTTCATCCCTCTCTTGCATGAGAGCTTGCTCAAGAAACATATTAATAGAATCTTCTGCTCTGTCATCTTCTTTTCTTCTGCCATGGAGGGATTCTTTGGTTTCTGAGATAGAATTTCCTCAAGAGAGACAAGCTCGAGACCCAACTTGTTGTACTCAAACCTCATTGGGAACATGCACTGAAAAACGATCAAGAGAAACCTACTATGATACCATTGATCCAGATTATTTTCAGCACGAAATGAGAGTGGATATATAATAAATAAATGTACATAGATATATCAGATATCCAATAATGTAACATAGAGATATCAAATATATAACCATAAACACATAGATACAGTAATACACAATTTCTATTAATGAACAAAATGTACAAAACTATAGAAATATAGAGTGAAAGACTCGCAAGAATGGTGGGATTTTATCTCTGAGAAGAGATGTGACGGCTACACGCATTCGCAAGAAGATGGTTGTTACAATGAGGCTCGATAGACATTTTTAAAATAAATAAAATCCAAAACCCTAACCACAGATGACGAAAATCCAACAGTTTTGTCGACCCCGTTTTAGGTAGTTTAGTATATCAACTTCTCGGGGGTGTAACTTTGGCATACAATCTTTGTTTGGGGTTCATGATAGCTATTTGGAAAGGTATTTACGAGGAGATTCATTTCAAGGGATCAATGAAATTATTTGACTTTCATTTGGTTTCGGATCGTGAAAAAATGTTGATTAGGCCCTCAAAATGGCCCTCAAAATGACCCCAGAATTTTGGGACCCAAAAAACTGCTAAAAATAGTAAATTTCCAACAAAAATTTTTAAGCTAGTTATAATAGGTGGGTGGCCATTGATATCCATATGGATCAATCCTCCCTCATTAGGAATCAATGGTCTCCATTATGTTGAGTACCCAGGGTAGAGGGGAAAGCGTTTTTTGAATCTGAATCTTGGTGAGTTGCTCAGCTTGTTGAAGACTGTCACGAACCTATTGCTCGCAAGGTTGAATCTGTTCAACTAACCTATTGTATATTGTATTGACTCAGCAGTGTGTAGGTACCATTGTAGGTGAAAAAATAATATCTTCTCTCTCTTCTGCAATCTTCTTCTGTTGGAAATAAAGGTCTTGGGCCAAGGATTCAGTGATCGCAGTGTCCTTCCATTCACCTTTTGAATAGATTGTGAAGAGGCTGAATTTTGTAGTATGAGAGATTACCTCATGACACTGTTTTGGTGGGACATTAGTTGGAACTACCTCTGGTATCATGTAGAGATGACCCCCTAGAGTAGCAATGAAAATATGGGGTCTAGACTCATAAATAGCATGGCGCTTACACATATATGGTTGGCCCAAAATAACATCTCAGACATCCAGTGGGGAAACATCACATAATACCTCATCCTTGAAGGGTTGGATGCCATATGGAAATCGACACTATTGGATGACACAAAGATCTCATCCCTGGAGAAGCCACTCGATGTTGTATAGATCCGGGTGTGGTGTTTTCGACAATCCCAAATGTTTGATGACCTCTACTAAGATGAGGTTTTTTTGGTGCCTAAATTTTTGCTTGATTTTGACAACATATCAACAAGTAGATCCCAGTGATGAGATGTCCAAGAAATCCATTTCGGTTTGGATGCACCTATGCAGAGCCCCATGGTATTTCAGAACCATATTCATCTCGGATTCTTTGATACTCATCTTGGTGAGTAAGGTATGGAAATTATTTGTGAAATTTGGCATTGTTTGTCCCCTCTCTTGTCGCAGTGTGTTCCATCTCATGTACTAGTCATCATAGTTACCAACAAGTTAATATTGTTCCTTGACCGCATCCACACAAAAATTGCAAGTGGGATCAACCCCATATATTCTAGACTCCTCTATGAAACTTTTATCCCGGTAAGTTTCCCACCAATGTTTGACATGCAGGATAGCCTTAACGATTGCGAAGGTGACCGTTTCCCTGTTGAAAAAATTGTGAACAAAGAAATAACCTTCTAGTATATTTAACCATTTTTCTAGGGAATACGCAATGATCTGACCTTCAAATAGGGAAATATAAAAATCAAATTGTACCTTTAAATGAGAGGTGCCTCCAAAGTGGTCACATGATGAATACATGTCTGTTGTTATTGACAGGTGTTGAAGGATGTGGGAAAAATTCTCCATCATTTCGTCCCTCTGTCATGTGAGAGATTTCTCAAGAAACATATTAATAGAATCTTCTACTCTATCCTCTTTATCTTCTTCCTCCATGGAGGGTTTCTTGGGCGTGTAAGAGTTATTGTCATCAAGAGATAAAATATCGAGACCCAACTTGCTATACTCGGACCTTGTCGGTGACATGCACTGCAAAACGATCAAGAGCATCCTATTCCGATACCACTGATCCGGATTATTTTCGGCACAAAATGAGAGCGAAGATATAATAAATAAATGTACAGAAATATATCAAATGTCCAATAATATTACATAGATATCTCATATATATAACCATAAACACAAAGATACAGTAATAAACAATTTCTATTAATGAGCGAAATGTACAAAATTGTAGAAATATAGAGTGAAAGACTTGCTAGAATGATAGAATCTTATCTCTGAGAAGAGATGTGACAGCTATGCTCATTCACAAGAAGATGGTTGTTAAAATGAGGATGCAAAGGCCTTTTTAACATACACAAAATCCAAAACCCTAACCCCGAAAGATGAAAAGCCAAAAGTTTTGTGGACCCCGTTTTAGGTAGTTTGGTGTATCAACTTCCCGGGGGCGTAACTTTGGCATATGATCTTCGTTTGGGGTGCGCGATAGATTGTTGGAAAGGTATTGAAGAGGATATTAATTTAAAAGTATCACTAGGAGACATTGATTAACATTTATTTTCTTGATTGTGTAAAAATGTATTTTAGGCCCTCAAAATGGCCCCGAAAGTTTGGGACCCAAAAAATTGCTAAAAATAGTAAATTGCCAACAAACAATTTTGAGCTAGTTGGAATAGGTGGGTGGCCACCGATATCCATCTGGATCAATCCTCTCTCCTTAGGAATTAATGGTCTCCATTTCATTGAGTTTCCAAAGGAGAGGGGAAAGTGTTTGCTGAATTTGAATCTTCGTGAGTTGCTTTCATTGCTGGAGAAGTTGTGTTGCTTAGCTTGTTGAAGATTGTGATGAACCTGTTGATGGAAGGTTTGAATCTATTCAACCAACTTATTGCATATTGGATTTATTGGGCAGTTTGAAGGTACCATTTTAGAAGAAGAAACAATATTTTCTTTCTCTTCTGCAATCTACTTCTGTTGGAAAGAAAGGTCTTGGGCCAAGGATGCAGTGGTTGCAATGTCCTTTTGTTCACCTTTTTAACAGATTGTGAAGAGGATGAATTTTACAGTATGAGATATTACCTCGAGTAACTGTTTTGGTGGGACAATAGTCAAAACTACCTATGGTATCCTATAGAAATGACCCCCTAGAGTTGTTGGACATGTTGTCATTGATGTCAATAGTCGATGCCATTGTGATGTGATGATAAGTTGTTATGATGAATTTTCAGTGTTGATTTTTCATTGATGAAATTTTCATTGATGTCAACAGTATAATAGTATGCAGAGAATGAAAATTTTAGACAATATGCATATATCAAATCTCAAAAGGAAAAGTGCATGCGGAAACACGTTAGATCAAGTCATGATTGTTGGATACGCAAGCGCCAGATCAAGGGAAGGGATTGACTGTGGAGAACAAAGGGGGAATTAAAGAACGCATTAATTCCAATCATGAAATTAGTCTAGACCATCATATTACAAGAGAAGGATCGTTGGATGACTAGTCAATGATCAGATCAAGTCATGACCGTTGGATATGCAAGTGGAAGATCAAGGGTAGGGATTGATTGTGGAGCACGAAGGGAGAATTAAAATTCATGTTATTTCCAATCTTGTAATTAGTCTAGATCGTGATATCTCATTGAATCAAAGATCGACGACTGTGGTTGATCCACCAATAATTACACAACTTCAAATTGCAAAGTTTGGATGACAGAAGAAACGACGTGCAAGTTACGATTCTGAAATCCACATCGATCGTTGGATCAAGTTGAGTGGAAGGACAGAGTAAGTCATGAATCATAGATCATGGAAGTGACATACGCATGGTCATCCCAACTTTGACTACTTCAGGTAAAATTGACCGAAGGAAATGTGCATGAAGGAATTTTAGCCAAAGCTGAAGTTCCGAAGTAAACATGAGCCATCCGACCATAGTTAATGTTTTGGGAGAAAAAATAGTCATTGGATTTAAACCAAGGCAAATTAGCATCACAGACAGATCGAGCCATCAATCTAATATCATAATCAATGAACACCATTCATTTCAAGTTAAAAGTTGTGAGGAAGTTACACTTCGGGTAATCTCACTTCAGGTAAAATGAGAAGTAAGAAAGGCTGAAGTCCCGAAGTGGACATGAGTCGTATGATCTGAGGAACACTTTGAAAAGCATCCCGACCATTGGATCAAGTTTAGTGGAAGGATAGGGTAAGTCACAAAGTTTCCTAAAGTAGACGCAATTTGTATGATCTAAAGGAACACTTTGGGAAATATCCTGACTATTGGATCAAGGAAAGTAGAAGGATAGGATAAGCAAGGAAAAAAGGATTGAGATCCTAAACACCCAAATTCCTAATAGCCGTTGGATTCAATTAATATTTTTTGGGTTAAATGAGGACCATCAGATATGGAAAATACATGATGGTCATTGAATCAAAATAATGGTCAACTTTGATGCTAACCACTTCGGCGAAAAAAGGATTTAGAACATATGAGTTCACTCGAAGGTCGAAGTTCTAAAGTCACTCTTATCCATAGATATGAGATACATTTCCAGAGTTAGGACAACTGTTAGATCCAAGAGAAGAACAGGTGCCACATCAGGAGATCTACGTCAGCAGACCATGTGAGCAAGGATACATGGCACAATCAGATGATGACAAGTGTCAAGATGAAATTGGCATTTCAGGTACGTGTAAGTCACGAATCTAAGTGACACATGGCAGCCACTTGACCAGTGCCAAGTCATAAGTGATGTCAGCAAGCTATGTCACTTCAGGAGTATGTACTTCAGGGGAAATTGGTTTCTAACATCAGACATCACCCAAAGTGTCGAAGGCCAAATTTAATGCTAACCGTTGATATAATTCGGGAGCATTCTCGACCGTTGATCAAGTACAGTGGAAGGATAGTGTAAGTGGAGGTTTTAATTGACAGCAAGCGGTCACCACTATTGTATGACTTATTCAATAGGTAATCTCTTCAGAGTAATTGTTACTCTAGAGTTCAGGAGCCATGGATAACTAAAGTTCCGAAGTGAACGAGAATCGTTCATCGTGCAAATAATATATCGAGTGTTTGATATACTTCAGAGAGATATTATTCGGGAGATTTGAAAGATTATAGAGGTTGGAAGTCGTGAAGGACAAATTCCCTAAGTACCGACAGTCATCCATCTCATCAGGATATTAAAACGTGACCATTGATTTTGATAAGTGATCAAGCACTCGCTTGGTCTAGTGCCTGGTCACCACCTGCGATCGTATGGAATAAAGAAACAAAGAGTAAAAGAAGAGACAATGCTGGGAACATCACTTAGACAATAATACCATGGTTTTTCACATATGGTCATATGTAAATGGTTTGAATGAAGAACCTCATACAAATTTAATTCGACAGAGAGTTGGCACTAGAAAAATATAGAGAATCGATAAAAGATAAAATATGATCTATTGGTGAATTGAGAACATAGCAGAAGCATGAGTACAATATGATGAGTCGATCCATGTCTCTGATCAACTCATGAATACAAAAGAACCGACACACAGTCATGATTAAAAGAGAGTTAATTCATGAGCATTATGAATAAAGAATAAAAAGGAAAAATGATATTATTTAAAGATTAATATTATCATTTAAATGAAAATGTACAATTGTTCAAATATCAAAAGACACAATGATTCAAATTCACACCAGTTGGAAGACTATATAAACAAGAAAGAATGGTGAGAAGAAAGTGTAGTTGAATTTGTTGAAGTATATATATTTATATATAATGGATTGAATTAAGTTTCATTCTATCAGGTTGGTGTCTATTTACAATATGGGTCTTGTATGAGGATTTTATTCCTCACATCTCAGTTGGATCTGAGATCAACAAGGTGAGACTTGTTATGAGGGTTGGATTCCTCATTTATTAGTTGGATCTAAGAACTACAAGCTGGTTCTTGTAATAGAGAGTTGGGTCTCTCATAATTGTTTGAATATGATTTTCAAAGATTGATATTATGTATTCATTCAAGTTAAATAATAAATAAAGTATTTATTCTTTTATAAATATTGATTGAGAAAATGAAATAAATATTTGTTGTCCAATTAATTTGTGAAAAGTGGAAAATTGTCCAAAGTTTTTTGACACTGATTCACCCCCCCCCCCTCTCTTAGTGTCAAGTATCCATTTCAACAATTGGTATCAGAGTGGGTTCCTTCAGCACAGTTTAAACACTGAAGATAGATTCAGAAGAAATGGGTGGACAATTTGCTATATCCACAAATGAAGCTCCCTTATTTGATGGAACGGATTGTTTATCATGGAGGGAAAATATAAAAGGTATCTGAAGTCAAGAGGATCTAGAGTTTGGGATTCAATATTAAGTAATCCCTGGCACTTAACTACTTCAAAGAGAAAAACCAAAACTGCAAAGGAGGCAAGGAGAAATAATTCAGTAGCCTTAAAAGCAATCTTTGATGGATTGTCAGACCAAGTCAAAGAAAATATGAGGCACTATAAATCTGCTAAAGAATTATGGATCCAACTAGAAAATAGTTATCAGATTGAAACACTAAAAGAAGAGAATTCTTATCAAGATAAGGAACAAGATAACGAAAAGAAAAATTGAAATCAGATTGAAGAACATAATACAGAGAAAAAGATTTATAATCAGAATGAAATGTAGGATTTGATCTCAGACAACAATGAGGAAGACAACCTCATTAAGGAATTGAGGCATACCTCAGTAATCACTAAAGAAAAATTACATAATCTTAAGACTGATGTTATAGTTGTAATAGATGAGATCCGTATGGGACCAAGAAATTATATACATCTTAAAGTTTATGTGGAGGCTCTTGACAGCCTTGAGTACACAACTATGTTCACTTTAGAAGAGTTGGAGAAAATCCAACAGAAAGATATGTTTCTATTTCAACAATTAGATCAATCTAGCCATGAAGATTTTGAACAAAGAGTTCAACGAGAAGACAAAGAAAAAGAGATCAGAAGATTGAAAACCAAAGTTATTAATCTAACAGAAGATATGGAAGAATTAAATACATGTGACAGTAAAAGAAAATAAGTACTAAAAATATTAGAAGAATTAGTTAACAACCTAAACACTCAACTTGAGGAAATTAAAGAAAGCAAAGAAGACCTAAAGATCCAGTTAACAAGGAAAGAAAATTATTACCACATGTTGGAATTGGAAATCATCAATTTCAAAAAGATAAATGAAAGTACTAATGTAGATCTAATGACTCAAATTGAAGAAGTTAAGAAAAAGGAAGAAGCCCAAAAAATTTAAATAACTAAAAAGGAAGAATCATCCCAAATGTTTGAATTAGAAGCCATCAACCTCAAAAGGATTCAACTAGAATACAAGGAAGAAATCAAAATATTGAAAACTAAAGTTTTTGATATAACAAAAGATATGGAAGAATTGACAAAACTATTAAATGCAAAGAATTCTTGGATGAGACAGAAGAAATAGTCATCAATCTAAAGACTCAACTTGAACATGCTAAGGAAGTGGAAGAAGCCCTGAAGATTCATTTGAATAAAAAGGAATAATTATATGTCACATCTTGAAGTTAGAAATAATCAATCTCAAAAAGATGAATGAAAAGACAAATAAGATTTTCAATTTCCAGAATAGCTCAGCTATCCTAGATAATATTTGGAAGAGCCAAAGATCAGTTGATGACAAAACTGGTCTTGGATACAATAAGAAAGAAGACAATGACAAATGGAGCACCATTTACAAACATGAGAAATGATAATCCTTCTCAAAAAGAAAAGGTGCAAATACAAAGCAATTACAAGTCATGAACTTTGTTAAGGAAGGAAGCTATAGAAGTAAAAAGGAAGAAGAAAATCAAATGAGAAATCTCTCAAGCCAAAATAAAATCAAGACTGAAATCACCTTCAATGACTATTGTTTTTCTTGTCATAGCTTTGGCCATAAAGCAATGGAATGCAAGAAATTAGAAAAAGGATATACAAGAAAATCCAAACACTCAATTAGATGTTGGAGATGTAATTTTGTTGGGCACACAACAAAATTTTGTCATACAATGAGATGTTACAACTATGATAGGTTTGGGCAGAAATCCCAAAATTGCAAGAGTTCAAAAATTCAATCCTTAAATAAGTCCTTCAAGTCAGTGACAAAACCTAATAAAAGTTGGAAGAAGAAAGGGGATGACAAATCTCCAAAAACACAATTAGAAAGAGAAGATCCAAAAAACAGAATATCTCATAGGAAGATATGGAGAAGAAAATATGAACGAGAAAGAAAGAAAGATGATATTACACTTGAAAATGAAGAAATTAATAATAAGAACATGATGAGTGAAGGTCCTAATAAAGAATGTGAAATTCAATATGGGACAATACCAAATTCTGATCAAGTCATAATTTGTTAGCCAAAGAAATAAAATACATAAAGAAGTTTAAATTGGGTTCTACAAAATCAAAAGATTATGCCAAGAGTTTTTAAAATTAACATATGGAAAACATTGAATATTTATAGATTAGTGGTCAAAAGAAAAATTATTGGTAGGGTTAGTTGTAGAATACGAGAAGAGGAAAAATAAAGGTAGTAGAGAAATTCAAGGAGTATCATTCAATAAATATCAATTGATAACAAAATCGATATCATTCCTCAATTGATATTCTTGTGAAATGTCAAAGAAGAATAAGAAGCAGATCAAAAATATCAAGGAAGATACCTTGTCAGGAAGAGCTACCCTTTTAGAAACAAAGGGGGAGAGTAGTCAGAAGCAAAGAGAGAATATTGACAGGGGGAGTCATTCAGTTATGGTAGGCAGAACATGATTCCAGGAGGAGCTACCCAAATTCATATTTTGGTCAACAACATGCAAACAGACAGAGGTTGATGATAAGGGGAGAAACCCTTTTCCATTGATGTCAAAGGGGGAGAGTAACTTTAGAATAGAGAAGCATCATCACAGAGAGAGTTTGTATATGAAGTTAGTATGTTGCCATCAATGACAAAGGGGAATATTGTTGGACATGTTTTCATTGATGTCAACAATCGATGTCATTGTGATGCGCTGATAAGTTGTTATGATGAATTGTCATTGTTGATTTATCATTGATGAAATTGTCTGTAATGATCCCAAGCCATTATGCAAGGATCATCACTATTTTGGTGTCTTTTTTAAAACTTTTTCCTGGTTGTGGTATTTCTTCAAACACATTGTTGATCTACCTTTTAGATGTGTTTATATGTGTGTATGCAGCAAATAACAGAAAGAGATAACCATGGAACATACCTCAACCATATGCAATAAGATAGACAAGCC
>JZKD02S1779886.1:334503-348233 GCA_000966675.3 Picea glauca | reverse complement strand
GTGCATTAGGAGTGTTCTAGAGAGATATCACACACACTGGAAGTTACTGGAGTCAACCGCCACATAGTCCTAGTTAACAGGCCATGCGGTCATCAGTTAACTAGCCAAACTAGAGTGAAATGAGGAGGATATCACTCACACATGTGGAATGCACCTTAATGGTGTTTATCCCAATGCTAGTGTGCATTATTGGTGACAATCCAGAGGTTAACATGCAACACTTGGTGATAAAACCAATGTTGAGATGCAACACTTCACTCAACTAGTTTAATTGAA
This sequence comes from Picea glauca, assembly GCA_000966675.3. Lineage (NCBI taxonomy): Eukaryota > Viridiplantae > Streptophyta > Pinopsida > Pinales > Pinaceae > Picea > Picea glauca. The sequence continues at coordinate 347,957 of JZKD02S1779886.1, read as the reverse complement.
CAATAACTGAGAATTGACTGGAGGGTATGTTGCACCCTTGTTTAGGGGAGAATATTCTCAATGAGGGGAGAATATATCATACTAAGGGACCCTCAACATATCCAAATAAACATAGGAAAAGAAAATGAAAGGAAAATCCTAGGTGTGTGTAATATCTCCAACAGAGGTAAATGGGAAAGAGTCTCATGTTTGTAGGCTTAAGAAAGCCTTGTATGGACTCAAACAAGCACTAAGAGCATGGTATTCTACGATACATGGATGTTTGCAAAGTATGTGCTTCACCAAAAGTGAATCATATCCTAACATATGTTATATATTTATGGATTTAATCTGCTTGTCTTGAGTTTTATGTAGAAAACTTGTTTCTGACAAGTGCAGAGAAGCTCATTCTAGTGTGAAAAATAGGCATGGAAAGTGATTTTGAGATGAAGGAGATTGACATTATGCATTGCTTCTTATGTTTGGAAGAAACCAGGTGATATTTTTGTTGTGCATGGTAAGCATGTAGTTGAGATCCTAAAGAGGTTTCATATGGATAAATGCAAACATATGGCCACACCCATGATCACTAATATGAAAAAGGTGACAACTTCAGATTCAGAGTTGGTGGATTTCATGTTGACATGAAATTGATAGATTCCTTCATGTATTTGGTCAAAATTAGACCAAATATATGTTTTTTTGTGAAAACCTTGCGTCGGTTCATGGTTGAGTCAAGGCATTATCATTGGGTAGTAGAAAATCATGTGCTTAGATACCTGAGGGGCATAGTGGAGTATGGTATGATATATCTTGGAGATGGTGAGGTGAATTTGCAAGGGTATTCAAATTCATATTGGGAAGGTAGTGCAACAAGTAGGAAGACCACCTCAATGTGTTTCTTTAGCTTGGGTTTAACTATGATATCCTAGTTCAACATGAAGTAAACTTTCGTGGGAATTAGCTCACTAGAGGAAAAATACATGGAAACTAGTATTGTTAGTTATGAGGCCATTCGACTTCGCAAGTTGCTTGCAAGATTGTTTGATTAGGAATTGGATTCCACAATCATTCACTGTGATAATCAAATTTGTATCAAACTCTCTAAGAATCCAATGTTTCATGACATGTCCAAACACATAGAGATCATATATCACTTCATACGAGACATAATTTAGAAAGAAGAAATGAAGCTCCAATATATTCAACAAATCAATAAATAGTTGATATTTTGACCAATCCCTTAGAAAAATGGAAGTTTGAGGCCTTCAGAGACATACTTGGATTGGTTCATCATTCCTCCCTCACGAAGAGGGAGTGTTGAATGTAGCTTGAGTAGGAATTTCTTGCATAGATTGCAATGTGAACGTGTAGGAAGTGGTTTGCGACATTTCATTGGTGATCGCTGGGAAAAGTGGTCACTAATTCCATCTTGTCATTTCACTTGAAAAATAAAGAAAAAGTGAAAGTCTAATGTTTTGAAGTCGACTTAGTCTTAGGGATCTAAATGAAATGTTCTAGAAGTTATAGAACATTAGTGACTTAAATTAAGATTTCATCTTAGTTGTAAATCTATGTAATGTACTTAACCCCAAAACTTCAAAGCAATCACATAAAATGTAGCTCAAAACCAAAGAACATAAGAGATAATAGATAAACCCTAAGAAATATTTCTTGATAATAAAAAATAGAGAATTATGTTCACTTGCCTCTACAAGGGGGAAACCTCCTAGAGAAAAGCTCCAATTACAATAAGAATTCTTGAAAAAACATTACATAACCCATAGGGTCTTCACTCTATGAACTTGTGACATGGTGCCTTCGTTAAAGGCATATTAAATAATACCCCTAATTTCACTAGATATTGATAAATATCTCCCAAAATCATGTTGTTAAACCCCCCCTCCCAATACATATTACCAATAAAAGAAACCCCTTTTTTTCCTAAATACCCCTTTTTATACCCCCCAATACATATAAACCCCTTGAGACCCCACATCTCACCCCAATACCTGCAATATATTGACTTTATTTTTCACAAATAAAAAAACCCCTTTTATGAATGAACGTGAGAAGATATCGATCATCAAAGTGAAGCCCCTATGACATAACCTTCTACTCAATATATAACAATCCAAAGAGAATCTTAACTTCCTACGACCCTTATTAATAAAGATGACCCTTTTTACAATGAATGACTATTAACCAACTGTTTCATGAGCCTTATTTAAGGAAGGTGGCCTCATACATTCATAAACTATCTAAGTAAGGGGGTTAGGGTAGGACCCTAACATGCCCTCCCCCTTCGAAAGTAGTGTTGTCATCAAAGTTGAAGGTGGGGAAATTGTTGTAGAATTGTTGTCAGTTCCCATGTGGCATCTTCCAGTTGCATGTCTTTCCACTGGATTAATACTTCTTTGATCGTGCGCTAGCGCAAATAACACTCTTGGTATCCAATATTTCTTTTGGTTGGAGCCAAATGGAAATTTCTTCATCAAGTTTTGGTAGTTTATTTTTCACTTTTGCAATTTGATCCCACAACTTTCTTCAAACATGACAAATGAAAGACTAGATGAATCTTGGAGTGGATTGGTAGAGCCAACTTGTAGGTGACCTGATCAATGCATTGTATGATCCGATAGGGACCATAGAAATTAGGAGCTAGCTTCTAGGGGACTTTATCTTTGGGTGATGTATGTCTATAGGGTTGTAGGAAAATAAACACTTGATCCCCTTCGACAAAATAATGTTTGGGTTTACGTTGATCAACTTGTTGTTTCATTTTATTTTATTTTCCTAGCCTTCTTGATAATCGTACCTTGAGATCCCCCTAACAGCATCTAGGCTTCCTATGCTAGCCGCCATGGCCTTCGGCTCAGCGGATCCCCCCCAGCCCCCGCCGTCGCCTGAGCTTGCAGTGTTCCAGACTCTAATCTCCTCCTATTCAAAAGCTACCAAGGAAGCCCCTACCTCTAGATTCGTCAAAAGGCTGGAAACAATTCTAAAAGTGTCGGTCCACTCCCCCTCTTCGAGACTGTTTTCTCTTCGACTGGCCGAAAACGGTCTAATAGGGAAATTCATCAAACTCTAGCCATCCCCCAAAGCTATGGATCTATGGCTAGAGCAGAACTAGAAGAAAACAATCAAAGGACAACTCTATATAGATTTTTGTGGAAAGGGTTTCTACGTTTTTCTTTTTGAAAATAAAGCAGATCGAGACTTGATCTTCAGAAATGGCCTATATTTCATGGGAACCAGAGGGATGTATCTAAACAAATGGACTCCAGAATTCAGTCCAAAGAACAATATCCCCTCTGTTGTTCCAGTATGGGTTAGGCTCCCCTTCTTACCCCTCCACTGTTGGAATGACGAAACAATAAAAAATATTGGCAACGCTCTGGTAAGGTTCATCGATCGAGCCGAACCACGAGATGAACTACAATCTTGTGCAGGGATCTGTGTAGAAGTGGATCTGGAAAAAGGAATTCCAGAAGCAATACAACTCATCTTGGATGGTTGGTCTTACATCCAAATGGTGGATTATGAACAACTCCCATTTAAGTGAAAATATTGTCAAGAATATGGTTACTTCGCCAAAAACTTCCCTAAGGCGACCCAAGAGAACCCATAAAACAAGTCTTTTGAGCATTGGCAACAAGCAAAACGAAAGAAATTGATGAATAGAGCAGGAAACCCACAACAGGAGCAAAAAATAAACTCCAGACCCCCCTCGCCAAGTAAAGGGAAATCTCCAATACAGATCGAAGATGAAGATGAAAGCAACAAGAACAAGTTTGAACCTTTGGATACAGAGTTGATTAGCTCAAAGGAAAACACAGAAGAAAACACCCATGATCAATATGTGGTTCTTGAGATCCACCTAGAATATCCAGACCCCCAACACCAAGTCATTCATCAAACACAGGAGGAAGATAGTCAAGAAAAATCCAGAGAAGAAACGAATGTAGAAATCCCAAAGAACGTTCCAGCCACGAGAGCAGGAAGGAGAACAAATAAATCAAAAAGAGAGAAAGCGACGACCCATGACAAAGATCTAGGAATCCAACCAACACTGGAAGAAATCCTCAAGAAAGAAGGAAAAAGTAGAAAATCCCAAATAGCAAAGGGGTAGTCTCAGCTCCCGAAGGGAGGGGCACCAAAGCACAATAGTAAGTAATGAAGTTAGTCTCCTGGAATTGTAGAGGTTTGGGCCAGAGGGAAAAAAAGGAAGCCATGGGAAAGCTAATCCAGATAGAAAATCCCAAAATCCTCTTAATTCATGAGACAAAACTCCAGGGCGATGAGACCCTAAGAGAAATGAAACAAATTTGGAATCAAAGTAGTGGAACGACATTGAATGCAAGAGGTGGCTCAGGAGGGATCTGTACAATGTGGAACACTCAAATATTCAAGGAGGAACAAAGAGTGAACTCAACCCATTAGACGATGGTAAAACTAAAGCATCTCCAAACAAGTAATATCTATCATATCTGCAATGTTTATATGCCTAACAATTACTGGGAAAAGAGAGAGTGTTGGGAAACGCTAATGAAATCAAAAGAGTTAGATGCTCAAGAAAACTGCATAATAGCAGGGGATTTTAATACTACTCTCCACCAAGGGGAGAAAAAGGGTGGTTCCTCTGTTAGAGACCAGTTTAGGGAACATTTGGAGGATCTGATCTCGGACCTAGATCTATTCAATGTCCATCCCTCCCAAGGAAAATATACATGGACCAATAAAAGGACAAGGGTGGTCCACATAGTTTCTAGACTGGACTGCTTCCTTATCCACAACCCTCTCCTCTTCCTCCCTCTTACCATCTCCTCCCAAATTTTCCCTTGGGGAATCTTATACCACCGACCTATAGCTCTTACTTTTGCAAATGCCAAAAACCTGGACCCCATTCCTTTCAGATTCAACCCTCTCTGGCTGGATTCGTCGAACTTCCTCCCCCTAATATCCTCAGCTTGGTCTACATGGGTGGATGGAACCACAATGTATATTTGGGAACAAAAAATAAAATAAAACAAAGAAATCTTTAAAGGATTGGGAAAAATCTTCCCACATAAGAATAAAGGAAGAAGTAAAGTGACACAAACAGAAATTAGAAGAGCTACACATTGAAATGGAAGACAAGGAAGTCCAATACAGACACCTTGAGTAGGAGAAAACTCATTTCCAAAACTATTTAAGGGCACTCCGCAATGAGGAAAAGGAATGTAGACTAAACTCAAGAGCCCTATGGCTACAAGTAGGAGAAAAAAATACATCATTTTTCCATAAGTAGGCCAAAGCTAGATAACATAAGAATTCAGTAGAAGAAATTAAAACAACCACATGAGAGATAATTAACTCCTTTGACGAGATAAAAAAAGAATCCTCTTCTCATTTCAAAACTCTCTATACCCAGTATGGAGCAGATAATAAAGACTAGACGCTGCAGTTCATGGAATCGATCACCCAATTGATAACGGATCAGGATAATCAGACTCTGACAAAGAAAGTTACTGAAGAGGAAGTTAGAGAGGTAGTCTTCCACTTCGATCTAGATAAAGCACTCGAGCCAGATGGATTTATCCCTCACTTCTACAGACACTATTGGGAAATCATTAGAAAGGACCTACTTCGCATGATTAGATACATCCAATCGACATGCAATATAGGAGGAGCCACCAATACCTCCTTCCTTACGTTGATCCCAAAGCCAAAAATCCAAACACTTTTGATTGTTTTCGCCCCATCTCCCTTTGCAATGTCTCCTACAAAATTCTCACCAAAATTATCGCCAACAGGTTAAAACATATCCTCCCAAGGATAATCCTCCCAAACCAAGGGGGCTTCGTGACTAAAAGACAAATCTAGGTCAACATAATCCTGGTCCAGGAAGCAATCCATACCAGTGTAACGAATAAATAAAAAGGAATGATCATTAAAATTGATATGGAAAATGCCTTTGATAGAGTGAAGCATGAATTCCTCTATGAGGTGCTAAACAAATTCAATTTCCAGAGATCCTTTATCTCTTGGATCAAGGCTTGTATTTCTTCCCCGTGGATAGCACCACTGATTAACGGATGCCCAACTATGTTCTTCCAAGCCTCAAGAGGTCTTAGACAAGGTTGCCCTCTCTCTCCGATGTTGTACGTAATCATGGCAGAAACTCTAAACAGAAGACTGGAGCAAGAAAGGACAAATAGAAACATCCCAGGCCTGAAAATTGTTAGGGGAGTTAGAAGGATAAACAACTCTCAATTCATTGATGAAACTCTTCTCCTTGGGGGAGCTTCCTAAACAATGGCTTGAATATTTAAACTAGTCTTGGACCAGTATGAACAAGCTTCGGGAGGGCTTATCAACAAACTTAAGATCCAAATATACACATGGAATGTTAAAGAGGGAACAATGGCTAGAATAGCCCACATCCTCCAATTCCCCTTCACAACGGACTAGAAATACTTCAAGTATTTAGGTACGGCGATCAACATCAAAGCCCTCCCTAGGGAGGCATGGCAAGTGATCCTCCAAAAACTAAAAGATCAATTTGAAATATGGGGAGCCACGTGGTTAAACCCAACAGGCAGGGTAGTCCTAATAAAAGAAGTTCTCTCTTCCTTCCCAATCGTCCAATTCTCAGCACTCTATGCTCTAGTTCGAATCAAGAAAGAAATGGCCAAAATCACAAGAAAATTTCTCTGGCAAGGAGGCAAGGATAACGAAAAAAAATTCTATATGGTTAATTGGGCTACTACCTATGTTCCTAAATAAAATGGGGGGTTGGGCTTAAGAGATCCGAAAAAGATAAACTTAGCTCTGGTAGCAAAGGTAATCTGGCGTGTAATCACAGGTGAAAAATAATGGTGGAAAAAAACATGCGTGGAAGAAGCAGATCTCGGGCAAGCAGGCTCGCCCATATGGAATCTTATTCAAGCATTCGTCCCATCAATACAATCTTGTCTCAATTGGAACCCAGAGAATGGAAAAGAAATAAAATTTTGGGATGACAACTATTCAAAGTGGGGGATCCTCTCAAATATCCCCTCTCTGAATCAATTCAAGCTTTGGTTGTCTTCTGAAGGAAGATCCACCCTCTTCAATATCTTAAACTAGCATTCGAACGGTAACTAGGAAAGTTGGAACCTGGGTGAGGTACCTCTATTCTGAGAGACAAGGCCAAACAGTTCCTCCTAGCAATCTACGGAACTGCCCCAACCCGCCTTAGCCAAAAGGACGACAGAAGTCGGGGAAAAGAGGGGTACTCAATGAAATCGGGATACAATCAGCCCCTAGAAGGATGTGATATCCCAACCAAATCAGCCATCTGGAAAGAGATCTGGAACCCAAACAACCTTCCAAAAATAAACATCTTATGCTGGCAACTGGCTCATAATAAACTCCTAACATGGGAGAATTTGAACAAAAGAGGCTTTCTAGGCCCGTTCAGGTGTGCTCTGTGTACCAATAGTCGGGAAATCACGGATCATTTGTTCCTACATTGCAATTTCACCAGACAGGTGATGAATAACATTTACCTCGAATTAGTTCCCCAAATTTCCAGGCCAACAGGCAGCAAAAGCCTAATTGACAAATGGGCAAAACATTACAAAGGATTGCTCCAAGCAAAATCAAATCTCAGTCGAGCCTGGAAGGCATCGATAAAATTTGTCTGCTGGAAAATTTGGTTGGCAAGAAATAAAATGATTTTTAAAGAAAAAACCATTTCCCCCCTAGTAGTAGCGATAAATGCAATCGGTCAACTAAGGGAATTTTTATCAACTAAGAAAAGAACCATCCATGCAAGGGTTCCGTTGAGAATAGAAGAAGAAGATTGGATAAACAAACTAAACCTTCAGGAAGCCCCACCCTTTTGTGTTCCAAAAAATACTTCATGTTGGAAGCTTCAGTACTCTCCTCAAGAGTTCACGAGATGGTTAAATACTCAAAAACTCCATGTTCTATGTTTTGACGGTGCTTCTAAAGGGAACCCATGGGAGGCAGGTGTGGGAGGGGTTATGTTTGGCCCTAAAGGACAAAGTATGATTACTTATTCATGGAACCTAGGAACTACCACAAACAATTCAGCAAAGGCTTATGCACTTCTCAAAGGGACCCAAATAGCGAAGGATTGTCAAATCAACAAGCTGATCATAATAGGGGACTCCAAGGTGATCATCAGGTACTTCGTTAAAAGCACAAATCCAAATAATTCAACTCTCAAAAGAATCATCGACAGAATCAGGGACACAATCTTGAGCATGCGCCCCTTCTTCTATCATGTCCAACGAGCCAACAATTGGAGAGAAGATGAATAGGCTAACAAAGCCATAGGTAAAAGCATAGGGCACTTGGAAGTTATGGGTAGGCCTGCGTTCGTAGCACCCCCTTAACCGTTCCAATGCCCCATCTCATACGCGTCAGCATTCCACCCAGCAGCCAAGCACACATGACTCTCCAGTGCAACAATAGGTCAGGACAAACTCTCGACAAAACCGGGGGATCAATGTACTTCGCCAAATCCAGGAATGTGAGAAGTAGTATGTCGCAGCAAGAAAATTGGGATTTTCAGCGCAGCAAAAGGTTCACCCCCCATGGGATATTGCCCATAAGGTCATTCCCACCTCGCTCCTCTCCCTCTCTCCTTACCCTTCCATTAATGGCACTCAAGCTAACAAAATGGGAAATGATTGAGGTAAGGCTCCAAAGCACGCAGAAGATGGAAAAGCAGTACGCCTCATCCCAAGGGCGTCATCTAGCACGCTAAAAAACAGATATCACATGGCGATTACAGGGACAGAGCCCGATTCAATGTTTATACACCCACATGAAGGAAAGTAATTTTGAAAGAATTACAGGAGATAGGAAGAGCCCAATATTTCCAAGCCAGTGTTCAGAACACATAAATTGCAGAAAAGGCACAGACAAGGTGGAGGCCACTAATCAAGGGCGCGACAAGAGTATTGGTTGGCCACAAGGGCATAACAAGAACATCCAGAGCAGAGTAATTAAACAGGGAGATAGAAAAAGGATCCAATTGTTATTGGATTCTTCGAGCAACATCTCGGGCAGAAGAGAAGCGGCCTCAAAAAGCACGATCAGATCCCAACAACACTTGCAAGGCCTTCACCCAGGCAGCAGCAGTGGAAGCGCAAGAGTAGTTTACACCAAAAATCTCAAAAAATTCACGTCAGCTAGTGAAAGAATGGATTAGCGTCAAGGACAGGATGACCGTGAGGAGGAAATCGTGGATGACAACTTCATCACCACCCAACATCTGGCCATGAGACTGGATTCACATAGCACCACCCTAAGCTTCACAATGGAAACCCTTTCTCAACACTATGCCCTGATCAGTCAGCTCCAAGACGAGGTTGATTTCTTGAGAAGACAAGGTGAACAACTCGAGGAATCACATGGAACCAGAGCCCATGACGTAGCAGGACAAAGCCGAAGTGAGGAATGGGGGAGCAGAGACGTCACGATCCTCTCGGACCTGAACATCGCCCTAGACATGCCTCCATAAGAAGCTCCAGCCCAAGCTCCAAAGGAAAATAGCTAGTAAGATGGGCCAACAGTCCCAAAATTTTGTAACTATGGATACGTCTAAGTAATCACAGATTGTAAGAAATAGCTAGACTAGTTAGTTTTTATTATTTAGCAACAACAGTTTTTGGGGGGCTACTGATTTACTAGTTGTTGGGTCATTGTTCCAGCACCCCTTTTTGTAATTAGCGACTCTGGTCGTGCCTTTTTATATATAAATCATCTTTCAGTTTTTAGAAGAAAAAAAACTTCTTGTTTCATTCGATTTTGCACCATAATCAAGTTGTCCTTGAGGGTACATATAATGGCTTCTCTAGTGTGAAGTGTTATATCTATTGCATGAACCTTGGAGGTGTCTGGTACATAGGATGCCACTGACAAGGGTTTTTGGCTTTAAACAACTTTATATGGTTTTATTTTGGTAGCTCCATGATAAGTGGTAATGTACCACCATTCGACAAGGGGAAGCCATTGTACCCATTGGTGCAATTTTTTGAAAGCAAAGCATCTCAAATATGTTTATAAGCACTTGTTGACCACTTTTGTTTTACCATCAGTTTGAGGACGATATGTAGTGCTCATATTCAACTGTGTACCTTGAAGTATAAATAACTCCTGCTAAAATTTGTTGGTGAATGTGGGGTCCCGATCCGAGACAATGAAAGTGGGCATATTGTGTAGCTTGAAGATTTGATCCATGAAGGTCTGAGCAATTGAAGGAGTGAAATGATGAGCTAGGGCACAAAAATGAGCATCTTTTGAAATATTTTCAACAACCACCACAACAATTGATTTGTTGCCCACTTTTGGAAGTCCCATGATAAAATCCATTGAAATGTCCATCCATATCTATGTTGGGATTGGTAGTGTTTAATGCCCATGGTATGTTCAGCCTCTCTCCCTTGTTTCGTTGGTAGGAATTATAAGATGTTACAAAATCCTAGATATTTGTTTTCATGCCTTCCCATAAGAGTGAATGTTTAGTTCGTTCATAGGCTTTTTGAAAGCTAGAGTGACCTGTTATCGGTGATGAATGTATCTCCTCTAAGACATGTTGTTTTAGGGTCGAATATTTTACCAGAACAATGTGCCCTTTATACTGCAATGCATCTTGTTTCCATGTATAACATTTAAGTGGGTTGGGATCTACCTAAATTTGTTATATGAGCTACCTTAAAGTACTATTTTCTAGCCATTCCTTGCAAGCTTCCTCAAGCCATCATGGACTTGGTAATGATAAGGCAAGGAGTGACCCATTTATATTGCTCTGTGAAGACAATCGTTGTTTGAGGAAGTACTTCAGGCTATGATGGTTAGTTTTGATCTGAAAACACCACCCTATGAGATATGGCCTCCAAGTATCCACTGTATGCAGGATAGCCATCATTTCTTTTCATATGTGGATTTTCCCAAATTGCAGTCACACCATTGTGTATCGATGAATGCCAAGGGGCATGCTTCTTGCATCAATATTTCTCTGAGACCTCTACTTGAGGCACCACATTCTAAGACAAAAATCTAATTAAAGTTAGACACTACTAATACTTGAGTAGTGCACATGGAATCCTTTTTTGTTGCTACATATTCCAAATGAAGGAATTCTTTTTAAGGAGTGAAATTACAGGAACTACAATTTTGCCATAATTTTTCACAAATTTCCTATAGTAACTTGTACGTCCTAAGAATCCCCTCAAGCTCTTCAGTGTTTTGGGATGGGGCCACTTGCTTGGGATGAACTGGCACTCCCTCCAAACTTACTATGTGACCCAAATATTCAACCTCAGGAGCCCTAAAAGCACATTTGGAGCACTTCATGAATAATTGGTTGTCTCTCAAGAGTTGCAAGGACTTGTCAACATGATTTTGTGTGATTCCCATGATTTACTATAGAGCAAGATATCATCGAATAATACCAACACAAAATTGCATAGGAAGGGTTTGGAAATCTTGTTCATGAGGCTCAGAAAAGTGGATGGAGAATTAAAAAGATTGAAAGGAATCACTAGAAACTCGTAATGACCTTCATATGTTTTGAAAGTTGTTTTAGGGATGTTTGTCTCTTTCATCATGATTTGGTGGTATCCTAAATGCAGATCAAGCTTAGTGAAAAACTTTGCTCCATGAAGTTCATCCAGGAGATCATCAATAATTGGGATGAGAAATTTGTCCTTGATTGTCAACTTATTGACAACCCTAAAATCATGACACATGCCTCATGTGCCTTCTTTAAGACCATGACTACTGGTGATGAGCAAGGGCTTGTATTGGGACATATGACCCCTGCTTCCAATAGTTCCTGAATGATCTTTTCTATTTCATTCTTTTGTGCCAAAAGGGTGTTGATGAGGAACTACATTTGGCGGTTGACTTCCTAGAATTAAGGGAATGCCATGGTCATGATCTCCTCGAGAAGGGGGTAAACCCTTTGGTGTCTCAAAAGACTTGATGATGTTTGTCGAGGCCAACTGCAAGTCCGAGTGGATTTCTTGTGTCGTATTATCCATAACATGTATGGCATTAAATTGGGTAATAATGTCAGAGTGATCTTTCTTTAATAACTTCTCCATTGAGAGCTGACCATTTCAAGGGAGCTTGCCTAAATCCCTTGAAGGGTGTGCATGACCCTCTTTAGTGAAACTCATATAGAGTTCTTTGAAATCCATGGTGATTGGTTTCAATGTGCATAGACATTCTAACCCCAATACTATATCACAACCACCCATATTGATGGAAAATAGATGGGTTTTGAGTTGATATTCTCCCATTTGGAGTTTGTCATTTTGACATCTTCCCCCACATTCCATCATACCTCCATGGGTTTGAAAGTTGTGCACCGAGTGTACAAAACAAAGGGTTTCTTATATCACTCTCTTGCGAATGAATTTGTGATTATTGTCACTATCAACAAAGACTACGACTTTCCAGTGCTTGATGTAGCTCGTGAGTTTCAAGTTTTGTGGAGTTGAAATGCTCGATAATGCATGTAGGGATATTAGGGGTTCTTCATGAGAGAATGGAGATTTAATATCCACCTAAATCTTAGTGTTGGTGTCTTCAACCAGTAACTTCGATGTCTCTTTGATAGTTGCATCTTCGGTTAGGGTATGAGTGGTCATATCCATTTGGAACAATTTATGTTCTTTACAACGATGACTTGGAGCATGTTTTTCATCGCAATTATAACAGAGTCCACGTCTTTGGCAGTCCACCATTTAAGCTACAGACAACATTTGTACTTTCAAGGGATGAGTAGGAGTGGTGCTTGGGGAATTACCCTGGGGAGGACGAGTGCGGGGAATGAAAGCTAGTATTTTTTGTTTATGCATTGATCACCATTTTTGCTTCTAAGGTCCTCTGAGTTGCTTCTAACCATGTAGCAGGACGTTGCATTCCAACTTGTGCTTGAATCTACTCCTTGAGGCCACTAATGAAACATTATTTATAGTAAGAGTTTGTTAACTTCTCTGTACGAATGGCTAAATGCTCAAAGGTTTCCATAAAGTCGATGACTAAGTCTTTTTGGCATAATTTGGTAAGTTGCCCCAAATAGTGAGTATCTGTCACAAAACGTGTATGGATAGTGTTAACAAACTGACTCTAGGCGATGTAATCTGCATAGGCTTTTTTATTCCATTCCCACCATTGTCATAGTTTTGGATCTAGATAAAGGACCCCCACCCTGATTTTCATCATGTCATTGATAATAATTTGGACGGAAAAGTAATGTTCCATTTGGGTGACCCAATCCTGATGGGTCAGAACCATCAAACTTGTTTAGATCCACCTTAGAAGAATGTTGTCACATGTTATTATCCATTGGTCTATTGTTGTGCGAACTCGAAGAGGGTTGTGGATGGCTAAATAATCATGAATTAGAAGTTTCTTCCTGGTGTGGCTCAATGTGTTGTGTGGTCCAATGGCGTTCTTTTTGGTAT
>JZKD02S1779886.1:310960-334493 GCA_000966675.3 Picea glauca | reverse complement strand
ATTCACAGGAGAGATCATCCATCCCTGGGGATTTCTTATCAGACATATCCTAGATTTCTCTGTAGAGATCATCTGCCTCTATCAAGTATGATAGGATATTTGCCCAAATTGGGAAACAATACCAGGAACCATCCATTTTACTGCTTCTTTGGCTTCATGTCTGCTACATTAACCTATAAAGTTGAAAATGTTTTGGAAATGGTCTTGCAAAATTGCTCTTATTTCATTTTCATTCTTTTCAAGCTCTCCTTGATGAAATTATAGGGCCAAGATTCCTTTTGAAGAAAAATTACTTTTAAGGCAATGGAACTAAATTTAGAGGTTTCCTCACTGTCACTGGCCCAATTTGTTTTGGCCTGAATTCTGTCTCCTCTAGCTCTGTATTCTTCAAGGATTCTAACCCAGTTTGCCAAATCAGTCACCTTTTTTGTATGTTGGGGTTAAGTGCTTTACTAGGCCGCTCCTGGCTAAATTGAACTGATTTTGCAGGTGATTTTCTTTTGAGTGAAAAGAATGAGCTATCATCTTTCTCAAGCCTCTATGGAATTCTGTCACTCTTTGAATTTCCCCAGCCTCTTGTGGTTGCTTCCCACCTCAAGATCCAACCTAAATTGTCTGTCAATATGGGCACCAGGTTCCATAGTCTAGCAATATCTCAAAGACAATCAATCCTTAGAGTCCAGGCATGACACATAAAGCTTATATGGGAGTTTATTTGGAAACTCTTGTTATTCTTATCATCGTAAGTGTGGTGATAGGCAATTGATCTAATTCTCTCACTGAATATTTCACTTTACCACAGGATTATTTGGTGAAAGTGTAGAAGAACATGTTTCCGTATGACACTAGTGTAGCCTGAATGCTCTAATTTCCAACAGTGAGTTACACAGCGTCTTGAATTAAGGGAGAGTCATGGATAAATGGTCTTTTGAATTTGTTAACTTCATATTTTATTTGTTCTTTTCCTCTAATTTAACAACTTTCCAATGATTATTTTACTGAATTCTAAATTTCATCAGTTGCCAAAACTTAGTCTACTATGCATTTTATTGTTTGCCATTCAGTTTACATTGTTAGTGTTGACCCGTGTCTTCATTTTTCTTTCACTGTTTTAAAAGCACTTGTTTGATTGAGTCGGTCCTTGTGTGCTCTTTGTTATAACTCTTGACGTTCTGGGCCTTAATTCAATTAATTTCTTGTACATTCTTGAATATGCAGAAAACAAAATTTTGATGCTGAACCTCTTTTGATGTCTTATGTTTGCAGTTTGACTACTTTGAAACCATATTGCATATTTATTTGACACAAGCTGCCCATGAAGCTCTGAAGTCTCTGCGTGAACTATTATTGGAAAAAGCTACAGATACTGTAAAAGATTCTTCAGAGAGTGTTGGGCATAACCGACGACAAACACGTGGAAGTGAGGATGGGCTTGTACTAGATGAAAGACAGCAAGGAACCATAGTATCACCAGACGATTTAATTGTAAGAGAACATCTACCTCTGCTTGATTATTCCATTGATTAAGTGCATGTATTTGTAGAGACTATTGTTTTCCATTGCTAGAGGTTAATGAGATATTTCAACTGATGCACTGACTTCAATTTCTTTGCAGGCACTGGCACAACAAGCTAGTGCGGATTTCCTCCAGTTGGAACTGAGGAGAACTCAAATGAATACTGTCTGTTTCAGAGAGTTATCTATTCATTTGGAACCAGTGTCAGATACAGGGAGGCATGTCTTTCAAACCTCCCATAGTATGGCAGCTCCAGCTAGCACAAATATGAAAAGTACACAATCTATGGGAGCTTCTGTCTATTCACGTCATAGACGTAGGTTATCAGGATCTAGCTTGTCTGACTCAGATTCTCATTCAAGTAAGCCGTTTGCAATGGTGCATCCCCATTCTCCAATTAATCAACCCGGGTATGCCAGTTCAGATGTTGGGAGTGATAGTGCTGATATAAGAGGACGGGGTCCCTCAAATGATAGGTATTCTAAACCTCAGTCAGAGTCAAGATGGAATTCAGAGTCAAGATGGAGTTCAAGGAGAACTTCAAGAGTAACAGATGACGATTTGAGATGAAATTTGTACATTGGAAAAAGGTTGATCCTTGTCTAGTATTTTCCCTTCCCATCTAGACATGTCTTTTTACCATAGTTTGTAAATTTCTATCTTTTCATCTATTCACCGACTTATTTAACAGTGATCCCATTCAACCAATTGTTACTCTCAATTTCTAGACATTTTTCATCTGATGTCAGTAAAATGTAAAAGCAATGCACTTTGAAAAGTATGAGAAGCTTCATTTTTTAAGTTTAGTGTTATTGCAGTGTCCTCCCTCTCCCGTACCCCCATAAGCTGGCCCCCAAAAAAGAGGTGTTTTTGTGCCCATTTAAATGTGAAAACTAAGAGTGAGTGAATATTTTTAAATGATTTCCCAAGCTACAGTACACACCTGTATAGTCAAGACCTGTTGTCTGGAGTGTAATATACTTGAGCAAATGAGCAATTCTGGAATCCACAGCTTCAAATTGAGCATAATATATTGCTTATTTTGTGAAAGACATGAAACTAACTTTCTGTGTTTCTTGTTGGAGGCTCATATTGCAATGTACTAAGACATGAAAATGAGTCGCTGGTGGAGTTGGTTATGAGCCTACGCTACAATACTACAGGTCTCAGTTTCAGTTTATGAATTCTACTTGGACAAGGTGTTAGAACCAGACATTCACTTCAATAAGGATTGCTGTTGTCAATTCACATTTTGGTGATGAGAAAACATTGAATTTCTATGTAATATGTTGAAACTGCAGTTATGTTAGTGGGTACCATATTTAAATCACAGGGTTAATGTTGTATAGAGGATTTAGATGATTGAAATACCATTCGCTGCTTTGTAATCTATATGGATATACAGCCAATTTAATGGAAGAAATATAATTTCCGTCATGAAATCTTACAAAATCAGAAAATAGTAGGTAGTTGTGGGTATGGCCATTGTTACTCCGACAACTGGAGAATATATAAACTAGAACCAGGAAAATTGTAATACAAAGTTAAAAATAGCATTGTAGTTGATGCACATGATATTCAGTAAATTAATGCATATGATGAAAGTGTACCAACCTGGCACGGTAAAATTATATAAGCTCTTAATATAGCTGATATATGAATCATATATTAACGAGGTCGCAGAGATTTTTCCTGATGATAGCAAAGATACAATTTCAGACTTTCAAGGTACCAACTAAAAAGGGTACCTCAGCCTTATTGGCAAGTAAATTATAATTTGAGTTATGGGATCGGGGGGTTCCTTTTATTAGACATAAACTTTGAACCAAGCTACAAAAATCCTATTTCATTAGCTGGTTTGATAGTTGCAAGATATGTTTTAGAAATATGTATTCCGATCTAAAAATATGAGAAAAGTGGTATGGATTTTGAAAACATATAGCAATGTTCCAGAAAAATACAGAGTAAATAAAAAGAAAAGGTAATGGCATTTGAGCGACTAACTTATTTGATATCTGACGTAATATAAAATGAAATATATAATTAGAGTGCAAAATTCTGTCATTGTTCAGGGCTTGAGACTTTGATATTCAACATATTTATTTTGTTAAACAAGTGATCCCACTCATTTTGCTGAGCCTACTCTAGGGATCAAGGAATAAACCTTGAAATGGAAGGCAAATATGGATTCAGAGGCAAGAAAAGGTGGACTGTGCTGCTGACATGGTAGTATCACTACCCATAAAATGTTGGCATCTTATCCAAACATTGAAGAACATATTTTACACTATATTCTAGACAAAGAGTTAGAAAAACATGAAATATCAGCCAAAGGACAGTAATCAATATGGGTTATTTTGTTGACCTTTGATTATTTTGTTGAAATAAAAGAGTACATAGTTTATTTAATTAGTGTTTGCTCATACCGAGAACAGTCAATGTTTATGTGATTTTGCAATGATATCGATGTATGGGATGGTGAAATGGTGAGATAAGAGGTTGAACATTATTTTTCATTTTAGTGAATATGCATGCTCCAATATATTTACTTATTTTTCTTTTACAACTACAAGCAGGAAATCATTTTGACAAAAGCACAGTGCCTTCTCATTTTGATCCATAGAAAAATATACTAGTTGTCACTAGTACCTCTAAAAATGTAGCATATCACATATTTTTCTCCGAGTAATAAAGGATATGCCACTCCAAGGCAAATCTAGACATAAAAAATGTTACATCCAAAGAACTTATATTTCTTCCCTCATCGTTACATACATAAATCCGTGGCTACATTTCAAAAATATTGTCTATAATTGAACTTGTTAATCACCAGCAGGTCTACGCACATAGATACATGTAAGTAATTGCTTAGTTTTGTTGGTTTACTAACTATGGTTGTGTCTAAAGTATAAATTAGAATACGTTGATAGAAAGAAACTATAGCAAATGAAGGTTACGAATCACGATGATGCATCAAGAGTCAATACTTTGTTCAAGGCCCATTAAGACATGTTACAAAAAATGAAGTTACATTGGTGGAGCTCCATAGACACCACATTCGAGGGCCATACGACATGTTACCAAAAATGAAGTTACATTGGTGGAGCCTCGTAGGGAGTTGTAAATCGTAGTTGTATGACAGTTGAGAGGTTTCCCAAAATTGTAGTTGCATGATAGTCGAGATGTTGTATATATACCCCTTTAGGTCCTAATCTCAATCATCGTTCTTGATTTTTTTTAATCATGTCTGAATCTTTATTACACCAATATTGCCTCAAGCATCCTTTTTACTGTAATTTTTTCTAACCCTAGGTGATCGTTGCCCCAATGTTCTCTCATTAAATAATTCCAAAACATAATTTATTTGATAGCAGAAATTTAAATTTTTGAACATTGCATCAGTCACGCAATAGCTGAAAAATAAAAAATAAAAAAATACATACATATACAGGGATTTCTTTTTCTAATCAGCATTTCATTCATTTTATCAATGCTTACAAGGTAACCTCTGTAGCCTGCTTGAACTAGCGGTGGTATGGTCAATAGAATTATTTCAAACATAAGTGTATGGCTTGTGTAAAAAAGGGTACAACTACAGTAGTACAACCTACTCTTTTCATGTATGTTCGGAACAACAAATCTCTCTTCCTCTCCTCTCAACACTAAAGCACACTCCAGCCATTCACGGAAGACTGTGTATGGCTAGATCTAAAGGTGTATGACCTGTGCATAAAGAAAAATATGGCTATATTAGTGGTATGGTCCGTATGACCTGTTGGTATCTTACTGGTCTCTTTAATAAATCTGCTTATTTTTTTCCTGATGCACTCTTCCTTCTCCCATCTATCTTGCTCTCTTTTCATATGAGGTCGATCTCTCCTATCTTGTTCTCTTTATGCTTTGAGATAAATAACTATACTCCTCAATCTCAGCTACCACCTATCTCAATCTTGAGATTGTTAGGGTCCTGCCCTAACCTCCTTACTTAAATGCTCTTTAATGTATGAGGTCGCCTTCCTTATATAAGGCCCATTAAATAGTTAGTTAATACCCATTCATTGTAAAAATGATCATTTTTATTAATAAGGCTCAAATTAGTTAGTAGGCCCTCATTATAAGTGGGTATGTAGGTAGTTGAGATTATCTTTGGTTAGCTATATATTGAATAGAAGGTTATGTAATGTTTTGTCAATAATTGTTATTGTAATTGGAGCTTTTCTCTATGAGGTTGCCCCCTTGAAGAGGCAAGTGAACATAGCTCTCTATTTTTTATTATCAAGAAATATTTTTCAGGGTTTATCTATTTGCTCTTTTTTTATTTGGTTTTGCTCCACATTTTATGTGATTTCTCTAAAGTTTTGGGGTTAACTACATTAAAAGTGGTATCAGAGCTCTTCCTTGAGCATGAAGTGGGAGAATTTTGGCACATAGCGAGATATTTTTTTTTCTTTTTGTTGATTTTTGACAAAAAAAAAAGAGGATGGCAATATTCAAGTCGATTTCTGAAACTTTCTGTGTAGAATTTGAAGAATCTAAACCAAGATCTGAAATCCTCTCAAAAAAATATCCAATTAAAAAAAAATGTTCAAAACAGAGTCTGGGAAGTGGAGACATCGTTGATTTAAAATCAGTTTTATTTTAGACTTTTTCCAATGATGATTGTGTATTTCATAGATTGGATATATTTTGATAGAATGCACATATTTAAGTCAAACCAGTGCTAGTAGATCCAACGACGTTGTGACATTTCATTATTGGGGTCATAATAATCAATTCGAGAAGTACAACAAAAGTTGTGATCATTTTACATTTTTGACTTCAAACCTTACCTTGAACAAGTTATTTTTTAGTGATTTAAAAAAAAAAAACTCGGGTCAACAAACTCCTACATTTTTTTAATTTTATTTTAGAGATGTGTTATGGTGTCTTTAAATAACACAATGATTTGTCGTTTAGCGGGTAAAATTGCAGTCATGGTAGAATAGAGGTAGGAAATACAAATGGAATCATGTTGTCAGAAACCCTTGTAACCCTTGTTGGTGCCCCTTCGAATAGTATTGTGTCAAAAAATACCTATATACGAAATCTCACTTCCATGTTACCCTCGGGTATATAGGAAGTCCCCTAGGTATACTTGAAACCGACTCTAAAGAAGCTAATCGACCGTCTTGTCGCTATAATACACCAAGAACAACACTTGCGGAGAACTCTCTAGTATTTGGGTAGTTGAGTAGTACAACTAAGACCAAGGTTGAACCTTCTTAGTTAGTGCCCTGAGATATTGGGTCGAGTACCACTATTGGATCTTGCATATATCTTAGAGTGCTATAATACCCAACACCTTTGTCCTTGAGACATGGTAATCTTTTTTAGAAAACTCGCCAATGAAGGATACCTATAAATCACCTCATACTTATCCGAACAACATGACCATCTCTCTACTATAGGTAGGTTGGACACTGTGGAAGGTCAACTTAAGCAACTTTAGGAGAACATAAATGGGTTGGATGAGAAGTTGGAGCAACAAAGTACGCAAAACCTAGCCAACTTCGAAAAAACGTTGATTGAAAAGTTGCAGGGTATGTTAGCTCAAGGGATACCAAAAAGAACGCCATTGGACCACACAACACATTGAGCCACACCAGGAAGAAACTTCTAATTCATGATTATTTAGCCATCCACAACCCTCTTCGAGTTCGCACAACAATAGACCAATGGATAATAACATGTGACAACATTCTTCTAAGGTGGATCTAAACAAGTTTGATGGTTCTGACCCATCAGGATTGGGTCACCCAAATGGAACATTACTTTTCCGTCCAAATTATTATCAATGACATGATGAAAATCAGGGTGGGGGTCCTTTATCTAGATCCAAAACTATGACAATGGTGGGAATGGAATAAAAAAGCCTATGCAGATTACATCGCCTAGAGTCAGTTTGTTAACACTATCCATACACGTTTTGTGACAGATACTCACTATTTGGGGCAACTTACCAAATTATGCCAAAAAGACTTAGTCATCGACTTTATGGAAACCTTTGAGCATTTAGCCATTCGTACAGAGAAGTTAACAAACTCTTACTATAAATAATGTTTCATTAGTGGCCTCAAGGAGTAGATTCAAGCACAAGTTGGAATGCAACGTCCTGCTACATGGTTAGAAGCAACTCAGAGGACCTTAGAAGCAAAAATGGTGATCAATGCATAAACAAAAAATACTAGCTTTCATTCCCCGCACTCGTCCTCCCCAGGGTAATTCCCCAAGCACCACTCCTACTCATCCCTTGAAAGTACAAATGTTGTCTGTAGCTTAAATGGTGGACTGCCAAAGACGTGGACTCTGTTATAATTGCGATGAAAAACATGCTCCAAGTCATCGTTGTAAAGAACATAAATTGTTCCAAATGGATATGACCACTCATACCCTAACCGAAGATGCAACTATCAAAGAGACATCGAAGTTACTGGTTGAAGACACCAACACTAAGATTTAGGTGGATATTAAATCTCCATTCTCTCATGAAGAACCCCTAATATCCCTACATGCATTATCGAGCATTTCAACTCCACAAAACTTGAAACTCACGAGCTACATCAAGCACTGGAAAGTCGTAGTCTTTGTTGATAGTGACAATAATCACAAATTCATTCGCAAGAGAGTGATATAAGAAACCCTTTGTTTTGTACACTCGGTGCACAACTTTCAAACCCATGGAGGTATGATGGAATGTGGGGGAAGATGTCAAAATGACAAACTCCAAATGGGAGAATATCAACTCAAAACCCATCTATTTTCCATCAATATGGGTGGTTGTGATATAGTATTGGGGTTAGAATGTCTATGCACATTGAAACCAATCACCATGGATTTCAAAGAACTCTATATGAGTTTCACTAAAGAGGGTCATGCACACCCTTCAAGGGATTTAGGCAAGCTCCCTTGAAATGGTCAGCTCTCAATGGAGAAGTTATTAAAGAAAGATCACTCTGACATTATTACCCAATTTAATGCCATACATGTTATGGATAATACGACACAAGAAATCCACTCGGACTTGCAGTTGGCCTCGACAAACATCATCAAGTCTTTTGAGACACCAAAGGGTTTACCCCCTTCTCGAGGAGATCATGACCATGGCATTCCCTTAATTCTAGGAAGTCAACCGCCAAATGTAGTTCCTCATCAACACCCTTTTGGCACAAAAGAATGAAATAGAAAAGATCATTCAGGAACTATTGGAAGCAGGGGTCATATGTCCCAATACAAGCCCTTGCTCATCACCAGTAGTCATGGTCTTAAAGAAGGCACATGAGGCATGTGTCATGATTTTAGGGTTGTCAATAAGTTGACAATCAAGGACAAATTTCTCATCCCAATTATTGATGATCTCCTGGATGAACTTCATGGAGCAAAGTTTTTCACTAAGCTTGATCTGCATTTAGGATACCACCAAATCATGATGAAAGAGACAAACATCCCTAAAACAACTTTCAAAACATATGAAGGTCATTACGAGTTTCTAGTGATTCCTTTCAATCTTTTTAATTCTCCATCCACTTTTCTGAGCCTCATGAACAAGATTTCCAAACCCTTCCTATGCAATTTTGTGTTGGTATTATTCGATGATATCTTGCTCTATAGTAAATCATGGGAATCACACAAAATCATGTTGACAAGTCCTTGCAACTCTTGAGAGACAACCAATTATTCATGAAGTGCTCCAAATGTGCTTTTAGGGCTCCTGAGGTTGAATATTTGGGTCACATAGTAAGTTTGGAGGGAGTGCCAGTTCATCCCAAGCAAGTGGCCCCATCCCAAAACACTGAAGAGCTTGAGGGGATTCTTAGGACNATTCACAGGAGAGATCATCCATCCCTGGGGATTTCTTATCAGACATATCCTAGATTTCTCTGTAGAGATCATCTGCCTCTATCAAGTATGATAGGATATTTGCCCAAATTGGGAAACAATACCAGGAACCATCCATTTTACTGCTTCTTTGGCTTCATGTCTGCTACATTAACCTATAAAGTTGAAAATGTTTTGGAAATGGTCTTGCAAAATTGCTCTTATTTCATTTTCATTCTTTTCAAGCTCTCCTTGATGAAATTATAGGGCCAAGATTCCTTTTGAAGAAAAATTACTTTTAAGGCAATGGAACTAAATTTAGAGGTTTCCTCACTGTCACTGGCCCAATTTGTTTTGGCCTGAATTCTGTCTCCTCTAGCTCTGTATTCTTCAAGGATTCTAACCCAGTTTGCCAAATCAGTCACCTTTTTTGTATGTTGGGGTTAAGTGCTTTACTAGGCCGCTCCTGGCTAAATTGAACTGATTTTGCAGGTGATTTTCTTTTGAGTGAAAAGAATGAGCTATCATCTTTCTCAAGCCTCTATGGAATTCTGTCACTCTTTGAATTTCCCCAGCCTCTTGTGGTTGCTTCCCACCTCAAGATCCAACCTAAATTGTCTGTCAATATGGGCACCAGGTTCCATAGTCTAGCAATATCTCAAAGACAATCAATCCTTAGAGTCCAGGCATGACACATAAAGCTTATATGGGAGTTTATTTGGAAACTCTTGTTATTCTTATCATCGTAAGTGTGGTGATAGGCAATTGATCTAATTCTCTCACTGAATATTTCACTTTACCACAGGATTATTTGGTGAAAGTGTAGAAGAACATGTTTCCGTATGACACTAGTGTAGCCTGAATGCTCTAATTTCCAACAGTGAGTTACACAGCGTCTTGAATTAAGGGAGAGTCATGGATAAATGGTCTTTTGAATTTGTTAACTTCATATTTTATTTGTTCTTTTCCTCTAATTTAACAACTTTCCAATGATTATTTTACTGAATTCTAAATTTCATCAGTTGCCAAAACTTAGTCTACTATGCATTTTATTGTTTGCCATTCAGTTTACATTGTTAGTGTTGACCCGTGTCTTCATTTTTCTTTCACTGTTTTAAAAGCACTTGTTTGATTGAGTCGGTCCTTGTGTGCTCTTTGTTATAACTCTTGACGTTCTGGGCCTTAATTCAATTAATTTCTTGTACATTCTTGAATATGCAGAAAACAAAATTTTGATGCTGAACCTCTTTTGATGTCTTATGTTTGCAGTTTGACTACTTTGAAACCATATTGCATATTTATTTGACACAAGCTGCCCATGAAGCTCTGAAGTCTCTGCGTGAACTATTATTGGAAAAAGCTACAGATACTGTAAAAGATTCTTCAGAGAGTGTTGGGCATAACCGACGACAAACACGTGGAAGTGAGGATGGGCTTGTACTAGATGAAAGACAGCAAGGAACCATAGTATCACCAGACGATTTAATTGTAAGAGAACATCTACCTCTGCTTGATTATTCCATTGATTAAGTGCATGTATTTGTAGAGACTATTGTTTTCCATTGCTAGAGGTTAATGAGATATTTCAACTGATGCACTGACTTCAATTTCTTTGCAGGCACTGGCACAACAAGCTAGTGCGGATTTCCTCCAGTTGGAACTGAGGAGAACTCAAATGAATACTGTCTGTTTCAGAGAGTTATCTATTCATTTGGAACCAGTGTCAGATACAGGGAGGCATGTCTTTCAAACCTCCCATAGTATGGCAGCTCCAGCTAGCACAAATATGAAAAGTACACAATCTATGGGAGCTTCTGTCTATTCACGTCATAGACGTAGGTTATCAGGATCTAGCTTGTCTGACTCAGATTCTCATTCAAGTAAGCCGTTTGCAATGGTGCATCCCCATTCTCCAATTAATCAACCCGGGTATGCCAGTTCAGATGTTGGGAGTGATAGTGCTGATATAAGAGGACGGGGTCCCTCAAATGATAGGTATTCTAAACCTCAGTCAGAGTCAAGATGGAATTCAGAGTCAAGATGGAGTTCAAGGAGAACTTCAAGAGTAACAGATGACGATTTGAGATGAAATTTGTACATTGGAAAAAGGTTGATCCTTGTCTAGTATTTTCCCTTCCCATCTAGACATGTCTTTTTACCATAGTTTGTAAATTTCTATCTTTTCATCTATTCACCGACTTATTTAACAGTGATCCCATTCAACCAATTGTTACTCTCAATTTCTAGACATTTTTCATCTGATGTCAGTAAAATGTAAAAGCAATGCACTTTGAAAAGTATGAGAAGCTTCATTTTTTAAGTTTAGTGTTATTGCAGTGTCCTCCCTCTCCCGTACCCCCATAAGCTGGCCCCCAAAAAAGAGGTGTTTTTGTGCCCATTTAAATGTGAAAACTAAGAGTGAGTGAATATTTTTAAATGATTTCCCAAGCTACAGTACACACCTGTATAGTCAAGACCTGTTGTCTGGAGTGTAATATACTTGAGCAAATGAGCAATTCTGGAATCCACAGCTTCAAATTGAGCATAATATATTGCTTATTTTGTGAAAGACATGAAACTAACTTTCTGTGTTTCTTGTTGGAGGCTCATATTGCAATGTACTAAGACATGAAAATGAGTCGCTGGTGGAGTTGGTTATGAGCCTACGCTACAATACTACAGGTCTCAGTTTCAGTTTATGAATTCTACTTGGACAAGGTGTTAGAACCAGACATTCACTTCAATAAGGATTGCTGTTGTCAATTCACATTTTGGTGATGAGAAAACATTGAATTTCTATGTAATATGTTGAAACTGCAGTTATGTTAGTGGGTACCATATTTAAATCACAGGGTTAATGTTGTATAGAGGATTTAGATGATTGAAATACCATTCGCTGCTTTGTAATCTATATGGATATACAGCCAATTTAATGGAAGAAATATAATTTCCGTCATGAAATCTTACAAAATCAGAAAATAGTAGGTAGTTGTGGGTATGGCCATTGTTACTCCGACAACTGGAGAATATATAAACTAGAACCAGGAAAATTGTAATACAAAGTTAAAAATAGCATTGTAGTTGATGCACATGATATTCAGTAAATTAATGCATATGATGAAAGTGTACCAACCTGGCACGGTAAAATTATATAAGCTCTTAATATAGCTGATATATGAATCATATATTAACGAGGTCGCAGAGATTTTTCCTGATGATAGCAAAGATACAATTTCAGACTTTCAAGGTACCAACTAAAAAGGGTACCTCAGCCTTATTGGCAAGTAAATTATAATTTGAGTTATGGGATCGGGGGGGTTCCTTTTATTAGACATAAACTTTGAACCAAGCTACAAAAATCCTATTTCATTAGCTGGTTTGATAGTTGCAAGATATGTTTTAGAAATATGTATTCCAATCTAAAAATATGAGAAAAGTGGTATGGATTTTGAAAACATATAGCAATGTTCCAGAAAAATACAGAGTAAATAAAAAGAAAAGGTAATGGCATTTGAGCGATTAACTTATTTGATATCTGACTTAATATAAAATGAAATACATAATTAGAGTGCAAAATTCTGTCATTGTTCAGGGCTTGAGACTTTGATATTCAACATATTTATTTTGTTAAACAAGTGATCCCACTCATTTTGCTGAGCCTACTTGAGGGATCAAGGAATAAACCTTGAAATGGAAGGCAAATATGGATTCAGAGGCAAGAAAAGGTGGACTGTACTGCTGACATGGTAGTATCACTACCCTTTCCCAATAAATAGTTTTATCAACAATCAAAATGTTATTTTAACTACTCTCGTGTAAAGGAAAAATAGAACTATACAATATTTCTTTTAAAATGACCATATCTTGTTACTACGCTTATTTTTTTCTCATAGTTAAATGTCATAAAATGTTGGCATCTTATCCAAACATTGAAGAACATATTTTACACTATATTCTAGACAAAGAGTCAGAAAAACATGAAATATCAGCCAAAGGATAGTAATCAATATGGGTTATTTTGTTGACCTTTGATTATTTTGTTGAAACAAAAGAGTACATGTTTATGTGATTTTGCAATGATATCTATGTATGGGATGGTGAAATGGTGAGATAAGAGATTGAACATTATTTTTCATTTTAGTGAATATGCATGCTCCAATATATTTACTTATTTTTCTATTACAACTACAAGCAGGAAATCATTTTGACAAAAGCACAGTGCCTTCTCATTTTGATCCATAGAAAAATTTACTAGTTGTCACTAGTACCTCTAAAAATGTTAGAGCATATCACATATATTTTTCTCCGAGTAATAAAGGATATGCCACTCCAAGGCAAATCTAGACATAAAAAATGTTACATCCAAAGAACTTATATTTCTTCCCTCATCATTACATACATAAATCCGTCGCTACATTTCAAAAATTTTGTCTATAATTGAACTTCTTAGTCACCAGCAGGTCTACGCACATAGATACATGTAAGTAATTGCTTAGTTTTGTTGGTTTACTAACTATGGTTGTGTTCTAAAGTATAAATTAGAATACGTTGATAGAAAGAAACTATAGCAAATGAAGGTTACGATGATGCATCAAGAGTCAATACTTTGTTCAAGGCCCATTAAGACATGTTACAAAAAATGAAGTTACATTGGTGGAGCCCCATAGACACCACATTCGAGGGCCATACGACATGTTACCAAAAATGAAGTTACATTGGTGGAGACTCGTAGGGAGTTGTAAATCGTAGTTGTATGACAGTTGAGAGGTTTCCCAAAATTGTAGTTGCATGATAGTCTAGATGTTGTATATATACCCCTTTAGGTCCTAATTTCAATCATCTCTCTTGATTTTTTTAATCATGTCTGAATCTTTATTACACCAATATTGCCTCAAACATCCTTTTTACTGTAATTTTTTCTAACCCTAGGTGATTGTTGTCCCAATGTTCTCTCATTAAATAATTCCAAAACATAATTTATTTGATAGCAGAAATTTAAATTTTTGAACATTGCATCAGTCACACAATAGCTGAAAAATAAACAATGAAAAAAATACATACATATACAGGGATTTCTTTTTCTAATCAGCATTTCATTCATTTTATCAATGCTTACAAGGTAACCTCTGTAGCCTGCTTGAACTAGTGGTGGTATGGTCAATAGAATTATTTCAAACATAAGTGTATGGCTTGTGTACAAAAGGGTACAACTACGGTAGTACAACCTACTCTTTTCATGTATGTTCGGAACAACAAATCTCTCTTCCTCTCCTCTCAACACTAAAACACACTCCAACCATTCACGCAAGACTGTGTATGGCTAGATCTAAAGGTGTATGACCTGTGCATAAAGAAAAAGATGGCTATATTAGTGGTACGGTCCGTACGACCTGTTGTTATCTTACTGGTTTCTTTAACAAATCTGCTTATTTTTTTCCTGATGCACTCTTCCTTCTCCCATCTATCTTGCTCTCTTTACATATGAGGTCGATCTCTCCTATCTTGTTCTTTTTATGCTTTGAGATAAATAACTATTCTCCTCAATCTCAGCTACCACCTATTTGAATCTTGAGATTGTTAGGGTCTTGCCCTAACCTTCTTATATAAGGCCCATTAAATAGTTAGTTAATACCCATTCATTGTAAAAAGGGTCATTTTTATTAATAAGGCCCTCATTATAAGTGGGTATGTAGGTAGTTAAGATTATCTTTGGATAGCTATATATTGAATAGAAGATTATGTAATGTTTTGTCAATAATTGTTATTGTAATTGGAGCTTTTCTCTATGAGGTTGCCCCCTTGAAGAGGCAAGTGAACATAGATCTCTATTTTTTATTATTAATAAATATTTTTCAGGGTTTATCTATTTGCTCTTTTGTTATTTGGTTTTGCTCCACATTTTATGTGCTTTCTCTAAAGTTTTGGGGTTAAGTACATTAAAAGTGGTATCAAAGCTCTTCCTTGAGCATGAAGTGTGAGAATTTTGGCACATAGCGAGATATTTTTTTTCTTTTTGTTGATTTTTGACAGAAAAAAAAAGAGGATGGCAATATTCAAGTCGATTTCTGAAACTTTCTGTGTAGAATTTGAAGAATCTAAACCAAGATCTGAATTCTTCTCAAAAAAATATCCAATTAAAAAAATGTTCAAAACAGAGTCTGGGAAGTGGAGATATCATTGATTTAAAATCAGTTTTATTTTAGACTTTTTCCAGTGATGATTGTGTATTTCATAGATTGAATATATTTTGATAGAATGCACATATTTAAGTCAACCCAATGTTAGTAGATCCAACGACGTTGTGACATTTCATTATTGGGGTCATAATAATCAATTCGAGAAGTACAACAGAAGTTGTGATCATTTTACATTTTTGACCTCAAACTTTACCTTGAACAAGTTATTTTTTAGTGATTTTTAAAAAAAATTCTCGGGTCAACAAACTCCTACATTTTTTTAATTTTATTTTAGAGATGTGTTATGGTGTCTTTAAATAACACAGTGATCTGTCGTTTAGCGGGTAAAATTGCAGTCATGGTAGAATAGAGGTAGGAAATACAAATGGAATCGCGTTGTCAGAAACCCTTGTAACCCTTGTTGGTACCCCTTCGAATAGTATCGTGTCAAAAAATACCTATATACGAAATCTCACTTCCATGTACCCTTGGGTATATAGGAAGTCCCCTAGGTATACTTGAAACCGACTCTAAATAAGCTAATCGGCCGTCTTGTCGCTATAAAACACCAAGAACAACATTTGGGGAGAACTCTCTAGTATTTGGGTAGTTGAGTAGTACAACTAAGAGCACGGTTGAACCTTCTTAGTTAGTGCCCTGAGATATTGGGTCGAGTACCACTATTGGATCTCACATATATCTTAGAGCGCTATAACACCTAACACTCCTTTCTCCTTGAGACATGGTAATCTTTTTTAGAAAGCTCGCCAATGAAAGATACCTATAAATCACCTCATACTTATCTGAACAACATGATCATCTCTCTACTACAAGTAGGTTGGACATTGTGGAAGGTCAACTTAAGCAACATTAGGAGAACATAAATGGGTTGGATGAGAAGTTGGAGCAACAAAGTACGCAAAACCTAGCCAACTTCGAAAAAACGTTGATTGAAAAGTTGCAGGGTATGTTAGCTCAAGGCATACCAAAAAGAACGCCATTGGACCACACAACACATTGAGCCACACCAGGAAGAAACTTCTAATTCATGATTATTTAGCCATCCACAACCCTCTTCGAGTTCGCACAACAATAGACCAATGGATAATAACATGTGACAACATTCTTCTAAGGTGGATCTAAACAAGTTTGATGGTTCTGACCCATCAGGATTGGGTCACCCAAATGGAACATTACTTTTCCGTCCAAATTATTATCAATGACATGATGAAAATCAGGGTGGGGGTCCTTTATCTAGATCCAAAACTATGACAATGGTGGGAATGGAATAAAAAAGCCTATGCAGATTACATCGCCTAGAGTCAGTTTGTTAACACTATCCATACACGTTTTGTGACAGATACTCACTATTTGGGGCAACTTACCAAATTATGCCAAAAAGACTTAGTCATCGACTTTATGGAAACCTTTGAGCATTTAGCCATTCGTACAGAGAAGTTAACAAACTCTTACTATAAATAATGTTTCATTAGTGGCCTCAAGGAGTAGATTCAAGCACAAGTTGGAATGCAACGTCCTGCTACATGGTTAGAAGCAACTCAGAGGACCTTAGAAGCAAAAATGGTGATCAATGCATAAACAAAAAATACTAGCTTTCATTCCCCGCACTCGTCCTCCCCAGGGTAATTCCCCAAGCACCACTCCTACTCATCCCTTGAAAGTACAAATGTTGTCTGTAGCTTAAATGGTGGACTGCCAAAGACGTGGACTCTGTTATAATTGCGATGAAAAACATGCTCCAAGTCATCGTTGTAAAGAACATAAATTGTTCCAAATGGATATGACCACTCATACCCTAACCGAAGATGCAACTATCAAAGAGACATCGAAGTTACTGGTTGAAGACACCAACACTAAGATTTAGGTGGATATTAAATCTCCATTCTCTCATGAAGAACCCCTAATATCCCTACATGCATTATCGAGCATTTCAACTCCACAAAACTTGAAACTCACGAGCTACATCAAGCACTGGAAAGTCGTAGTCTTTGTTGATAGTGACAATAATCACAAATTCATTCGCAAGAGAGTGATATAAGAAACCCTTTGTTTTGTACACTCGGTGCACAACTTTCAAACCCATGGAGGTATGATGGAATGTGGGGGAAGATGTCAAAATGACAAACTCCAAATGGGAGAATATCAACTCAAAACCCATCTATTTTCCATCAATATGGGTGGTTGTGATATAGTATTGGGGTTAGAATGTCTATGCACATTGAAACCAATCACCATGGATTTCAAAGAACTCTATATGAGTTTCACTAAAGAGGGTCATGCACACCCTTCAAGGGATTTAGGCAAGCTCCCTTGAAATGGTCAGCTCTCAATGGAGAAGTTATTAAAGAAAGATCACTCTGACATTATTACCCAATTTAATGCCATACATGTTATGGATAATACGACACAAGAAATCCACTCGGACTTGCAGTTGGCCTCGACAAACATCATCAAGTCTTTTGAGACACCAAAGGGTTTACCCCCTTCTCGAGGAGATCATGACCATGGCATTCCCTTAATTCTAGGAAGTCAACCGCCAAATGTAGTTCCTCATCAACACCCTTTTGGCACAAAAGAATGAAATAGAAAAGATCATTCAGGAACTATTGGAAGCAGGGGTCATATGTCCCAATACAAGCCCTTGCTCATCACCAGTAGTCATGGTCTTAAAGAAGGCACATGAGGCATGTGTCATGATTTTAGGGTTGTCAATAAGTTGACAATCAAGGACAAATTTCTCATCCCAATTATTGATGATCTCCTGGATGAACTTCATGGAGCAAAGTTTTTCACTAAGCTTGATCTGCATTTAGGATACCACCAAATCATGATGAAAGAGACAAACATCCCTAAAACAACTTTCAAAACATATGAAGGTCATTACGAGTTTCTAGTGATTCCTTTCAATCTTTTTAATTCTCCATCCACTTTTCTGAGCCTCATGAACAAGATTTCCAAACCCTTCCTATGCAATTTTGTGTTGGTATTATTCGATGATATCTTGCTCTATAGTAAATCATGGGAATCACACAAAATCATGTTGACAAGTCCTTGCAACTCTTGAGAGACAACCAATTATTCATGAAGTGCTCCAAATGTGCTTTTAGGGCTCCTGAGGTTGAATATTTGGGTCACATAGTAAGTTTGGAGGGAGTGCCAGTTCATCCCAAGCAAGTGGCCCCATCCCAAAACACTGAAGAGCTTGAGGGGATTCTTAGGACTTACAAGTTACTATAGGAAATTTGTGAAAAATTATGGCAAAATTGTAGTTCCTATAACTTCACTCCTTAAAAAGAATTCCTTCATTTGGAATATGTAGCAACAAAAAAGGATTCCATGTGCACTACTCAAGGATTAGTAGTGTCTGACTTTAATCAGATTTTTGTCTTGGAATGTGGTGCCTCAAGTAGAGGTCTCAGAGAAATATTAATGTAAGAAGCATGCCCCTTGGCATTCATCGATACACAATGGTGTGACTGCAATTTGGGAAAATCCACATATGAGAAGAAAATGATGGCTATCCTGCATGCAGTTGATACTTGGAGGCCATATCTCATAGGGAGGTGTTTTTAGATCAAAACTAACCATCATATCCTAAAATACTTCCTCAAACAACGATTGTCTTCACAGAGCAACATAAATGGGTCACCAAGATGTTGGGGTATGATTATGGGATCATCTATAAGAAGGGTAAAGAGAATGTTGTGGTCGATGCTTTATCCAAACAATATCAGGATGATGGGTCACTCCTTGCCTTATCATTACCAAGTCCAGGATGGCTTGAGGAAGCTTGCAAGGAATGGCTAGAAAATAGTACTTTAAGGTAGCTCATATAACAACTTCAGGTAGATCCCAACCCACTTAAATGTTATACATGGAAACAAGATGCATTGCGGTATAAAGGGCACATTGTTCTGGTAAAATATTCGACCCTAAAACAACACATCTTAGAGGAGATACATTCATCACCGATAGCGGTCACTCTAGCTTTCATAAAACCTATGAACGAACTAAACATTCACTCTTCTGGGAAGGCATGAAAACAAATATCTAGGATTTTGTGACATCTTATAATTCCTACCAACGAAACAAGGGAGAGAGGCTGAACATACCACGGGCATTAAACACTACCAATCCCAACATAGATATGGATGGACATTTCAATGGATTTTATCATGGGACTTCCAAAAGTGGGCAACAAATCAATTGTTGTGGTGGTTGTTGAAAATCTTTCAAAAGATGCTCATTTTTGTGCCCTAGCTCATCATTTCACTCCTTCAATTGCTCAAACCTTCATGGATCAAATCTTCAAGCTACACAGTATGCCCACTTTCATTGTCTCGGATCGGGACCCCTCATTCACCAACAAATTTTAGCAGGAGCTATTTATACTTCAAGGTACACAGTTGAATATGAGCACTACATATCATCCTCAAACTGATGGTAAAACAAAAGTGGTCAACACGTGCTTATAAACCTATTTGAGATGCTTTGCTTTCAAAAAAATGCACCAATGGGTACAATGGCTTCCCCTTGTCAAATGGTGGTACATTACCACTTATCATGGAGCTACCAAAATAAAACCATATAAAGTTGTTTAAAGCCAAAAACCCTTGTCAGTGGCATCCTATGTACCAGACACCTCCAAGGTGTTAGAATTTAGAATATTGTGCTCATTTTACCATTGACGATACCCTCGTCACCCAACCACTGGCCGAAGCCACCCTCAGAGCACCTTGCCCTTGATTGAGAAGAGAATCCTGGTAGCAATCCAATAGCCAAGAGAGGCTAATGCACCAAGCAAGAAAATAGAAACTAAGATGAACAGATGATCCCACCCAGAAGCTAGCGCACCACTTTCCAGCTCTCCCAGAAACTTGCGAACCAAAGTACTGTTGCCTGCAACTGCCTGCGCAGATTTAGCTCTCACTGCAACTGTTGAGATAATGAATAATGAAACTGGTGCCCTGTATTTATAGTGAACTAGGCAGGCTAATTGGGGTTGACTTCTCCTTCTAGGTATCAATAAATTCAATTTAAATGTATTTGTTCAGCCGACAACTTGTCTAGGGTTTCCTTCAATTCTTCGCTTCCTTCCGAAGGATTCTAGTCTCGTCATAGGTCACAATAGAGGTTCATACCTCCCGAAGCTACCATAATATTAACACTCCCTCCTAGCTAGGGAGGTATGGTCTTGAGCACAACAGACCATTCAACTTGTAGCACTACGATCACCTGTCATTATTATCTGACTGGATAATCTACTATGACAACTGGTACAATATCAATTAATAGAACACACCTGTGTCTATTCCGGTAGTACGCAACTACTCAAACTGTGAAACACAATCACAAACAGTAGCAGATCTACTATCATTTATTCTTCATAACAAACATCTGATAACATTCTGCATAGAAACAATGTTATGATAAAAACTGAATCATTTGGGCCAATATTTCACTCACGTCTGTGAGATCTGAAAGAATGTCTGCCCTTAGTATAGAATATCAACAATGGGCTATCTGCCCCATTCTTCTCAAACAAGGAAGAAGCATTATTTCTGATTTCTGAGCCTGGACCATTTCTCACCCTGGGCCATTCTTCCTACACTAATTAATGTGCACCCTAGACAGAATGTATAAGCCCTAAGAAATGTTTGGACCATTCCTTATCCTGGGCCATTCCTCTGACACTAAACAAAGTGTAACCTGGAGAGAATGAGTCTTCCCTAAGGAATGACTATCCCTGATTGTTGAGCCTGGACTATTCCCCACCCTGGGCCATTCCTCCGACACTAAACAAAGTGTATCTTGGAGAGAATGAGTCTTCCCTCGAGGAATAACTGTCCAGACCATTCCCCACCCTGGGCCATTCCTTCGACACTAAACAAAGTGTAACCTGGAGAGAATGTATAACCCTCGAGGAATGCCTGTCCTGCATCAACCTCCAAAATGGACTATTCTTCGAAACTGCTCACAACTGTGAACTTCGAAAGAATGAATTCCCGACGAGGCAGACCATTCTACTTGACCACTACTCAGAGTGATTGCCAAGAAGAATGAATGTCCTAGACCACTCCCCATGTTAACCACAATGGAAAGTCGTTGTTTATGATACATCAACAATCAGTCTGCCTCCCATGTTAACTACAATGGGAAGTCACTATCCGTCAGAAATCTCAATCCACTTTCCGAACAGGAAAGCATCTGTCCAATTTGGACTAATTTTCAATTATAAAATAAATAATGTTTTCAGTGTTCCCTCCTAACTGGAGAGTTATTTAAATCACAAAAATAAATGTTTTTCAAAAATATTTTTCCGTACCTTCTCTACTCTGGAGAATCTTCCCTTTCAGCTAAGGGAGTTATTTCCATGATCCCCATCTTCTCTCGGAAATATGCAAACTTGATTCTGGATAGAGGTTTTGTCAAGATATTTGTTGTCTTCTCATCAATGGGGATATACTCAAGCTTTACCTCTCCTTCCTGGACTTTATCTCGAATAAAGTAGTATTTGATCTCAATGTGCTTCGACCTTTCATGAAACACTGGATGCTCGGATAATCTTATACAACTCTGATTATCACAATATATTATGGTCGGTTCTGGAGTCTGATCAAATAAATCAGATATTAACTTCCTTAGCCATATTGCTTCTGTGCTTGCTTCAAAAGCTACCATATACTCTGCTTCTGTTGTACTGAGTGTGACAGACTTTTGTTTCCTGCTGCCCCAAGATATCATAGCGGAGCCCAAGATGAAACACATACCTGAAGTACTCTTTCTGTCTTCTGCACTTCCTGCCCAATCAGAGTCTGTGAATCCATGAAGTTGGATATCACTGGATGTGGTATATCTCAACCCATAGTTTATTGTCCCACGAATATATCTTAGGACATGCTTTGCAACTATCCAATGTTCTTGTCTAGGTTCCACCTGGAACTGACTTAATGTATTTACAACAAAGCAAATATATGGTCGAGTATTTACCAAATACATCAATGATCCAATTAGGTGTCGATATAGAGATGGATCTACTGGATCAGAATCTGGGACTTTCACTTTTCTTATATCTGCATTCATAGGAGTGTCCATGGATTTACAGTCCATCACTCCAAATTTCTGAAGGATCTTTATTGCGTACTTTCCTTGCCCAAGCAATACTTCACCACGCTTCTACCATACTTCTAGTCCCAAGTAATAGTGCATGAGACCTAGATATTTCATATTAAATTCAGAGGCTAAATCCTTCTTGCACTGGATGATTACAGATTCTTCACCTGTTATGAATAGATCATCAACATGTAATAGTAGAATCACAGGTGCGTTGTCCACAACTTTGTAATAAAGGTTTGGATATGCATGACTCTTGGAGAAACCAAGTCTTGTTAGATAGTTGTCCATTCTGGCGTACCAAGCCCTTGGAGCTTGCTTGAGTCCATATAGAGCCTTCTTCAATATGCAAACGTGAATTTCTCTGGAATGTACCTCGAATCCTTGAGGTTGTTCAATATATACTTCTTCTTCAATAGCTCCGTTGAGAAAGGCTATCTTTACATCCATCTGGTGTAGATTCCATCCCATGGAAGCAGTAAGAGATATGATAGCTCTGATGGAGGTATACCTTGCCACCGGAGAAAAGGTTTCATCATAGTATTCTCCCTCCTTCTGGGAGAACCCTCTGGCCACAAATCTTGCCTTATATTTATCCACGCTTCCGTCTGTTGCATGTTTGATCTTGTATACCCATTTTGAGGTTACCACTGATATCTCTTTAGGTATGGGTACAATTTCCCATACTTCCTTTTTCATAATGGACTGATGTTCTTCCGCCATAGCTTCTTTCCATTTTCCCTTTTTAACTGCTTCTTCGAATGTAGTAGGTTCTTCATCTAGAAGTTTTGTCATGTATGCTGCATAACTTGAGAATCTTTTTGGTCTTTTGCTCTTCCTGGATGTTCCTTCT
>JZKD02S1779886.1:290029-302246 GCA_000966675.3 Picea glauca | reverse complement strand
TTCCCCTAGATGGTTTCCCAGGATAAATGTTGTGTCTCTTGTGAATGTGTATTTCTCAGTGATCTTGTTCTTATGATGCTCTTATCTATTGAAATGCAAAGAACTATAATAATGGAATAAATATTAACAGGGCCGAACATAACCCCTCCCGCACCTGCCTCCCATGGGTTCCCTTTAAAAGCGTCGTCAAAACATAGAACATGGATTTTTTGAGTATTTAACCATCTCGTGAACTCTTGAGGAGAGTATTGAAGCTGTCGGCATGAAGTATTTTTTGGAACAAAAAAGGGTGGGGCTTCCTGAAGGTTTATTTTTTTTATCCAAGCTTCTTCTTCTATTCTCAACGAAACCCCTGTACGGGTGGTTGTTTTCTTGGTCGATAAAAATTCCCTTAGTTGACCGATTGCATTTATCGCTACTACTAGGGGGGAAATGGTTTTTTCTTTGAAAAACATTTTATTTCTTGCTAACCAAATTTGCCAGCAGACAAATTTTATCGATGCCTTCCAGGGTCGACTGAGATTTGATTTCCCCTGGAGAAATCCTTTGTAATGTTTCGTCCATTTGTCAATTAGGCTTATGTTGCCTATTGGCCTGGAAATTTGGGGGACTAATTGGAGGTAAACGTTATTCATCACCTTTCTGGTGAAATTGCAATGTAGGAACAAATGATCTGTGATTTCCCGGCTAATGGCACACAGAGCACACCTGAACGGGCCTAGAAATCCTTTTTTGTTCAAATTCTCCCATGTTAGGAGTTTATTATGAGCCAGTTGCCAGCAGAAGATGTTTATTTTTGGAAGGTTGTTTGGGTTCCAGATCTCTTTCCAGATGTTTGATTTGGTTGGGATATAACATCCTTCTAGGAGCTGATTGTATCCCGATTTCATTGAGTACCCCTCTTTTCCTCGGATTCTGTCATCCTTTTGGCTAAGGCAGACTGGGGCGGTTTCGTAGATTTCTAGGAGGAACTGTTTGGCCTCGTCTCTCAGAACGGAGGTACCTCACCCAAGTTACAACTTTCCCAGTTATTGTTCGAATGCTAGTTTGAGATATCGAAGAGGGTGGATCTTCCTTCAGAAGACAACCAAATCTTGAATTGATTCAGAGAGGGGATATTTGAGAGGATCCCCCACTTTGAATAGTTGTCATCCCAAATTTTAATTTCTTTTCCATTCCCCGGGTTCCAATTGAGACGAGATTGTATTAATGGGACAAATGCCCGAATAAGCTTCCATATGGACGAGCCTGCTTGCCTGAGATCTTCTTCTTCCACACATCTTTTTCTATTTTTGGACAAGTACTTGTTTCTAAGTGTTTTTTTCCACCGTTATTTTTCACCTATGATTACACGCTAGATTAACTTTGCTCACAGAGCTAAGTTTATCTTTTTCGGATCTCTTATGCCCAACCCCTCATTTTCTTTAGGAACACAGGTAGTAGCCCAATTAACCATATGGAATTTTTTTTCGTTATCCTTGACTCCTCGCCAGAGAAATTTTCTTTTGATTTTGGCCATTTCTTTCTTGATTCGAACTAGATCATAGAGTGTTGAGAATTGAAAGATTGGGAAGGAAGAGAGAACTTCTTTTATTAGGACTACCCTACCTGTTGGGTTTAACCACGTGGCTCCCCATATTTCAAATTGATCTTTTAGTTTTTGGAGGATCACTTGCCATGCCTCCCCAGGGAGGGATTTGATGCTAATTGACGTACCTAAATAATTGAATTTCCAGTCCGTCGTGAAGGGGAATTGGAGGATGTGGGCTATTCTAGCCATTGTTCCCTCTTTAACGTTCCATGCGTATATTTGGCTCTTAAGTTTGTTGATAATCCCTCCCAAAGCTTGTTCATACTGGTCCAAGACTGGTTTAAATCTTTGAGCCATTGTTTGGGAAGACCCCCAAGGAGAAGAGTGTCATCAGTGAATTGAGAGTTGTTTATCCTTCTAACTCCCCTAACAATTTTCAGGCCCGGGATGTTTCTATTTGTCCTTTCTTGCTTCATTCTTTTGTTTAGAGTTTCTGCCATGATTATGTACAACATCGGAGAGAGACGACACCCTTGTCTGAGACCTCTTGAGGCTTGGAAGAACATAGTTGGGCGTCCATTAATCAGTGGCGCTATCCACGAGGATGAAATACAAGCCTTGATCCAAGAGATAAAGGAGCTCTGGAAATCAAATTTTTTTAGCACCTCATAGAGGAATTCATGCTTGACTCTATCAAAGGCATTTTCCATATCAATTTTAATGATCATTCCTTTTTATTTATTCGTTACACTGGTATGGATTGCTTCCTAGACCATGATTATGTTGTCCTAGACTTGTCTTTTAGTCATGAAGCTCCCTTGGTTTGGGAGGATTATCCTTGGGAGGATATGTTTTAAACTTTTGCGATAATTTTGGTGAGAATTTTGTAGGAGACATTGCAAAGGGATATGGGGTGAAAACGATAAAAAATGTTTGTATTTTTGGATTTGGGGATCAACGCAAGGAAGGAGGTATTGGTGGCTCCTCCTATCTTGCATGTCAATTGGACGTATCTAATCATGTGAAGTAGGTCCTTTCTAATGATTTTCCAACAATGTTTGTAGAAGTGAGGGATAAATCCATCTGGCCCGGGTGCTTTATCTGGATCGAAGTGGAAGACTACCTCTCTAACTTCCTCTTCAGTTACTTTATTTGTCAGAGTCTAATTATCCTGATCCATCATCAATTGGGTGATCGATTCCATGAACTGCAGCCTCTGGTCTTTATTATCTGCTCCATCCCGGGTATAGAGAGTTTTGAAATGAGAAGAGGATTCTTTTTTTATCTCGTCAAAGGAGTTAATTATCTCTCCTGTGGCTGTTTTAATTTCTTCTACTGAATTCTTATGTTATCTAGCTTTGGACTTCTTATGGAAAAAGGATGTATTTTTGTCTCCTTTTTGTAGCCACAGGG
The DNA here is from genome assembly GCA_000966675.3 of Picea glauca. Lineage (NCBI taxonomy): Eukaryota > Viridiplantae > Streptophyta > Pinopsida > Pinales > Pinaceae > Picea > Picea glauca. Next base: position 299,302 of record JZKD02S1779886.1, on the reverse strand, counting down.
CTCTTAAGTTTAGTCTCCATTCCTTTTCCTCATTGTGGAGTGTTCTTAAATAGTTTTGGAAATGAGTTTTCTCCTACTCAAGGTGTCTATATTAGACTTCCTTGTCTTCCATTTCAATGTGTAGCTCTTCTAATTTATGTTTGTGTCACTTTACTTCTTCCTCTGTGCTTATGTGGGAAGCTTTTTCCCAATCCTTTAAAGATTTCTTTGTTTTTTTTTTAGTTTTTGTTCCCAAATATACATTGTGGTTCCGTCCACCCATGTAGACCAAGCTGAGGATATTAGGGGGAGGAAGTCTGACGAATCCAGCCAGAGAGGGTTGAATCTGAAAGGAATGGGGTCCAGGTTTTTGGCCTTTGCAAAAGTAAGAGCTATAGGTCGGTGGTATGAGATTCCCTAAGGGACAATTTGGGAGGATATGGTAAGCGGGAGGAAGAGGAGAGGGTTGTGGATAAGGAAGCGGTCCAGTATAACAACTATGTGGCCCACCCCTGTCCTTTTATTGGTCCATGTATATTTTCCTTGGGAGGGATGGACGTCAAATAGATCTAGGTTAGAGATCAGATCCTCCAAATGTTCCCTAAACTGGTCTCTAACAGAGGAACCACCCTTTTTCTCCCCTTGGTGGAGAGTAGTATTAAAATCCCCTACTATTATGTAGTTTTCTTGAGCATCTAACTCTTTTAATTTCATTAGTGTTTCCCAACACTCTCTCTTTTCCCAGTAATTGTTAGGCATATAAACATTGCAGATATGATATATATTACCTATTTGGAGATGCTTTAGTTTTACCATCATCCAATGGGTTGAGTCCACTCTTTGTTCCTCCTTGAAGATTTGAGTGTTCCACATTGTACAGATCCCTCCTGAGCCGCCTCTTGCATTCAACATTGTTCCACTACTTTGATTCCAAATTTGTTTCATTTCTCTTAGGGCCTCATTGCCCTGGATTTTTGTCTCATGAATTAAGAGGATTTGGGGCTTTTCTATCCGGATTAGCTTTCCCGTGGATTCCTTTTTTTCCCTCTGGCCCAAACCTCTACAATTCCAGGAGACTAAATTCATTACTTACTATTGTGCTTTGGTGCCCCTCCCTTCGGGGGATGAGACTGCCCCTTTGCTATTTGGGTTTTTCCATTTTTCCCTTCTTTCCTGAGGATTTCTTCCAGTGTTGGTTGGGTTCCTAGATCTTTGTCATGGGTCGTCGCTTTCTCTCTTTTTGATTTATTTTTCTCCTTCCTGCTCTCGTGGCTAGAACTTTCTTTGGGATTTCTACATTCATTTCTTCTCTGGTTTTTTCTTGACTGTCTTCCTCCTGTGTTTGATGAATGACTTGGTGTTGGGGGTCTAGATCTTCTGGGTGGATCTCAAGAACCACATCTTGATCATGGGTGTTTTCTTCTGTGTTTTCCTTTGAGATAATCAACTATGGATCCAAAGTTTCCAAAGGTTCAAACTTGTTCTTGTTGCTTTCAGCTTCATCTTCAATCTGTATTGGAGATTTCCCTTTACTTGGCAAGGGGGGTTTGGAGTTGATTTTTTTCTCCCGTTGTGGGTTTCCTGCTCTATTCGTCAATTTATTTCGTTTTGCTTGTTGCCAATGCTCAGAAGACTTGTTTAATGGGTGCTCTTGGGTCGCCTTAGGGTAGGTTTTGGCGAAGTGACCATATTCATGACAATATTTGCACTTAAATGGGAGTTGTTCATAATCCACCATTTGGATGTAAGACCAACCATCCAGGATGAGTTGTATTGCTTCTGGAAGCCCTTTTTCCAGATCCACTTCTACACAGAGCCTTGCACAAGATTGCATTCCATCTCATGGTTCGGCTCGATCGATGAACCTTACCAGAGCGTTGCCAATAGTTTTTATTGTTTCATCATTCCAACAGTGGAGGGGTAAGAAGGGGAGCCTAACCCATACTGGAACAAAAGAGGGGATATCATTCTTTGGATTGAATTATGGATTCCATTTGTTTAGATACATCCCTCTGGTTCCCATGAAATACAGGCCATTTCTGAAGATCAAGTCTCGATCTGCTTTATTTTCTAAAAGAAAAACATAGAAACCCTTTCCACAAAAAGCTATAGAGAGTTGTCTTTTGATTTTTTTCTTCCAGATCTGCTCCAACCATAGATCCATAGATTTGGGGGATGGCCAAAGTTCGATGAATTTCCATATTAGACCATTTTTGGCTAGCCGTAGAGCAAACGGTCTTGAAGAGGGGGAGTGGACCGACACTTTTGGAATTGCTTCCACCCTTTTGACGAATCTGGAGGTAGGGGCTCCCTTGGCAGCTTTTGAATAGGAGGAGATCAGAGTTTGGAACGCTGCAAGCTCAGGCGACGAAGGGGGTTGGGGGGGATCCCCCGAGCCCAAGGCCATGGAGGCTAGCGTAGGAATCCTAGATGTTGTCAGGGGGATCTCAAGGTACGATTCTCAAGAAGGATAGGAAAATAAAATAAAATGAAACAACAAGTTGATCAACATAAACCCAAACATTATTTTTTCGAAGGGGATCAAGTGTTTATTTTCCTACAACCCTATAGACAGACATCACTCAAAGATAAAGTCCCCTAGAAGCTAGCTCCTAAGTTCTATTGTCCCTATCGGATCATACAATGCATTGATCAGGTCACCTACAAGTTGTCTCTACCAGTCCACTCCAAGATTCATCTAGTATTTCATGTGTCATGTTTGAAGAAAGTTGTGGGATCAAATTGCAAAAGTGCAAAAACAACTACCAAAACTTGATGAAGAAATTTCCATTTGGCTCCAACCAAAAGAAATATTGGATACCAAGAGTGTTATTTGCGCTAGCGCATGATCAAAGAAGTATTAATCCAGTGGAAAGACATGCAACTGGAAGTTGCCACATGGGAACTGACAACAATTCTACAACAATTTCCCCACCTTCAACTTCGAAGACAACACTACTTTCGAAGGGGGAGGGCATGTCAAGGTTCTACCCTAACCCCCTTACTTAGATAGTTTATGAATGTATGAGGCCACCTTCCTTAAATAAGGCTCATGAAATAGTTGGTTAATAGTCATTCATTGTAAAAAGGGTCCTCTTTATTAATAAGGGTCGTAGGAAGTTAAGATTCTCTCTGGATAGTTATATATTGAGTAGAAGATTATGTCACAGGGGCTTCACTTTGATGATCGATATCTTATCACATTCATTCATAAAAGGGGTTTTTTATTTGTGAAAAATAAAGTCAATATATTGCATGTATTGGGGCGAGATGTGGGGTCTCAAGGGGTTTATATGTATTGGGGGGTATAAAAAGGGGTATTTAGGAAAAAAAGGGGTTTCTTTTATTGGTAATATGTATTGGGAGGGGGGGTTCAACAACATGATTTTGGGAGATATTTATCAATATCTAGTGAAATTAGGGGTATTATTTAATATGCCCTTAACGAAGGCGCTATGTCACAAGTTCATAGAGTGAAGACCCTATGGGTTATGTAATGTTTTTTCAAGAATTGTTATTGTAATTGGAGCTTTTCTCTAGGAGGTTTCCCCCTTGTAGAGGCAAGTGAACATAATTCTCTATTTTTTATTATCAGGAAATATTTCTTAGGGTTTATCTATTTTCTTTTATGTTCTTTGGTTTTGACCTACATTTTATGTGATTTCTTTGAAGTTTTGGGGTTCAATACATTACATAGATGTACAACTAAGATGAAATCCTAATTTAAGTCACTAATGTTCTATAACTTCTAGAACATTTCATTTAGATCCCTAAGACTAAGTCGACTTCAAAACATTAGACTTTCACTTTTTCTTTATTTTTCAAGTGAAATTACAAGATGGAATTAGTGACCACTTTTCCCAGCGGTCACCAATGAAATGTCGCAAACTACTTATTGCACGTTCACATTGCAATATATGCAAGAAATTCCTACTCAAGCTACATTCAACACTCCCTGTTCGTGAGGGGGGAATGATGAACCAATCCAAGTATGTCTCTGAAGGCCTCAAACTTCCATTTTGCTAAGGGATTGGTCAAAACATCAACTATTTATTGATTTGTTGAATATATTGGAGCTTCATTTCTTCTTTCTAAATTATGTCTCGTATGAAGTGATATATGATCTCTACGTGTTTGGACATGTCATGAAACATTGGATTCCTAGAGAGTTTGATACAAATTTGATTATCACAGTGAATGATTGTGGGATCCAATTCCTAATCAAACAATCTTGCAAGAAACTTGCGAAGTCGAATGGCCTCACAACTAACAATACTAGTTTCCATGTATTTTTCCTCTAGTGATCTAATTCCCACGAAAGTTTACTTCATGTTGAACTAGGATATCATAGTTGAACCCAAGCTAAAGAAACACATTGAGGTGGTCTTCCTACTTGTTTCACTACCTTCCCAATATGAATTTGAATACCCTTGCAACTTCACCTCACCATCTCCAAGTTATATCATACCATACTCCACTATGCCCCTCAAGTATCTAAGCACATGCTTTTCTACTACCCAATGATAATGCCTTGACTCCACCATGAACTGACGCAAGGTGTTCACAAAAAAATATATATTTGGTCTAATTTTGACCAAATACATGAAGGAATCTATCAATTGCATGTCAACATGAAATCCACCAACTCTGAATTTGAAGTTGTCACCTTCTTCATATTAGTGATCATGGGTGTGGCCATATGTTTGCATTTATCCATATGAAACCTCTTTAGGATCTCAACTACATGCTTACCATGCGCAACAAAAATCTCACCTGGTTTCTACCAAACATAAGAAGCAATGCATAATGTCAATTTTCTTCATCTCAAACTCAGTTTCCATGCCTATTTTTCACACTGGAATGAGCTTCTCTACACTTGTAAGAAACACATTTTCTACATAAAACCCAAGACAAGTAGATTAATCCATAAATATATAACATATGTTAGGATATGCTTCACTTTTGGTGAAGCACATACTTTGCAAATATCCATGTATCATAGAATACCATGCTCTTGGTGCTTGTTTGAGTCCATACAAGGCTTTCTTAGGCCTACAAACACAAGACTCTTTCCCATTTACCTCTGTTGGGGATATTACACACACCTAGGATTTTCATTTCATTTTCTTTTCCTATGATTATTTGGCTATGTTGAGGGTCCCTTAGTATGATATATTCTCCCCTAAACAAGGGTGCCACATACCCTCCAGTCAATTCTTAGTTATTGTTCAATTGAACTAGTTGAGTGAAGTGTTGCATCTCAACATTGTTTTTATCACCAAGTGTTGCATGTTAACCTCTGGATCGTCACCAATAATGCACACTAGCATTGGGATAATCACCATTAAGGTGCATTCCACATGTGTGAGTGATATCCTCCTCATTTCACTCTGGTTTGGCTAGTTAACTGACGACCGCATGGCCTGTTAACTAGGACTATGTGGCAGTTGACTCTAGTAACTTCCAGTGTGTGTGATATCTCTCTAGAACACTCCTAATGAAAATTAGTTGAAAACTATGGTGAGTTAGTTGTGTGATACAGAGTATATCACTTGTATTGTATCATTTTCTCTCATCCGGTTAATATAAATTATTTCATTCTTTCCTCCATTTTTGTGTCTTCTCTTCACACCATTGCATGTTGTGTATTCTTCATTGTTAGCTAGATCTTGTGAGCAGGTATCTCAAAAACTCTACATGGTATCAAATCCACAGGCCGTTAGCAAGGATCGTCACCAACACTCTTTTGTGGGTACTGAAGATGGAACAAAGAAACATGAAAGATGGATTACTCACTGACAATTCTTCTTTTGCCTCACATTCTCTCCAAGATCAACGTGCCATAGATCCATCAACCATATATCGAAATCCATGATATGGGTAAATATGGTTTTTGGTACAGAGACACATTGCTTAAGGATGCTCACGCTCACCAAAAATATCCAATACCCACATCGTAGTTTAGAAGATAAAGTTGTTTATATCAGATATATAGCTTTCACGGATGCATCAATGATATCTCAAAATCCATGATCTGGATTGATCTGATTTTTTGTAGAGAGATGCATTGCATATGGATGCTCACACTCATGAAAAATATCCAATGCCCACATCGTAGTTTATGAGATACAACAGTTTTTTCAAATCTATAGCTACATGCAATGAATCAACAAAACCTCATATCGCTACTACGACATGCATATCGCACTGATATCAGTCATTGGGAGAGAATCATTGTAATGGAGGACAAAGATGCATTTATCTTGACCCTTCAGATTATGAATCTAAAACTTGTCAAAGAAGTTAACAAACTTTGAGGTGAACAAGAGAGATCCAAGATTTGTATTCAAAACATGTGTACCTATTATTCCACTGATTTTGAACTCATTTGGAGTCTAATGGAGAAGCATTAAGCTCAAGTTGATACTTGGACCACCCGCATTAATGATATGGCGGAGAAATCCACTCTTCTCATTGAACATTTTTTTGCTGATTTAAAAGAGAAGGAAAATTCTATTGCTTGTTTGTCGAAATATCTGCAATGGTCTCTTGTTTCTAATGTCGCTTTTTCATTGTTGATCACTACTGAGCTTCGTTCATCAAATTTTGAGTTTCACAGTCATGGTTTTAGGTCAAAATTGATGCATCAAATGGGATACATTGGTGGTGACCTTGGTAAGAATGTGACGGAGCACGCACCCGCAGGCACTCCCGCTCATAGGATCTTCTCTTCCTTTGGCCCGAAGAACACTAACTGGTCCTTCTATTTCCCTATCGGGAAATCCGCACCCACAGAAATTTTCATGCAATCCCCTCTTTTTACAAATCAAAGGATCAGAACTCGTGACTTCGCGAATCCAAAGGTCAGTGGTCGAGTGTTGGTCCTATGAATCCCTGAACACAGATACAAGTCATCACTGACCTTTCCCTTCTCCTATCGGGACTTGCTCTATCACAATTTCGCCCCTCGCAATGTCAAACACTTCGGTTCCCCGACTCCCGATACCCAATATGCCGATTACCCAACACACGCGCGAGTTGACTTTTCCACCCTCTGTCATCTCATCGGGATTTTGGATTTCACTATTTCGCAGATCCTGATGTCAATGTTTCGAGCCTTCTCGCCACGAAACTCCGATAGCTCGTGCCACCTGTCCTCCACCGTCTCATGTGGCCCCACACTATAATTCGTACCTATCGGGATATCTCGTATCACAATATCGCGATTCCCGTTGCAAGAATTTGGAGTTTCAATCCACGAAACCTCGATACATGATATGCGTGAAAATCCAATGACCCTCATGGCTCGAATCAATGGCTCTGCCCCTCCCGAGATTCCGACCTCTTGGGAATACCTGTAGTATCTCCCTTGCACCTCCAAAAGATCTAACGATTCACATAGATTCGTGGATTCTCCTCGGAGAATACCGACCGTCCGTTCTTTGCTTGGCGATTCCTGCGAAGTGAGCTAAGTACTCCTTCAGGAACTCGTCCTCCTGCGCGTAAAATTACGACGCTTCTTGCCAACCTTCAAGGCACAACTTTTCTACACGGTCCTTCAACAAACTCAAAGGCCTTATCCCTCTGAAGCTTTTCCACAACTTTCAAGTCCTTCAGAGAACCTTCTTGCTCGCACTCCTTGCGACAACCTACAAACAAGTCTAAGTGTTTGAATACTTTGACTCTGCGCACACCTGCAACAACAGTCTCTCAACTCTCACTCAAGTTCACAGCCCTGAACTTCACTTGGCCTGCGCACTCCTTGCACGGCTCCTGTGCCCAACTGCACTCCTGGGATGAATGAGAATAAAAGCTATCTCTATTTGAACCCTCTGTCAACGCACTCCTTGCGGACAAGTCGACTGCACTCCTTGCAGGAATTCTCTAGCTCAAATAGAGAAACAATTGAAACTCATTCCTTCACCCTTTCAGACTTATATTCAGACATGAAATCATATACACAACATATAAAAGAAAATGTATAACAAGAAGCAAACATTCATAAGCATATCATCAATACACAGAGAACAGACACAAAACCATGAATTTGAATCAAACTCTTCTATTAATTCAAATATCAGTACATGGGTGTTCTTACACAACTCTCTGGATGCTCTTGCTCTTCTTCCTCTTCAGAATTATTCCAATCTAATGATACAATACACAATGAGGGTGTCTATATCCCGTTTCCCTCTTTCCTTCTTAAACTGTCTAATCTAAAATTAAAATCCTATCTACTTGCATTAACTATATTAAATGTCGTCTATCTACTAAGGACGAGAGCGTATGGATCAAGGTCCCGATTACATTTACAAGTGCGCTTCATTAAATCTCCACATTAATGTTCGCACAACAGTTTCAAGGTGTTTTCAAAAATTTGTGTTGGCTTGTCCAACTGTCCACTTGCATTCCACGCTGGCTCGCTTGAACTGGGAGACGCTCTTGCATCAGAATGGAAATGGGATTTTACATCCCATTAAGCCCGTGATGAGAAAAACAAAAGTTGGACTTGGTTTTGTTGGGACTTCATTGCCAGTAACAAGTTGTCTAGATATTTCAGTTGTTTAAACTCAATTTGTTCTAGCACAAGAGTCCATCACACAAGATGACTCTTCTATTGTTGAGTTGCAACAAGCAACACCTACACCTCTTATTGATACAACTTTGGATCTTTCACAACCAGATTCAACACCAACTTCAACATTAGAGTTGTTAGTATCAAACTCTTCAACACCAACATCCGAGTTTTTAGTAGCAATTGATTCTTCAGCGTCAACTTCAGGGTCTACATCCTCCACTTATAGACATCCTCAACATCATGATTGAAGACAACATTGTATTCCTGTTAGGTATCCATGTCCTTGTGTTAGTTCCTCTTATTTCAACTCATTGACGAAGAGGCATATACAACAACATCTTGGCAGGGTACCAACTCTGAGGATTGTTTGTGGTTGGCTTGATGATTGGTCATGGCAAAATTTGAGCCATTGGTTGGGGACATATTACATATGTGTTTCATCCATGATACATGGGAATCATTCTCATTTCTCTTGAATTGACTGATTATGATGTATTTACAGTTCCATTTACCACTATTTTGATGACTTTTATGGTGTTTGCTTCTATGTTTTGGAAGCACTCTAACTAGCCCGACCATCTTGGTGTAGGCTAGTGCCTTAATGTTTTGAGAGATCTGATTGTTGTCAACTAGTATCAGGGACAACATTTCAAGTTCAACACACTCATTGAAGCAGATTATGATCTGTCATCATTAGATTATGCTTCATTGACTTG
>JZKD02S1779886.1:276026-288931 GCA_000966675.3 Picea glauca | reverse complement strand
AAAAGGTAAAATACCATTCAAGATAATATTCAAATCAGTCAATGAAGCATGAGTTAAACTCTTGCAAGATGCTACTGATCTAACCTTGGAGTTATTAGCTAGAAAGGTAAGAAATGGAATCTGTAAACTAAGTTAAACACATAGAACTAATGATGAATCCTTACACTTGCATTCATAATTTATATGTTAAGTGTAACAAGTATTTTATGGTATTGTTTCACATTACATCCATATAACTTATATTTGTGTAAACATGACTCGGGAAAGATCTTATTATTCATCTAAACATATTCATTTAATCAAAGCAAAGTGTTAAAGATCATAAAAAAAACCAGTTACTAGTCTCTTAATATCTATTCTCACAAAGGAGCTCGAAATACATTCTTTCACCTTAGGTGTTCCTATACTTATAACACAATGATTGATTCAATTCTTGAAGGATTTAGATAATTATAAAAAATCAAAGTTCATTGAATTGCATCAATATAAAAGAAATGCATCAAATGAGATATCAAACTAACTAAAAATTGTAATCAAGCATATCTATCAAATGAGAAGTAAAGTAAATGTTAGTATATCTAGATCTGAGACAAGTTGCATGTCTATTTCTAACAAAGTGATCTAAACCAAATTGAAATTTCAATATGTAACGCTATAGAGCACAACCAAATCACCACAGTGCATAACTAAACTGAGAATGCAAACTAAACTAACAAAATAAAACACAAACTAGTTGTGCATTCTAGATTGGCGGGCCCTTGCCAACTGGTCAACGATTTATGTACTTACAATAGTAATATCAAACGAACACCATTAACCAGAACTGGAATTTGTATTAAGGAACATAAGTTCATACACATCACACTATGATAGAAATTAACAACAAATCACACGAGTCTTTCCATAGCTTTAATTCAATAGTTTCATTGTTGACATTACATTACAAAGTATATCAACATATATGAAAATACATAAGTGAAGAGATGAGAGTGATCCCTTTTAATCTCGTAGACCAAAGCATCAAAAATAGTTATGCTAACAATTAGATCGAACTACCTTTGATTTCGTATAACCATCAGGACATACTTAAAAAATATTGGGAATGATCAAATCAATTTTCGATCTCATATGCTATTTGTATGACAAAAAATGCATACGAATAACATCTATGTTATCATGGAGCATGATCTCACTAATGACTTGTGCACTAGAATACGTTGATCACTAGTTTGATCAAATTCTCATGCTCTCTTGAAGGAACCTGGGCACAAAATAAGGGACACACACCATGCTGGCATCTAGACCTTCAAAACCCATGTGGATATTTTTCATTTGGGCATGCACACATATGCCAACCAACGAGCTTAGGTACTAGAACTACATTAGTGATACAAGAACTGAACTGAACAATTCTTCATGAGTAAAGGTTGTCTTAAAAACTCATTTTAATCTACTAATAACTTAGGAAATGAAACAAAATTAGCACCAATTTCCTCTAAGTGCTTGTTTAAAGGTTTTGGGCTTAGAAGCATCGCATTCTATGATAATATGGCTAGGTTCAAGTGTAAAAGTAGGATTTTAGTGGGAAAAATAGGTATTTAACTATGAAATAATGGGAGTCCAACATCTCCCCCACTCATGTATGTTTGCATGTATTTGTTCAAGAGGATCCACAAAACTGAACAAAATTTAAACAAACTGAAGTCATCCCACCAATTCTAATAAAGCCCAACAACATTAATCAAAATATTGATACCTCCTCTTATTTTGGTTATCCTTTCACTTCATCTCCTCTATGATGGTGGACTGGAGTTAATAAGCCTCTTATACAACTTCTTGTTCTCAAATTTTAGTTTCCTATTTTCTTCCTGAAGTTTATGAATTGTTCATTCTCCTCTTGTACACATCTATTGAAGATAGTAAATTCATGTACCTCTTGATTCAACTTATTAATTTATCAATTCGTTCTCTTTAATTTAACCACTAATGAATGAATAGAACATTTTGAGGACGCCACCTGTGTTAAATCATCAGGATAAGATTCAATTGGTCTTGCATCAGGGTTGACCTGTTCAATATGTCCCCTATCAGGTGATTTGGCAGTGATTTAGAAAGTGACATAGTTGGAGGATTTGGGGTTTTGACCCTCAACTTCTATGCATCCCTAAGCATATCTCCAATTTTTCTGGCATCTTCATCTTCACTGTCTACAACAATTGGAGACACTACTACATATGGGGTCAAAATTTGACAAAACCTTATGACGATAAGGATAAAATTAATCATATCGTCGCAAATTATGACATAATATTAAAATTTTAATAATTTTTTTGGGCACCCCGATGAATGTTGTACTTGCGATGAACTGCTATATCCACTAATCTTGCAATGATAGTTCATCTATATATCGACAAACCTAGATAATTCCAACTACTTTTTTGAAAATGACTTAACGGTTAATGACTTGGTCAAATTTGACATAGTCAATGCTCGTTAGAAGACCAACGACGGTGAGTCATTTCAACTATTCTGTTGTAGGTATGACGGTTATAAAATCATTTTATGCTCATTTTTCATTGCATGAATTATCAGTCTTTTTTCTATGTGATACTTGTCTCAGATTCAATTCTTGATATGCATAGCTCAGATTTTATACTTTGAATGTTACAAATTTTTAATATTACTTTGTCTCTTTTTTAAATACCCACATTGGATCCCTAACCTTAGACCCTCTTTTATTTGGGGACATAAATTTTTGCCTAGGAAATAGGTATGAACATGTCTATTTGATTCCATTTAATTACTATACAATTTGTCTTGGTCTAGTTCTCTTTTATTGTTTCATTGTATTACTTGCCTATAGTGAAGCTTTGGAACTTATTTGGTAAAAATGTATGGTTTTGATTTCTTCATTAATTGTTGACTACTGTTATAAACCTTTAATAAATCTATGATGACAATGGCTTAATTCTCTAGTACATATGGGTCAATATTCAATGACATTTGTACTGTAAGAATATATTCTTATATTATACTTATATTACTTCAATGGATTTTGTTGTAAATATAGGAAATTCCAATGCCAACACCTAAAGAGAGTGAAAGGAAACTTTCTAGGTTAAGGGAAACATTGGAGGCATAAGGTGATGGGAAATGTTATTTCCCTTGCAATCAATGCAGGGGCTTGAATAGAGGAAAACTTGTAAGGAAAAAAGTTGAAAGACATTGTTGGAGGTATGTGCATTGTGAAGGAGGGTGTACATATTGTGCCATGGTAAGTTATTCATTATATATGTCTTTGTATTGAATGTATTTATAACAAAATATTTCCTTTTAATATTTGTTATATACACTAATGCTATTGATTGTTTGTAATTATAAAGATAAATCCTCCTAGGTGTCTTTCGTCGGATAAATATCGGCCTAGTAGTAGTAGAAATACTATTGTACAATATGTGGAATATGGTATGGATATTGAATATCAAGTCAATCCTATGGAAGAATATGACACCAATAATATTGTTGAGTTGGATGATGGGACAAATATATTGATCCATGACATCTTTGCTCCTATTGATGAGGAAAAATTTGATGATATTCATGATGTACCTTGAAGGTATTGAACGATTTTTCAAACACTTGTCTCAGACAGATCCTAAGGTACATAATATAATTCGTCACATATTATACGTAAAGGTTGAATTTATTTTTCTCTATTTTTAGTGTCAATTAATGTGTAAATCAAGTATGTAATATTTATGATTACTATTATTTACATTAACTAGTTATTTTTTATGTTGTAGATTGTTAGGTGATTTTTTTTTACCGTTGTCAAATAATTTACCTTGCACATACCGAGAGTTTTGTGTCATTATGAAATATATTGGAATGGACTATCAGGGTATTGATGTATTTTTGAATTATCATATTATATGTTATGGACAATATGCATCGGAAATGAAATGCATGCAATGTAAAATCAGTAGACATCGAACCGATCAAGTAACAAAAAAGGTGCCTCACAAGGTTCTTTGTCATATTCTGATAATTCCATGTTTGCAGTGATTATTTAGGTGCCAAATCATTGCATAGTTTATGGATTACCATGCATGACATGGAAGTGAATATGGTGTTCTTCAAATTCCTGTAGATGGTTATGCATTTAGAAACATCAAAGAAAGATGACCGATTTTTAAAGAAGAACCTCGTAATGTTAGGATTTCATTGGAAACTAATGGTGTCAATCCACTTGGAGAGCTTAGGTATATTTACTCAGTGTTGCCTATTTTTTTTATAAACAATAACCTTCCTCCTTGGATCTCAATAAAGAGGGAGCACACAATGCTAACAATGCTTGTTCCAGGTATTTGCTTACAAAATTGGCTTGAACGTTGTATTTTGTTTGTCTTATTCATTCCATAATTACTTATATATATACAAGGTATAAATTATGTTGATCCATATGGATATCGGTGGCCACCCACCTATTCCAACTGGCTCAAAGTAGTTTGTTGACAATTTACTATTTTTAGCAGTTTTTGAGTCCCAAACTTATGGGGCCATTTTGAGGGAATAAATGATGTTTTTTCACGTTAAAGAATCTTAATAATGGCCAAAGTCTCTAATTGAACCCTTGAAATTAATATCCTCATCAATACCTTTCCAATGAGCTATTGTGTGCCCCAAATGGAGATCATATGCCAAAGTTACGCCCCTGGGAAGTTGATACACCAAACTACCCAAAACAGGGTCCATAAAACAATTGTTTTTTCATCTTCCAAAGTTAGGGTTTTGTATTTTATTTATGTTAAAAAGGCCTTTGGAGCCTAATTTTAACAACCATCTTCTTGTGAACAAGCGTAGCCATCACATCTCTTTTCAGAGATAAGTTTCCACCATTCTAGCGAGTCTTTCACTATGTATTTCTACAGTTTTGTACATTTCACCCATTAATAGAAATTATGTATTACAATATCTCTTTGTTTATGGTTATATATCTGATATATCTATTTTATATTATTGTATATCTAATATATCTATGTACATTTATTTATTATATCTCCTCTCTCATTTCATGCTGAAAATAATTCGGATCAATGGTATCAGAACAAGCTGCTCTTGATCATTTTTCAATGCATGCCCCTGATGAGGTCCGAGTATAGAAAGTTGGGTTTAGAGCTTGTCTCTCTTGAGGAAAATTTCTCTCGCACACCCAAGAAACCCTCCATGGTGGAATAAAATAAATACGACATAGTAGAATATTTTATTAATATGTTCCTTGAGCAAGCTCTCATGCGAAAGAGAGACAAAATGATGAAGCATTTTACCCACATCCTTCAACGTCTGCCAATAACAGTAGGCATGCCTTCATCCAGAGGCCACTTTGGAGGTACCTCTCCTTTCAAGTTACAAATTAATTTTGATATTCCTGTATTTGAAGGTTAGATCGATGCAGATGCCCTAGAAAAATGGTTAAATCTGCTAGAAGGCTATTTCTTTGTTCAAATTTTTTTCGACAGGGAAAAGATCACCTTCGCACTCCTTAAGGATCTCCCCTATGTGAAACATTCATGGGAAAATTACTGGGATAAAATTACCATAGAGGGTTTTGGAATAAATGGGGTTCAACCCACTTGGTATTTTTTTGTGGATGCAGTCAAGGAACAATATTACCGTGTTGGTAACTATGACGACCAATACATGAGATGGAACAAACTGCAGAAAGAGAGGGGCCAAAAAGTGTCAAATTTCACAAATACTTTCCATACCTTACGCACCAAGCTGGGTATAAAATACTCCAAGTAGAATCTGGTTCTGAAATACTGCGGGGATCTGCATAGGTACATCCAAACCGAAATGGATTTCCTGGACATCTCATTAGTTGGAGCTTCCTATCGATATGTTGTCAAAATAGAGCATAAATTTAGGCACCATAACAAACAAGAGTTCGGGTCTGCAAATCCACAACAACCAAAGTATGGTAAAGACAACCCTAACAAAAAGCCTCCAGAAAACCAGTCCAAGCCACAAGAAAAGAAGGGTAACGGAAAGACGAAGAAGGACACTGGAAAGTGGTACAATTTCCACAAAATCCCTTGGCACAACACTGATGAATGTCTCTCAAAACAATCATTGGTGTCCAAGATCAAATAAAAGGAGTCGATTTAGAATCTGATTTAGAATCTGATTCAGGAAAAAATGGGAGAAGACAGATCATCGATGCAGACCCCACTGCTACTGTTGCGACCACAACAATTCAACCAAAAGAACAAACATATCCTGAAGAGGGGAACACCTTTTTCATTCACAGATGTGGGTGAAGTGGACCCCACTGCATTTTATTGTTGATAGCGGAAGCCAAAATACCCTCATCTCAGCAGAGGTTGTCAAACAATTGGGATTATCGACAACACCACACTCGCAACCATACAACATTGGGTGGCTTCACCAGTGTTAGGAACCAAATATCAAAATAGCATAAAAAAACCTATGAATAAGTACTCAACGCCTTGAAAAAGAAATAATTTCAGATAATAAGCCTCTTCGAGGGGGAAACCTCCTTATACACCACATAAATTTCCAAATACAAGATGTTTCCAAATGAAAAGGTCTTCTTGGTATATATAGGAGACTAGGAGGCACAATTACAACTAATGGAGCCAAGCCGACATAAATAAATAAACATTACTAATGTAATATGCCCCAATTAATGGGTAACGTGCCACTATTTAGGGCTTAACATGCCCCCCCCCCCCTCTTCAGACAAGTGTTGTCTACAACGCTTGATTAATTTTGGATGCTTTTGTATAAAACACTCATCTTCCCAAGTGGAATCTTCAACAGGTAGTTTCCTCCACTTAATGAGATACTCTTAAATGGATCTATTCCTTAGTTGGAGAATTCTTGTGTTAATGATATCTTCAGGCTCCAATATGATTTTTCATTCCTCGTCAAGTTCTGGAAATATAGTTTGAACTAGGATCTTGTCACCTATAACCTTCTTTAAGCATGAAACATGGAAAACTGATGTACTCGCGAAGATGTAGGCAACTCCAATTTGTATGCCATAGTACCAATATTTTTCAAAACCTTATAAGGGCCATAGTACTTTGGTGATAATTTATTATCCTTATTTGCTTGCTTGAGGGACATTTGTTTGTATGGTTGTAGTTTTAAAAATACCTAATCCGCTACTTCAAAACTTCTTTCACTACGATGATGATCTACTTGTTGTTTCATGCAATTTTTTTCCATGGCCAGGTTGTCCTTTAAGAGTTGGAGAACTTGTTGTTGATGCTCGATGTGATCTTCCACTGCTTGAACCTTAGATTTTTATTTTAGAGAAGAAGTGATGGAAGGTGGGTGGTATCCATAGAGTGCCATAAATGGTGTCATTTTTGTTGTAGTATGAAAGGAAGTGTTATACCACCATTCTTCTAAGGGTAACCATTTGAACCATTGTGTTTGTGTATTAGAGACAAACAATGAAGGTATACTTCCAAACATTTTTTCACTATCTCGGTTTTTCCATTAGATTGAGGATGATAAGATGAGCTATGAGCCAATTGAGTACCCAAATAAGAAAATAATTATGTCCAAAAATGTCCCATGAAGATGGGATCTCTGTCACTTACAATAATCTTTAGGATTCCATGTAGCTTTTGAATTGTCTCCATGAATGCGGTGGAAACTATACTGGCTTTGAAAGGATGAAAGAGTGCAGAAAAGTGTGCGTACTTGGTCATTCTATCAACAATCACCATGATGATGCTCTTTCCTTCAGACTTTGGTAACCCTGTGATGAAATCCATGGAAACCTCCTCCCAACGCTAACTTGGGATAACTAATGGTTGTAAAATACCTGGGGTCTTAATTATTTCCACCTTATTTTGTTGGAAAACCAAAAAAATTTCCACAAACCTTTGAACATTAGTTTTAAGGCCATCCCAAAAAAATTCCTTCTTGACCTTGTGGTAGGTTTTAAAAAATCTTGAGTTCCCTCCTACCAGAGAGGTGTTCAATTCCAATAGTACCTTTTGTTTGATTTGGGAGTTCTTACATAAATATAAGCGATATTTGTTCCAAAGTGAATCATTTTTCCATGTAAATGTATCTGATGCACTGGAATCCTGCTGCAACCTTTGAATGAGAGTCCACACATTTTCTTCATTCTTCCATTCATTCCTCGCTTATATTATCCAATTGGGTTGGATGATCAATATAGCACAGAAAAATGCCTCAACATCTTCATCCTTTCTTGAGAGTGCATCTGCCACAAAATTTTGCTTCCCTTTTTTATAGATAATTTCAAAATCATAACCCAACGTATTGGTCACCCATTTTTGTTTTTCTTCTGAAGATAGTCTTTGTTCCAAGAAGTATTTAAGACTATCATGATCTATTTTGACCTTGAAGTTCCTACCTATTAGGTAAGGGTTCCATTTCTTCAATAAATGTAGTATTTCCATCATTTCCTTCTCATAAATGGGTTTGTGTAAGTCCTTTCCATTGAGTGGACGACTTTCAAAAGCAAGGGGCCTTCCTTCTTGCATTAGAACAACACCAATTCCATTTCTCGAGGCATCACATTCCACAATAAAGGTTTTTGTGAAGTCTGGTGTGGTCAAGATAGGAGATTTTCACATTGACTATTTATGTTGTTCAAAATATTGAGTTGCCTCTGGATTCCATGAAAATTCATCCTTCTTATTTAATGGCATTAAAGGTGTTGCTATTCTTCCATAGTTCCGAAAAAACTTGCGGTAGTAACATGTCAAACCCAAAAATCCTCTAAGATTCTTCAATGTTTTTGGAATCGACTAGTCCATCATGGCCTTAATATTGTTAGGTTCTACCTTGACACCTTCATGAGATACAATATTACCTAAATACTATACCTCCTTCACCCCAAAGAAAAATTTGGATGGTTTGGCATATAGTTGTTGCTCCTTTAGTAGTTGTAGCACCTTGTCAACATGTCGCACATGATCCTCCCAAGACTTGTTATAGATTAGTATATCATCAAAAAATAGTAACACAACTTTTTGAAGGATTGGCTTTAAAATGGAATTCATTAACCCTTGGAATGTGGAAGGTGCATTCGTAAGGACAAAAGGCATGACCAAGAATTCATAATGGCCTTCATGAGTTCGGAATGTTGTTTTTGGATATATGCTCCCTTCATTCTAATCTGATGATACCCTGAACAAAGATCCAACTTTGTGAAATATATTGCTCCATGTAGTTCATCTAACAATTCATCAATGAAGGGAATGAGAAACTTATCTTTAATAATGATCTTGTTGAGCTCTTTATAATCTAGACACATATTCCATGAGCCCTCTTTCCGGAGTACCATTACCACCGGTACAGAGTAAGAACTTTGGCTAGGTATAATAATTCCAACCTCTAACATTTCTTCAACCATACGCTCAATTTCACTCTTTTGGGAATAAGGGTATTTGTAAGGCTTGATGTTAGGAGGAACAACCCCAGGAATTAGGTGAATAACATGATCATGATTTCGAGTGGGTGGAAGACCTTTGGGAATATCTTCAAATACTTTGCAATGCTTATCAATGATCCCTTGGAGATATAGGGGAATAGATGGCTTAGATGTTTGAACATCTAGTGATCATAGTTGTACAATTACACCATGATTCCCCTTTTTCAATAATTTTTTCATTCCATTAGAGCTTATCACCTTAGTGGGTTTTCCTGTGATACCCCTTAACTTAATTTATTTTCCTTCCAATGAAAATTTCGTGAAAAGTTCTTGAAAATTAAAAACCATTGTTACCAATTATTGTAACCATTGGACTCATTGGACTATTCATTACATATTCCCCAATAGTAAGATTGATCTTATTCCATTTTCCCAAGAAATTGATAGTTCCTCCATCTGCAATCATTACTTGAAACTCTGGCGTTGGATATATAAAGAAATTGAGAGCTCTGGCTAATTTATAGTAAACGAAATTATGAGTACTACTAGAATCAATTAGGACTACTACCTTTTTCTTTTTGCTATATCCTTCGATCTTTAGGGTTTGAGGAGTGCTAATTCCAGCCAATGTATTACATGATATCGTGGGAGTCAACTCTGAAGAAGAAATCTCTTCTATGTTTTCATCTTGAGATGGTTCTTGTTATTGTTCTTATTCTTCTTCCTCTTCACAATCTATGTAGAATAATTTCTTCTCACCACACTTATGTCCCTTATTGTACTTGCTGTCACAATTAAAGCATAAACCTTTTTCTTTTCTTTCCTCCAATTGTTGAGGTGTCAATCTTGTAGGTTGAGGTGTTTTAGAAGGAGCATTATTTTATCGATAGATGTTAAGAGTGGTCCTTCTAGTAGCCATAGCCATATTTTTACTTTCAACATTTCTCGCCACCCTGAATGAATTCTTCGATGATTTGGGTTCCCAAAGGAGAACCTCATGTTTAATGTTATCCTTTAAAGTTCCTATGAATATATCAATCAGGCGCTCATCCAGAATATTCATTACCTTTATATCCAATATTTGTAAGTTCTCAATGTGCTCCGCAACTGAACCCTTTTTCTTGAGATTTATTAATTGGCTAAAGAAGGTATTGCTCCTTTTATCCTCATAGTGTGCTATCATTTCTTTCGTGAAAATTTTCCAAGTGATGAGAAATTTGTGAGAACAAAGCCATCGATACCACACAAATTGATTGGGTTCTAAATATAAATAAGCAATTTGTACCTATTTTGTATGTGGAAAATCTTATAGATCAAATAATTTGTCCATTTGAAGTATCTAGGTGATTGGATCCTTGTTGGACACACCTACCACACTTAGAGGGGGGGATGAATGAGTGTGGGGATTTTTTCCCAAAACTTCCCTCTTAGACAAAAACTCCTTAGTTAACATTCAACATTTTCTCATTACTCATTTCTATCATTTATAATCATTTATATGTGAATACATATCAGCAACATATCATCAAAAAATCATCTCCACAAGGAACACAAAGAACACAAGATGTATATACAATTTGTCTTTTTATTATGGACTTCAATCCGGGGTCTTTTCAGCAACAACTAAATAGAGTACAACTCTACAAGAGCACCAGCTCTATATTAAATACTTAGCTTACATTATCAGCACCAAATGATATGAGGCACCAATCCTCAACAAATATCAATTTGCCAACATAAACAAGTGCATCAACCATGCACCAACCTGTGCCAAACAACCTGTAATAAACCTGTACCATAAACAAGTGCATCCAACCATGTACAAAGTATATACCAATAATGTGTCAAATAATCATAAACAATGAATCATCAATATCTACTAACATCATCAACTACACACGTCATGTATGTGCTAACTCATCAACTGCTTGTCTCAACCATGACTAGTTTTGGATTAGTCAACAACCCCAACTTGAAATAATCATAACTTTGTAACTGTAATGAATAAAGATCTGAAACTGATACACAGTGTTCTTCAATGTTTTTTGTGAAATTCCTCTAATTGGCACTACTTGTAACTTCTTATAAAAGGTTTTATAGAAAAAATGGCCTACCTTGCTGAATTCTGGCTTATTCTAGAGAGCGATCTTGTAGAGCGTGGCCGGCAAAAAATGTTCTTTGAATTGATCTAAAAATGTTACAAAACATACTACAGCATGTATCCTAACCAAAACATTTTGTCTCACTGAATTTGGATCTTTTATGAAGAAGTTATGACGTTTTTACCCGAAACACCTGTTTTTGACTAGTTTCAGGACTAGTCACAAACCCTAGTTTCCACGGAGTGTAACTCCCAAAATAAAACGACCCAAAAGATTAATTTTTTACCACAGATACTTGGGTATGTTTTCTCAATGGAATAGAAATTTCATAGTCTTAATCATTATAGAAAACAAGTTATAGTGAAAATGGTGAGAAGACATGTAAATAACATACCTTAGAAAGCACCATCAAACGAATTTATCATTCCTTGCATTTCAGCCTTCTTTTCTTCACCTTTCCTTAGAATTTCGGATTATATATCCTTGGTTACCTCAGACACACATATATATTCAATATGCTACAGTGTGATTAAAATGAGAGAGCCTTGCCTCTTATTTATACTCTCCAAGTAGTTTCCTTAAAAACATCTTCTAGGTCACTTGGCCTTACTTTCCTTATTTTAGGGTTAACCCACTTCTAATTTCTCCATTAAATTTATTATTTAAATAATTTATTTTGTATTCAAATTGAATTATATTACACTCATCACTTCAATTTATTATTTACCTTTTAAAAACCCTTAAACCACTTTGACTACTTTGACCTTTTGGGGCTTCTAGATGACATGTGAGGGTCCTGCAACTTCGTAAGGCCATAACTCTCAAACTGTGAGGAGTTATGTGATGTTACACATACCACCATAAATGGAATGACATGTAATATCCATATATAATAGTATTGTTTGAAAATATATCATAACTCATACGGTTACCCATCAAACAAACTTGAGTCCATTACCCAAACCTGGGGTCTCCAACTTCTCATGGCCATAACTCTCTAACCGTGAGGAGTTATGTGACGTTCTACATACCACCAGAAATGGCATGAAAAGAACTATAAATATAGGATAGTTTCCATGACAAATTCAATGTACTTCATCTCATTATTCCACATACAAGCACGATTCCCCCAACCATTCTTCTAGGATAACTCAATCCGTAAAGCATCTTCCCGTGAGGGATTTTACCATAAGGGGACCACTTTGGAGTTCATCCAATTATGAAAATTATCAATCATGATAATACAATAATGAGAGCATGGGTACTCCAACCATTATTCTAGGATAACTCAATCCGCAAAGCGTCTTCCCGTGAGGGCTTTCACCATAAGGGGACCACTTTGGAGTTCATCCATTTGT
>JZKD02S1779886.1:260199-270921 GCA_000966675.3 Picea glauca | reverse complement strand
CAATACATATTATATTACATCAATCATCAATCAATCAATCCTTTGACATCAATCAATCACTTGACATCAATCAATCAAACCATTGGCATCAATGACAACATGATCCAACAATCCTTACCATCAAACTTCCTCATATCTATCTTAGGAAAGTGGTTGGTCTTCAACCCAAAGTTGGAGTTTCTCCAGTCTTGATTCATCTTCCTTGTGTCCTCATCATGAATTTCATGGGTTACATTTTCACTTTCATGTGTCCTCTCTAATATGAAAATTTTAAATCCTTCCATGATATCCCTTTTTAAACCATCCATCTTAGTATCAATTATTGCCTTCAAGTTAGCTTCAGTTGAATCCATCATCCCTTGTAGTTCATCTTTTGTTACTTTCTTCTTTTGTCAATAATTTATGTCCTTGCACATTTCTTCACCTTCATCAAGAGTCAAAGTAGGAATGTCTGGAGGCTTATTTGGTGTAGAAGTTCCTGTTTTTGGTGGCATGTTGGCCAAGTATCACTTTTAAACCTTGATTTCGAGGTGGTTCTTCTAGACGATCTTTCTTCTGCTCTATTTCCAAAATTTTGGCCCTTCTGGGTCTGAATTTTTTTTTTGTATTTCTTTGATATGTCTTCTTTGCAATGTCATAGGTCTGACAAAAATTGGATGTGCCAAGTGGAAGTTATGGCAACTTCCCCACACATTGCTTATTGTTTTCCCTTCCAGGAGAGCGTACTTGTAAAGCATGCCAAGAGCACAATATTTGATATTGGATTCTGAAACTTGTACCAGAAATACTACAAACTGTCCACTATCCAATTCAACTAGTCTCACTTAATTTGGATACTCATTGAATAATATATCATTGTTTTATTTGAAAGACCTGTTTGAGACTAGTTAATATGAGTAGTGAGATACCCTATCTTGCACATGGTGTATATAAAAAATTAGGATGACCCAAAAGCTGATATTTTTATCACAACTACCTTAATAATTTATGTGAATATCCTCCAAGTTTCATCTTCTCAAATGTTACAGAAAAAAAAAAATTATAGCAAAAATTATGTGATGGATAAATTTAGGATGATTCTAGAATCCCATATTAAATAGGCTATATATCCGAAAGTATAAGGCCTTAGGAGATGAAATGTGAATCCCACGTACCTTGATTTGTATACTAAATATCCTCCAAGGGGTTACTTCTGAAACATCATAGAAAAAATGTTATAGTGAAAATTCCAAGGTGTCTCAGATGCAGCAACGAAACCCCAAGACCTTGAGCTCTAATACCAAATGTTAGGAACCAAATATCAAAATAACATAAAAAAAACCTCAGAATAAGAACTCACTCCTTGAAAGAGAGATAATTTCAGATCATAAGCCTCTTCAAGGGGAAACTTCCTTATACAACACATAAAATTCCAAATAAAAGATGATTTCAAATGAAAAGGTCTCCTTGGTATATATATAGGAGACTAGGAGGTACAATTACAACTAATGGACCCAAGCCGACATAAATAAAATAAAATTACTAATGTAATATGCCCCAATTAATGCGTAATGTGCCACTATTTAGGGCTTAAAAACTAGGGACAAGATCTTCGTGTCATGATCCAGTAGTGTTGATTTTCATATGGCATCCAACCCTTCAACGATGAGGTATTATGTGATGTTTCCCTGCTAGATGTCTATGATGTTGCCCCGCTGGATGTCTGTGATGTTCTTTTTGGCTAACCATATATTTGGAAGTGTTATGCTATTTATGAGTCTCAACCTCGTAGTGTCATTATTACTCTAGGGGGTCATATCTATAGGATACCAGAGGTAGTTTTGACTATTGTCCCAACATAAAAGTGACGCAATGTAATATATCATACTGTAAAATTCATCATTTTCATAATCTATTCAAAAGGTGAACAAAAGGACACTACAACCAGTGAAACCTTGGCCCAAGACCTTTCTTTTCAACAGAAGCAGATTGCAAAAGAGAAATAATATATTTTTTATTCACCTACAATGGTACCTACACACTTCCCAATCAAGACAATATACAATAGGTTGGTTGGATAGTTTCAACCCCACAAACAATAGGTTTGTGATAGTCTTCAACAAGCGAAACAGTGCAACTTCTCCAACAAGGCAAGAAACTCACCAAGATTCAGATTAAAAAAACACTTTCTCCTCTCCCCCGGGAAATCAACACAATGGAAACCATTGCTTCCTAAGGAGGGAGGATTGATCCATATGGATATCATTGGCCACCCACCTATTCCAATTGGCTCAAAACAATTTGTTGGAAATTTACTATTTTTAGCATTTTTTTGGGTCCCAAACTTTTGGGGCCATTTTGAGGGCTGTGAAATGAATCTCCTCTTCAATACCTTTCCAATGAGATATCATGCACCCAAAACATAGATAGTATACCAAATTTATTCCCCTGGGAAGTTGATACACCAAACTACTCGAAACAGGGTCCACAAAATTGTTGTCTTTCCGTCTTCTGGGGTTAGGGTTTTGGATTTTCTTTATGTTAAAAATTCCTTTGGAGCCTCATTGTAACAACCATATTATTGTTAATGAGCGTAACCATCACATCTCTTCTCATATATAATATTCCACCATTCTAGCGAGTCTTTCACTCTGTATTTCTAAATTTTTGTACATTTCGCTCATTAATACAAATTGTGTATTATTGTATCTCTGTGTTTATGGTTATATATCTGATATATCTTTGTTATATTATTTGAGATTTGATATATCTCTGTACATTTATTTATTATATCTCCGTTCTCATTTCGTGCCGAAAATAATACAGATCAATGGTATTAGAGCAGGCTACTCTTTATTGTTTTTCAGTGCATGTCCCCGAAGAGGTCCACGTATAGCAAGTTGGGTATCGAGATTGTCTCTCTTGAGGAAAATCTCTCTAGCACGCCAAAAAAACCCTCCATGGTGGAAGAAAAGAAAGATGACAAAGAAAAATATTGTATTAGTATGTTGCTTGAGCAAGATCTCATGCGACAGAGGGATGAAATGATGGAGAATTTTTCCCACATCCTTCAATGCATGCCTATAAGAACATGTGCATCTTCATCAAGCGACTAATTTGGAGGAAACTCTCCTTTCTAGGTACAATTTAATTTTCATATTCACATATTTGAAGGTTATATCGATGCAAATGCCCTAGAAAAATGGTTAAATATGCTAGAAGGTTATTTCTTTGTTCACAATTTTTCCGATAGGGAAAATATCACTTTCTCACTCCTTAAGGATCTCCCCCATGTCAAACATTGGTGGGAAAATTACTGGGAGAAAAGTTCCACAGAGGAGTCTGGAATATATGGGACCGAGCCTAATTGGTATTTTTTTGTGGATGAGGTCAAGGAACAATACTACCCTGTTGGTAACTATGATGACCAATACATGAGATGGACCACACTGCGATAAGCGAGGAACCAAACAGTGTCGAAGTTCATAAACAATTTCCATACCTTTCACACCAAGCCGGGTATCAAAGAATTTGAGAAGAATCCAGTTCTGAAATACCATGGGGCTCTACATAGGTAAATCTAAACCGAAATGGATTTCCTAGACATCTCATCACTAGGAGTTTCCTATCGACATGTTGTCAAAATAGAGTGGAAATTTAGGCACCAGAACAAATGAGAGTTTGGTTCTGCAAATATGCAACAACCAAAGTATGTTAAATAAGATCCTAGAACCAACCTCCAGAAAACCATTCCAAGCCACATGAAAATAAGGGTAATGAAAAGCCGAAGGAGGACAATGGAAAGTGGTGCGATTTCCACAAAATCCCCTGGCACAAAACTGATGAATTTCACTCAAAACAATCATTGGTGGCTGAGATCAAAGAAAATGAGTCGAATCATGATTCAAAAAATAATGGGAGAAGACAAATCATTGACGCAGACCCCACTACTATTTTCGCAAATGAAAAAATTCAACCAGAAGAACCAACAGATCTTGAAGAGGGGGAACACCTTTTTCATTCACATATGTGGGTGAAGGGGACCCCACTGCATTTAATTGTTGATAGAGGAATCCAGAAGAAACCCATCTCAGTAGAGGTCATCAAATAGTTTGGATTGTTGACAACACCACACCCACAACCATACAACATCAGGTGGCTTCGCGAGGGATGAGATCTTTGTGTTAGCCAACAATGTTGATTTCCATATGACATCCAACCCTTCAAGGATGAGGTATTGTGTGATATTTCCCCACTAGATGTCTATGATGTTCTTTTGGGCTAGCCATATATGTGGAAGCCCAATGTTATTTATGAGTCTCGACCCCGTAGTGTCATTGTTACTCTGGGGGATCCTCTCTACAGGATACCAGAGGTAGTTATAACTATTTTCCCATCAAACTGTGTCACGAGGTAATCTCTCATACTGAAAAATTCAACCTCTTCACAATCTATTCAAAAGGTGAACAAAAAGACACTGCAACCACTGCATCCTTGTCCCAAGACATTTCTTTCCAATAGAAGCAGATTGCAAAAGAGAAAGAAGATATTGTTTCTTCACTTACAATGGTACCTACACACTGCCCATTCAAGCCAAGGTACAACAGGTTGGTTGGACAGATTCAACCCCACCAACAACAGGTTCATGATAGTCTTCAACAAGCTAAGCAACACAACTTCTCTAGCAAGGCAAGTAGCTCATCAAGATTCAAATTCAACGAACGATTTACCCTCTCCCCCAGGAACTCAATGCAATGGAGACCATTCCTTCCTAAGGAGGGAGGATTGATACAGAGGGATATCGGTGGCCACCCACCTATTCCAACTAGCTCAAAATAGTTTGTTGGCAATGTACTATTTTTAGTAGTTTTTCGGGTCGTAAACTTTCGGGGCCATTTTGAGGGCGTAAATGACGTTTTTATACGATCAAGGAACTAAATAATGGCCAATTTCTCTGATTGATATTTTGAAATTAATATTCTCATAAATACCTTTCCAAGGAGCTATTTTGCGTCCCAAACAGATATCATATGCCAAAGTTACGCCCCTAGGAAGTTGATACACCAAACTACCCAAAACGGGGTCCACAAAACTGTTGGAATTTCATCTTTAGAGGTTAGGGTTTTGGATTTTATTTATGTTAAAAATGCCTTTGGAGCCTCTATGTAACAACCATCTTCTTGCAAATGAGAATAGTCATCACATCTCTTCTCAAAAATAAGTTGTCACCATTCTAGCGAGTCTTTCACTTTGTATCTCTATATTTTTGTACACTTCACTCATTAATAGAAATTGTGTATTACTGTATCTATGCGTTTATGGTTATATATATGGTATATCTCTATTATATTATTGGATATATGATATATCTCTGTACATTTCTTTATTATATCTTCGCTCTCATTTCATGCCAAAAATAATCTGAATTAGTGGTACTAAAGCAGGCTGCTCTTGATAGTTTTTTAGTGCATGTCCTCGATGAGGTCCGACTATAGGAAGTTGGGTCTCGAGATTTTCTCTCTTGAGGAAAATATCTCTCGCATGCCCAAGAAACCCTCCATGGAAGAAGAAAAGAAAGACGACATAGAAAAATATTCTATTAATCTGTTTCTTGAGCAAGTTCTCACGTGACAGAGGGACAAAATGAAGGAGAATTTTTCCCACATCCTTCAACGCCTAATGATAAAAAAAGGTGTGTCTTCATAAAGTGGCCACTTTGGAGGAAACTCTCCTTTCAAGGTACAAGTTAATTTTCATATTCTCGTATTTGAAGTTTAGATCGATGCAGATTCCCTAGAAAAATGGTTAAATCTGCTAGAAGGTTATTTCTCTATTCACAATTTTTTAAACAGGGAAAAGATCACCTACGCACTCCTTAAGGCTCTCCCCCATGTCAAACATTGGTGGGAAACTTATAGGGAGAAAATTTCCATAGAGGAGTCTAGAATATATGAGGCCAATCCCACTTGGGATTTTTTTGTGGATGCGGTCAAAGAACAATATTACCCTGTTGGTAACTATGATGACCAATACATGAGATGGACCACACTATGGAAAGAGAGGGGCCAAATAGTGTCGGAGTTCACAAATGATTTCCATACCTTATGCACCAAGTTGGGTATCAAAGACTCTGAGCGGAATATGGTTCTGAAATACCACGGGGCTCTGCATAGGCACATTCAAACTGAAATGGATTTCCTGGACATCTCATCACTGGGATCTTCCTATCGATATATTGTCAAAATCGAGCATAAATTTAGGCACCAGAAAAAACTATATTTCAGTTCTGCAAATCCGCAACAATCAAAGTATGGTAAACATGGCTCTAACAATCGGCCTCCGCAAAACCATTCCAAGACAAAGGAAAATAAGGGTAACGGAAAGTCGAAGGACACTGGAAAGTGGTGCAATTTCCACAAAATCCCCTGGCACAAAACTGATGAATGTCGCTCAAAAAAATCATTGGTGGTCGAGATCAAAGAAAAGAAGATAAACCCTCATTCAAAATCTGATTAAGAAAATAAAGGGAGAAGATAGATCATCGACACAGAACCCACTGCTATTGTCGCGACCGCAACAATTCAACCAGAAGAACCAACATATCTTGAAGACGTGGAGCATATTTTTCATTCACAGATGTGGGTGAAGGGGACCCTGTTACATTTTGTTGTTGATAGCGGAAGCCATAAGAACCTCATCTCAGTAGAGGTCGTCAAATATTTGGGATTTTAGACAACACCAAACCCAAAACCATACAACATTAGGTGGCTTCTCCAGGGACGAGATCTTCGTGTCAAGAAGTAGTGTCAATTTCCATGTGACATCTCTCCCTTCAAGGATGAGGTATTATGTGATGTTTCCCCGCTGGATTTCTGTGATGTTCTTTTGGGCCAACCACATATATGGAAGTGCCATTCTATTTATGATTCTTGACCCTATAGTTGTTAAATTATGAGCTTGATTTATTATGCGGATTAATTATTTTATTTTCTTCAATACTTTGATTCCGTCTTAATACACTTCAATAATACCAAATCATAATCGAATAGAAATAACTATGTAGATGAGTAATCATGCAGATCAACAACACATATACCCTGGGGAAACCATGTACAGGCAGAAAAACCCCACCAAACGATATTCCTTTATTGCATTAATAATGTAAGATCACTTACAAATATCCACCATGAATGTTCTACTCTTAAAGAGCTTTCCAAGATGACTCTGACCTGACAAAGACCTAAAATACCTTGCTGAAATACACCTCTGATATGTTGCCTCTATTGTTGATATACAACACTGATATGCTTCTTTGGTATGCTGCCTCTTTATCACTGATGTGTGCCTCTATTGCTTCACCCTTAACCTGCATCTCAAAACTGTGTTGAAGAGAGGGTTCAACCTCTGCTTATATAGGTTGAAGAGGAGAAGAGGAGATACTAAAAAATAGTAACATGTTTGCATGAGTTAATCATAACTCAGCTTCATAGTTTAGTTCTAACTTAGAACTAGACTTGAGACTGGTATGCTTTAGTTCGAAAATAGAACTAGACTTGAGACCTCAGTTACAACTCAACATTACACTTTAGTTCAAAAATAGAACTAGACTTGAGACTGGTATATTTTAGTTCGAAAATAGAACTAGACTTGAGACTGGTATATTTTAGTTCAAAAATAGAACTAGACTTGAGACCTCAGTTACAACTTAGCATTACACTTTAGTTCTAAAATAGAACTAGACTTAAGACTTCAGTTGCAACAAAACATTACATGTTAGTTCTAAAATAGAAATAGACTTAAGACTTCAGTTGCGACTCAACATTACACTTTAGTTATAAAATAGAACTAGACTTCAGACTTCAATTGCAACTCAACATTACACTTTAGTTCTAAAATAGAACTGGACATAAGACTTCAATTACAACTCAACATTACACTTTAGTTCTAAAATAGAACTAGACTTAAGACTTCAGTTACAACTTGACTCTTTATAAGGCAATTCGAAATTCTCTTCATGGTGGATAATGTTACACGTGCGAACACACTAGATCAATACATTTATATCATTTGCAATATTAGGAATCTTGTTTGTTTCTAGCTCATAGGAATTTTATATTCAAACTAAATTTTTCTAGGTGCCTTGAATTTTTCTCATGGCTCACAAGGTTTGACTAGGGTCACAGAGGTTGTATGTTCCCCCTGACTTTTTCACTAGTATGTCTATGCTCACAGAGGTTGTACGTTCCCATGACTTTATCACTAGACTGTCTATGCTCATAGAGGTTGTACACTCCGCCTGACTTTTGCATTAGACTCACATAGCATCTCGTTTGTCCTGGCTTTTGGTTTGACTCACAAAGGTTGTATGTTCCCCCTAGCTTTTGTCAATACCTCTTAAGACTGGTTGATTCTCCAAATCTCCCTGACTAGCCTTAGGGTGGCCCATATGGCCTCTCATTGGATAATGACCGTCGATACTGCAAAATTTAACAATAGTGGCATTGTTACTCTGAGGGATACTCTCTACAAGATACCAGAAGTAGTTCCAAATATTATCTCACCAAAACAATGTCGCAAGGTAATCTCTCATACTACAATATTCAACCTCTTCAAAATATTTTCAAAAGGTGAACAAAAGGACACTGCAACCATTAGAGCCTTGTCCCAAGACATTTCTTTCCAACAGAAGCAGATTGTAGAAGAGAAAGAAAATATTTTTTCTTCACCTACAATGGTACCTACACATTGCCCAATCAATACAAGATACAACCAATTGATTGAATAGATTCAACCCTGAGAGAAACCGGTTTGTGACAGTCTTCAACAAGCTAAGCAATGCAACTTCTCTAGCAAGGCAAGCAGCTCACCAAGATTCAGATTCAACAAACACTTTCCTCTTTCCCCAAGTATCTCAATGCAATGGAGATAATTTCTTCCTAAGGAGGGAGGATTGATCCAGTTGAATATCGGTGGTCACCCACCTAATCCAAATAGCTCAAAACAATTTGTTGGCAATTTATTATTTTTAGAAGTTTTTCGTGTCCCAGACTTACGGGGTCATTTTGAGTGACCAAATGAATTTTTTACATGATTGGGCACCTCAATGACATCCAAATATTTTTATTGATGCTGTGAAATGAATCTCTTCATTAATACATTTCAAATGAGCTATTGTGTGCCACAAACAAAGACCGTATGCCAAAGTTATGCCCCTGGGAAGTTGATACACCAAACTACCCAAAACGGGGTCCACAAAACTGTTGGATTTTCATCTTCTAGAGTTAGGGTTTTGGATTTTATTTATGTTAAATATTCCTTTGGAGCCTCATTGTAACAACCATATTCTTTCAAATGAGCATATCTGTCACATCTCTTCTTAGAGATAAGATTCCACCATTCTCGCGAGTCTTTCACTCTGTATTTCTACAGTTTTGTACATTTTGCTCATTAATAGAAATTGTTTATTACTATATCTCTTTGTTTATGGTTATATCTATGATATATATCTGTTATATTATTGGATATTTGATACATCTATACACATTTATGTATTATATCTCCGCTCTCATTTCATGCCAAAAATAATTTGGATCAGTGGTATCATAACATGCTACTCTTGATCGTTTTTCAGTGCATGTCCCTGATGAGGTCTGAGTATAGAAAGTTGGGTCTCGAGCTTGTCTCTCTTGAGGAAAATCGATATTGCATGCCCAAGAAACCCTCCATGGTGGGAGAAAAAAAAAATGACAAAGCAGAAGATTCTATTAATATGTTTCTTGAGAAATCTCTCACGCAACAGAGGGAAAAAATGATGGAGATTTTTTCCCACATCCTTCAATGCCTGTCGATAACAGTAGGTGTGTCTTCGTCAAGTGGCCACTTTGAAGGCACCTCTCCTTTCAAGGTACAAGTTAATTTTTATATTCATGTATTTTAAGGTCAATCGATGCAGATGCCCTAGAAAAATGGTTAAATATGCTAGAAGGTTATTTCTTTGTTCACATTTTTTCCGACAGGGAAAATATCACCTTCACAGTCCTTAAGGCTCTCCCCCATGTCAGACATTGGTGGGAAACTTACTAGGAACAAATTTCCACAGAGAAGTCTGAAATATATGGGGCCAAGCCTCATTGGGATTTTCTTGTGTATGTGGTCAAGGAACAATATTACCTTGTTGGTAACTATGATAACTAGTACATGAGATGGACCACACTATGGCAAGAGAGGGGCCAAATAGTGCCAGCGTTCACAAATACTTTCCATATCTTACGCACCAAGATGGGTATCAAAGAATCCAAGAGGAATCTGGTTCTGAAATATCGCAGGGGCTCTGCATAGGTGGATCTAAACCGAAATGGATTTCCTGGACATCTCATCACTAGGATTTTCCTGTCAATATGTTGTTAAAATCGAGAAGAAATTTAGGCACCAAAACAAATGGGAGTTTGGTGTTTATGGATAAATTCGTGAGTGCGGACACAGACCAATCTCCCCAAGATCCACCTGGATCTGGAACAAACCGTAACAGAATACTACTCTTTCCCTAGATCTAACTATTGAATGAACTAAGAGAAATGGATAGTGTTCATACCTTATAAACGTTCTCCTTTAATCTCTGTTGTTACTCACTCTGCTACGATGCTCTTGTGTCGTCCAATCACAACAACACAAACCAATCACAACAAAGGCATTAATATATTCAATACCTAGTCTATACATGTGATCAAGGAATCATGTAATAAG
>JZKD02S1779886.1:237413-260189 GCA_000966675.3 Picea glauca | reverse complement strand
AGTTGGCACATACATGAGGTGAATAGTTGATGATGTTGGTACATATTGATGAGTCATAGTTGATGAGTAGTTGACACATGATTGGTACATACTTGGTACATGGTTGGATGCACTTATTTATGGTATAGGTTGATTATAGGTTGTTTGGTACAGGTTGGTGCATGGTTGATGCACTTGTTTATGGTACAGGTTGATTACAAGTTGAGGTACATGTTGATGCATAGTTCATATTTATTGGTACAAGTTTACAGCGGTATATCTCACAGTGATAGTGTGACAATGGTTCCATCATTCTACTTCTACTTCAAAGTGGCAGGATGGGGCAATGACAGGTGGTCGTAGCCACCTTCCGGTTGTAGCCGGAGAACATAGGGGGTTGTAGCCTCCTTCTGGTTGTAGCCAGAGAATTGGGGAGTTGGAGCTTCACTCATGTTGTAGCCTGAGAAACTAGGGGGCTGGAGCCTCCTTCCAGTTGCAGCTGGAAAACAAAGGAAGTCGGTGCTTCCAATGACTGTAATTCTTCAGGACATATAAGAAAAAACATTATGTGGTTTTCTCCCGATTTGGGTTTCCACGTAAAACACTGGTTTAATGTGCATGTGTGTGATTGTTTATTTCTTACTTCTCATTATTGGATAATAATTCTACATTGATATAACATTTGAAGAAAAATAATTACAATTATGCTATTACTAATTCACCCCCCCCCTCTCAGTAATCCAACAACTTCATCATTCCTATTATCCCATTTGGATTTCTTATCAACATCAGTGGGTGTTGTTTCCTTTCCCAAGGTAATCCACTACAATCCTTTACTTCTTAATAAATCCTCCATATGGGATTTCCATTAGAAGTAGTTGGTGTTGGTAAGTAAGAGATTAATTGTAGAAGCCATATTAAATATGTAGATAATACAG
The DNA here is from genome assembly GCA_000966675.3 of Picea glauca. Classification (NCBI taxonomy): domain Eukaryota; kingdom Viridiplantae; phylum Streptophyta; class Pinopsida; order Pinales; family Pinaceae; genus Picea; species Picea glauca. The sequence goes on along the minus strand of JZKD02S1779886.1, from coordinate 259,272 downwards.
ATTTAAAAACTAGATCTGATGATCTAAATGGAAGGATCTTGAAGATTTATGTGGTTTTAAAAAAAACGGCACTAAAAACAGACTTCGGATATGAGAGTTATGCCCTTTAAAAAAAAAGGCATAAACAATAACCAAAGGACCACGTGGTAGTGTAAGTTGCTTTATGAAGTGAACCACTTTTATAAAGAGAAGTGGGGCTCACTTTTACAAAGAAAAGTTGCATGCAAAATAAATAACTCTAAAATAAAATATTAAAGCTACTTATAGTGATTCACTTTTATACTTGAAGTGAAATACACTTTACAATTTTAGCATGAACTTTTTCAAAAAAAGTAACAAAAGAGAGACTTGAACTCAAGACCTCTTACTTAATAAGGCAACTTTTAACAAAATGGTCTAGAAAAACATATTGTAATGTTCAGAAGGAGGATTGGGGTTGTTGTTGTTGGAGAGCGTGCTAAAAAATAACTCTTTTCACAAAGGAATTTTTTTTTGCTTCTCGACGACAACAAGGGTTAGATATCAGTTAGCTTACTCAGAAGATGCACCTTTTCCTATCTGTTTCCAATTTGCCGAGATTGCACAGGGCACGAGGAAAAGTGCACACAAAGATCTAAAAGAGTAGCAACCCAGAAATAAAAAAATACAAAACCAAAATAAAACCAAAATACTTCTCTGCAAAAAATTTAAAAAAATGCGTATTCAAACTTTATACCTCTGGATCTGATTATAATGACCGTATCTTGGGAAAACAAAAACCTTTTCGAGTGAAATGAAAAGTGTTCCTAAATGAAATGAGTTCTCCGGATGCAATGGAACGGTCCTCTCATCCCAGAAATGTATGAAAATGACAAAATGGATATGAGTCAACTCAGCTTCCCGATCTTGGTCTACAACAGGAGCGGGTCTTCAAATAGGCTCTGATACCATGTTCGACAACACAGGTATTCCAACATAGGACGCAAACCTTCAGTAACCACTCACATAAACAGATCAAAGATCAACACATGGATTTTTTCATGTGGTAAAACCCTTATGGGGAAACATCCACAACCCCAACCAACACGACCACTTGGAGCAGTTTATTAATGCAAAGAAAAAGATTACAGAGAGATTTTATAAGAGAGTTTCTCACAATCAATCATCGGAAAATGACCCTCCATGCTCTTTAAATAGAGATCATGGACCAATCATGTGTTAAGCCACAGATCAATGGTCGTTAAGATCGAGGAGAGTATGAATCATCTTATCACTCTATGTCGGGAACATATTGTGATCGTTGGATTTCCTAACTACAAATGCATACTAATGCATACTAAAGAAACACACTAGAAAACACACTTTTAACTAACAACACAATAGAACAAGTTGATCTTAACTAACTCCAAAGTGTCTAAATATCCTAACAAAATAAGGGTAATGGAAAGCCGAAGGAGGAAACTAGAAAGTTGTGCGATTTCCACAAAATCCCATGGCTCAACACTGATGAATGTCGCTCAAAATAATCATTAGTGGTTGAGATCAAAGAAAAGGAGACAAACCCTGATTCAGAATCTGATTCAGAAAAATATGGGAGAAGACAGATCATCGACACAGACCCCACTGCTACTGTCGCGACCGCAACAATTCAACCAGAAGAAAGATAAGATCTTGAAGAGGGGGGGCACCTATTTCATTCATAGATGTGGGTGAAGGGGACCCCACTGCATTTTATTGTTGATAATGGAAGAAAAAATAACCTCATCTCAGCAGAGGTCGTCAAATAGTTGGGATTGTCGACAACACCACGCCAAAAACCATACAACATCGGGTGGCTTCACGAGGGACAAGATCTCTGAGTCAGCCAACAATGTCCATTTCCATCCGACATCCAACCCTTCAAGGATAAGGTATTATGTGATGTTTCCCTGCTAGATATATGTGATATTCTTTTGGGCCAACCATATATGTGGAAGTGTCAAGTTATTTATGAGTCTCGAATCCGTAGTGTCATTGTTACTCTTGTTGAAATGGATACTTGACACTGAGAGGGGGGGTGAATCAGTGTAAAAAAACTTTGGACAATTTTCCACTTTTCACAAATTAACTGAACAAAAAATATTTCTTTCATTTTCTCAATCAATATGTATAAAAGAATAAATACTTTATTTATTTATTTAGCTTGAATGAATACATAAGATCAATCTTTGAATATCATATTCAAACAATTATGAGAGACCCAACTCTCTATTACAAGACCCAGCTTGTAGTTCTCAGATCCAAATGAGAAATGAGGAATTCAACCCTCATAACAAGTCCCAACTTGTTGATCTCATATCCAACTGAGATGTGAGGAATCCAATCCTCATACAAGACCTAGCTTGTAAACAAGAACCAACTTGATAGAATTAACCTTCATTCAATCCATTATATATAAATATGTATACTTCAACAAATTCAACTACACTTTCTCCTCATCATTCTTTCTTGTTTATATAGTCTTCCAATTGGTGTGAATTTGAATCATCGTGCCTTTTGATATTTGAACCATTGTACCTTTTCATTTAAATGATAATATTAATCTTTAAATAATATAATTTTTCCTTTTTATTCTTTATTCATAATGCTCATGAATTAACTCTCTTTTAATCATGACTGTGTGTCGGTTCTTTTGTCTTCATGAGTTGATCACAGACATGTATGGACTCATCATATTGTACTCATGTTTATGTTGTGTTCTTAGTTCATCAACAGATCAAATTTGATCTTTTATCGATTCTCTGTAGTGTTCTAGTGCTAACTCTATGTTGAATTAAATCTGTATGAGGCTCTTCCTTCAAACCATTTACATATAACCATATGTGAAAAACCATGGGATTATTGTCTAAGTGACGTTCCCTGCGCTGCCTCTTCTTTCTCTCTTTGTTTCTTTATTCCATACAATCATAGGTGGTGACCAAGCGCTAGTCCAAGCAAGTGCTTGATCACTTATCAAAATCAATGGTCACATTTTAATATCCCAATGAGATGGATGAATTTTGGTAATTTGGGAATTTTTCCTTCACGACTTCCAGCCTCTACAATATTTCAAATCTCCTAAAGAAGATTTCTCTGAAGTAGATTGAACGATCGATATATTATTTTCACATTGAACGTTTCTCGTTCACTTCAGAACTTCGGCTATTCGTGGCTCCTGAACTTTGGAGTAACAATTCCTCTGAAATGATCACCTACCAAATAAGTCATACAACAGTGGTGACTTCTTACTGTCAGTTAACACCTCCACTTACGTTATCCTTCCACTGTACTTGATCAATGGTCAAGAACGCTCCCAAATTAGATCAACATTTAGCATTAACTTTGGCCTTCGCCACTTCGGGTGATTTCTGATGTTAGAAAACAGTTTCCCCCGAAGTACATACTCTCGAAGTGACGTAGCTTGCTAACATCACTAATGACTTGGAACTGGTCAAGTGGATGCCACGTGTCACTCAAAATTGTGACTTACACATACCTGAAATGCCAAGTTCATCTTGACACTTTTCATCATCTGATTGTGCCATGTGTCCTTGCTGACGTGGTCTATTGACGTATATTTCCTGATGTGGCACATGTTCTTCTCTTGGATATAATGGTTGTACTAACTCCTAAAATGTATCCCAGATCAACAGCTGAGAGAGACTTCAGAACTTTGGCCTTCGAGTGAACTCATATGTTATGAATCCTTTTTTGCTGAAGTGGTTAGCGCCGAATTTGACCATTATTCTGATCCATGACCATCATGTATTGTATAGATGTGATGGTCCTCATTTAACCTGAAAAATATTAACTCAATCCAATTGCTATTGGGAATTCAGGTGTTCGATATATCTAACCTTTTTTCCTTGCTTATCCTATCCTTCTACTTTCCTTGATCTAATGGTCAGGATATTTCCCGAAGTGTTCCTTTAGATCAGATGTCTTGCATCTACTTCGGGACACTTTGTGGCTTACCCTATCCTTCCACTAAACTTGATCCAATGGTCGAGATGCTTTCTGAAGTGTTCCTCGGATCGGATGACTCATGTCCACTTCGGAACTTTGGCCTTTCTTCTTTTTTTACCCGAAGTAAGATTACCCGAAGTGTAACCTCCTCACAACTTTTAACCTGAAATGAATGTTGTCTGTTGATCGTGATCTTAGATCGACATCTTGAACTGTCTTCAATGCTACTTTGCCTTGGTTTAAATCCAATGACTCTTTTTTCTCCCAAAACTTTAGCTAGGATCGTATGGCTCACGTTTACTTCGGAACTTCAACTTTGGCTAAAATTCCTTCATGGACATTTCCTTTAGTCGATTTTACCCGAAGTGGTCAAATCTAGGTTGACCATGCATATGTCACTTCCATGATCTATGGTTCATGAATTACTCTGTCCTTCCACTCAACTTAATCCAACAATTGATATGGATTGCAGAACCGTAACTTGCGCATGGTTTAGTCCTTTTCCCAAAATCCACAATTTGAAGTTGTATGATTATTGGTGGATCAACCACAAACATCGATCTTTGATTCGATGAGATCTGATTATCTAGACTAATTGCGGGATTGGAAATAACATGTAGTTTATTTATCCCTTCACACTCTACAATCAATCCCTGCCCTTGATCTGGCGCTTTCATATCCAATGGTCATGACTTGATCTGATCGTTGACCAGTCCTCCAACGGTCCTTCTCTTGTAATCTAAAAGTCTAGACTAATTATGGGATTGGAATTAGCATGTTGTTTAATTCTCCCTTCACACTCTGCAATCAATCCTTGCCCTTGATCTGGCACTTGCGTATCCAATGGTCACGACTTGATTTGATCATGTTTCTGCAATGCACTTTTCTTTCTGAGCTTTGATCTCTGCATATTGTCTCACATTTTCATTCTTTGCATATTGTTATATTATTGACATCAATGACAATTTCATCAATGACAAATCAACAATGACAATCCATCATAACAACTTATCATCGCATCACAATGACATCGATTGTTGACATCAATGACAACATGTCCAACAATATCCCCCTTTGTCATTAATGGCAACATACTAACTTCATATACAAACTCTCTCTGTGATGATGCTTCTCTATTCTGAAGTTACTCTCCTCCTTTGACATCAATGGAAAAGGGTTGGTCCCCTTATCATCAACCTCTGTCTGTCTGCATGTTGTTGACCAAAATATGAATTTGGGTAGCTCCTCCTGGAATCATGTTCTTCCTGCCATAACTGAATGACTCCCCCTGTCAATATTCTCTCTTTGCTTATGACTACTCTCACCCTTTGTTTCTGAAAGGGTAGCTCTTTCTGACAAGGTATCTTCCCTGATATTTTTGATTTGATTCTTATTCTTCTTTGATATTTCACAAGAATATCAATTGAGGAATGATATTGATTTTGTTATCAATTGATCTTTGTTGAATGATACTCCTTGAACTTCTCTTATACCTTTATTTTTCCTCTTCTCGTATTCTACAACTAACCCTACCAATAATTTTTCTTTTGACTACTAATCTATAAATATTCAATGTTTTCCATATGTTAATTTTAAAAACTCTTGGCATAATCTTTTGATTTTATAGAACCCAATTTAAACTTCTTTATGTATTTTATTTCTTTGGCTAACAAATTATGACTTCATCAGAATTTGGTATTGTCCCATATTGAATTTCACATTCTTTATTAGGACCTTCACCCATCATGTTCTTATTATTAATTTCTTCATTTTCAAGTGTAATATCATCTTTCTTGCTTTCTCCTTCATATTTTCTTCTCCATATCTTCCTATGAGATATTTTGTTTTTTGGATCTTCTCTTCCTAATTGTGTTTTTGGATATTTGTCATCCCCCTTCTTCTTCCAACTTTTATTAGGTTTTGTCACTGACTTGAAAGACTTATTTAAGGATTGAATTTTTGAACTTTTGCAATTTTGGGATTTGTGCACAAACCTATCATAGTTGTAACATCTCATTGTATTACAAAATTTTGTTGTGTGCCCAACAAAATTACATATCCAACATTTGATTGAGTGTTTGGATTTTCTTGTATATCCTTTTTCTAGTTTCTTTCATTCCATTGCTTTATGGCCAAAGCTATGACAAGAAAAGCAATAGTCATTGAAGGTGTTTTCATTCTTGATTTTAATTTGGCTTGAGAGATTTGTCATTTGATTTTCTTCTTCCTTTTTACTTCTATAGCTTCCTTCCTTAACAAAGTTCATGACTTGTAATTGCTTTGTATTTGCACCTTTTCCTTTTGAGAAGGATTACCATTTCTCATGTTTGTAAATGGTGCTCCATTTGTCATTGTCTTCTTTCTTATTGTATCCAAGACCAGTTTTGTCATCAACTGATCTTTATCTCTTCCAAATCTTATCTAGGATAGCTGAGCTATTCTAGAAATTGAAAATCTTATTTGTCTTTTCATTCATCTTTTTGAGATTGATTATTTCTAACTTCAAGATGTGACATATAATTCTTCCTTTTTATTCAACTGAATCTTCAGGGATTCTTCCACTTTCTTAGCATGTTCAAGTTGAGTCTTTAGATTGATGACTTTTTCTTTTGTCTCATCCAAGAATTCTTTGCATTTAATAGTTTTGTCATATGTCTTCAATTCTTCCATATCTTTTGTTAGATCAAAAACTTTAGTTTTCAATATTTTGATTTCTTCCTTGTATTCTAGCTGAATCCTTTTGAGGTTGATGGCTTCTAATTCAAACATTTGGCATGATTCTTCCTTTTTAGTTATTTGGATCTTTTGGGCTTCTTCCTTTTTCTTAGCTTCTTCAATTTGAGTCATTAGATCTGCATTAGTACTTTCATTTATATTTTTGAAATTGATGATTTCCAATTCCAACATGTGGTAAGAATTTTCTTTCCTTGTTAACTGGATCTTTAGGTCTTCTTCACTTTCTTTAATTTCCTCAAGTTGAGTGTTTAGGCTGTTAACTAATTCTTTTGATTCTTTTAGTACTTATTTTCTCTTACTGTCACATGTATTTAATTCTTCCATATCTTCTGTTAGATTGACAACTTCGGTTTTCAATCTTCTGATCTCTTTTTCTTTGTCTTCTCGCTGAACTCTTTGTTCAAACTCTTCATGACTAGAATGATCTAATTGTTGAAGTAGAAAAATATATTTCTGTTGGAGTTTCTCCAACTCTTCTAAAGTGAACATATTTGTGTACTCAAGACTGTCAAGAGCCTCCACATGAAATTTAAGATGTATATAATTTCTTGGTCCCATACGAATCTCATCTATTGCAACTGTAACATCAGTCTTAAGATTATGTAATTTTTCTTTAATGATTACTGAGGTATGCCTCAATTCCTTAATGAGGTTGTCTTCCTCAATGTTGACTAAGATCAAATCCTACATTTCATTCTGATTAGAATTTTTTTTCTGTGTATTATGTTCTTCAATATGATTTCAATTTTTCTTTTCATTATCTTGTTTTTTATCTTGATAAGAATTCTCTTCTTTTAGTGTTTCATTCTGATAACTATTTTCTAGTTGGATCCATAATTATTTAGCAGATTTATAGTGCCTCATCTTTTCTTTGACTTGGTCTGACAATCCATCAAAGATTGTTTTTAAGGCTACTGAATTATTTCTCCTTGCCTCCTTTGCAGTTTTGGGTTTTCTCTTTGAAGTAGTTAAGTTCCAAGGATTACTTAATATTGAATCCAAAACTCCAGATCCTCTTGACTTTAGATATCTTTTATATTTCCCTCCATGATAAATAATCCGTTCCATCAAATAAGGGAGCTTCATTTGTGGAGATAAAAATTTGTCCACCCATTTCTTCCGAATCTACCTTCAGTGTTTAAATTGTGTTGAAGGCACCCACTCTGATACCAATTGTTGAAATGGATACTTGACACTAAGAGGGGGGGCGGTGAATCAGTGTAAAAAAAACTTTGGACAATTTTCCACTTTTCACAAATTAATTGGACAACAAATATTTATTTCATTTTCTCAATTAATATATACAAAAGAATAAATAATTTATTTATTATTTAACTTGAATGAATACATAATATCAATCTTTGAATATCATATTCAAACAATTATGAGAGACCCAACTCTCTATTACAAGAACCATATTGTAGTTCTTAGATCCAACTGAGAAATGAGGAATCCAACCCTCATAACAAGTCCCAGCTTGTTGATCTCAGATCCAACTGAGATGTGAGGAATCCAATCCTCATACAAGACCTAGCGTGTAAACAGGCACCAACCTGATAGAATGAAACTTAATTCAATCCATTATATATATATATATATATATATATATATATATATATATATACATATACTTCAACAAATTCAACTACAATTTCTTCTCACCATTCTTTCTTGTTTATATAGTCTTCCAACTGGTGTGAATTTGAATCATTGTGTCTTTTGATATTTGAACAATTGTACATTTTCATTTAAATTATAATATTAATCTTTAAATAATATCATTTTTCCTTTTTATTCTTTATTCATAATGCTCATGAATTAACTCTCTTTTAATCATGACTATGTGTCGGTTCTTTTGTATTCATGAGTTGATCACAGACATGGATCGACTCATCATATTGTACTCATGCTTCTGCTATGTTCTCAATTCACCAACAGATCATATTTTATCTTTTATCGATTCTCTATATTTTTCTAGTGCCAACTCTCTATCGAATTAAATCTGTATGAGGTGATTCATTCAAACCATTTACATATGACCATATGCACAAAACCATGGGATTATTGTCTAAGCGATGTTCCCAGCCTTGCCTCTTCTTTTACTCTTTGTTTCTTTATTCCATACGATCGCAGGTGGTGACCAGGCGCTAGACCAAGTGAGTGCTTGATCACTTATCAAAATCAATGGTCACGTTTTAATCTCCCGATGAGATGGATGACTGTCGGTACTTAGGGACTTTGTCCTTCATGACTTCCAGCCTCTATAATATTTCAAATCTCCCGAAGAAGATCTCTCTGAAATAGATCAAACGGTCGATATATTATTTTCACAATGAACGATTCTCGTTCACTTCGGAACTTTGGTTATCCGTGGCTCCTGAACTCTAGAGTAAAAATTACTCTGAAGAGATTACCTATAGAATAATTCATACAATAGTGGTGACCACTTGTTGTCAGTTAAAACCTCCACTTACACTATCCTTCCACTGTACTTGATCAATGGTCGATAACGCTCCTGAATTAGATCAACAGTTAGCGTTAAATTTGGCCTTCGACACTTTGGGTGATGTTTGATGTTAGAAACCAGTTTCCCCCAAAGTACATACTCCCAAAGTGACATAGCTTGCTGACGTCACTTATTACTTGGAACTGGCTGAGTGGCTGCCACATGTCACTTAGATTCGTGACTTACACGTACCTTAAATGCCAATTTCATATTGACACTTGTCATCATCTGATTATGCCACGTGTCCTTGCTCACATGGTCTGTTGACATAGATCTCCTGATGTGGAACTTGTTCTTCTCTTGGATCCAATAGTTTTCCTAACTCCCGAAATGTATCTCATATCTACGACTGAGAGAGACTTCAGAACTTTGGCCTTCAAGTGAACTCATATGTTATAAATCCTTTTTTCACCGAAGTGGTTAGTGTCGAAGTTGACCATTATTCTGATTCAACAACCATCATGTATTTTCCATATCCGATGGTCCTTATTTAACTTGAAAAATATTAATTGAATCCAATGGCTATCGAGAATTTGGGTGTTTAGGATCTCAATCCTTTTTGCCTTGCTTATCATATCCTTCTACTTTCCTTGATCCAACAATCAAGATATTTCCCAAAGTGTTCCTTTAGATCATACGACTTGTGTCTACTTTGGGAAACTTCATGGCTTACCATATCCTTCCACTAAACTTGATCCAACGGTCGGGATGATTTTCAAAGTGTTCCTCAAATCATACGAATCATGTCCACTTCGGGACTTTGGCCTTTCTTACTTCTCGTTTTACCTGAAGTGAGATTACCCGAAGTGAAACCTCCTCACAACTTTTAACTTGAAATGAATGGTGTTTGTTGATTGTGATATTAGATCGATGGCTCGATTTGTCTACGATGTTGTTGCCTTGGTTTAAATCCAATGACTATTTTTTCTCCCAAAATGTTACCTACTGTTAGCGTCAGAAGTTACTCCTGGATTGCAACAAGAGTAAGCCTGAGGCCCATCAATTTATGTCATGATTTGTTGATAAAGGGTGATGGATGAAAGTGAACTCAGAACAATATCTCTCTAACTCAGAAACTAGGCCGGGCATGCACAAGCAGATGAGGCCTTGATTCAATTTCAGGCAGTAAGTTGTAATAAGGGCGAGTAGGAGGAAGACTTCTGTAAGGAAATGTGAAGGGTTGTTGTAGGCATTGGGCTTCCAATAGCCTATAGAAGAAAACTTTGAACACAAGAACCTCTTATATTCAAAAGAAAAACACTAAAAGAACATAACAATGATATAATAAATCCTTTATCATAACATAGTCACGATGATTCATGTGAATCATTTAGTCATGAACTCTTTTAGTATGAGATCGAAACAAGATGGAAAAAAAATAAAAAAATTGCCTTACATTAAACAAGGAAATCTCATGTACAGATACATAGCCAAGAAAACCAGTGCTTCATTAAAACATTACAGTTGGGAGCCCTGCTCTACCATCCCCCTTTACAGAAATACAAAAACTGAGTATATATACTCAAGACAATTCGCCACCTTCACAGTAGGAAGGTAGCTGAGAAATTAAAGTCCAAATTAGCATGTGTAGGATCCTCAGTAAAACCTGGACGGAACTCCTTCGTCAGATTCCACCTTAACTCAGCATGGCTCATGCAGGGCGACCTACATACAAGGGTACCATAGGCTTATTTCTCCAGGCCTTTTCCATGCCCTCCATTTATGAGTTGAGATGAGATCTCAACCACCTACTAAATATTCATTAACTGCTTCTTCCATGGAGGGTGGTCGAGACTAAAAACATAGAGAGAGACCCCGTGTCCTTTGAAGTCTCGGTAGCCGAAATGTTGAAATGGCTCCCAGACACTTTTGTCATTTCGTGTTTTGGGGTTTCAAAATGCAGTGGAAGGGAGAGACCCTGTGTCCTTTGAAGTCCCGGTAGCCGAAATGCTGAAATGGATCTTGGCATTTCGAGCTTTGGTGATTCCCGATGCAGTGGAAGAGCAGCTCCCTTGTCTCTTGAATTCCTGGTAGCCAAAATGCCGAAATGGATTTTTGCATTTCAGGTTTCGGAGATTCTCAATGCAGTGGAGGAGCGACCCTTTGTCTCTTGACATCCCGATAGCTGAAATGTCGAAATGGCTCCTGGACACTTTTTTCATTTCTTGTTTTAGGTTTCGGTGATTCCCAATGTAATGGAGGAATGATCCCTTTGTCCTTTGAGGTCCCGATAGCCGAAATGCCGAAATGGCTAATGGGCTCTTTTCGCATTTCATGTTTCGGGTTTTGGTGATTCCCGATGCAGTGGAGGAATGATCCTTTTGTCCTTTGAGGTCCCGGTATCCGAAATGTCAAAATGGCTAATGGGCTCTTTTCACATTTCGTGTTTTGGGTTTTCAAAATGTAGTGGAAGAGAAACCCCTTCATCCTTTGAAGTCCCAGTAGCCGAAATGCCGAAATGGCTCATCATTTTGTGATTTTGGCCATAAGAGATGAGCTCATGCGCCAAACCTCGTGCAACTCTGCTACTCAAATCTACCCAATGACCGTCGATCTACTCTATATGTGGATCCTCGCTGCTGAAAAAAAAAAAGCCCGCTCGCTTGATTTTAGGCCTGAAATGGACTTCTTCTGTGTGTTGCGCTCGACGCTCATGACTTTGAAAGAATTGGCGCTAACATTAGGCTCCATGGGGGATAGATTCGTCCCTACGATGCCCTAAGAACTCCTTCTGCAGTTCCATTTACCCTTTGTTGGGTTATGGAGTCATTTATTAAGCCGAAAATAAATAGAAAAACAATAAAGACAATATTTACAAAAACAAAGGAGTTGTCGAAGGCTCAAACAAAACATTTCTTCAGGAAATGCCCATTTACTAGGCCGCTAAAGACTTCTTCACCTTCCAAATCTTGCAACCTATACGTGTTATTTAAGAATACTTCAGAGATTTTGAAGGGCGCAATCTAGAGGGCATCAAATTTGTTGTGTTTTCCCCTATCCTGCCTAGGTGCATCCCACTTAAGTACCAAATATCCTAGCTTGAATTCCTCCTTCCTGACCTTCCTGTCAAAAGCCTGCTTGATCTTCTATTGATGACTATGAGCTATGTCCATCACCTTCTCCCTGATCTGTTGTAGCTCCACCATTTGATGAATCCTTCTGACCATATGGTATGGCTCTCCTTCATGATATTGAAAGAATTCCGCTACAGGTAAAGCGAGATGAGTGGGAAACACAACCTCCATCCCATAAACAAGTTGAAAAGGTGAGGTTCCTAGGGACTTCTTTGTTGTCACTCGATCGTCCCATAGAGAGAATTTGAGCTTTGAATCTCAGGCCTTCTTATTGTCTTCCAATAATATTTTAATGAGTTTGATTAGACTTTTATTGGAAGATTCTGCCAGTCCATTTCCTTGAGGATAATAGGGAGTGGAGTGAATTAGAGAAATCTTGAACTACTTATAGAACTTAACCAGAGGCTCAGACTTGAAAGAAGCGGCATTATCAATGACAATTCTGTTGGGACAGCCAAATCTGGCTATGATATCCTCCAAGAAGTTGATAATCACCTTGTGCGAAGCACTCCTAGTGGGGGTAGCTTCTATCCACTTGGTGAAATAGTCTGTTGTAGTCAGGATTCATATATGTTGGCCACTTGAAGGAGGATTAATTTCCCCAATGAAGTCCAACCCCCACTGTTGAAAGGGTGTTGAAGCTACTACAGGCTTTAGTGGCAGAGATTTGAGTTGTTGCTTTCCTGAGAACCTTTGGCATTTGATGCAAGCTCTGACTTCTCTGAAAACATTAGTGAATAAGGTGGGCCAGTAGTACCCAGCCCTGAGAATTTTGTGGGGTGTGGTCTTCCAGAAATGATTCCCTCCACAAAGGCCGTTGTGGAAATCAAACATAACTTTTTGGGCTTCCTGTGGATTTAGACACCTCATAAACACCCCTAGAGGATCTCTCCAGTGCAAGACTTGGTCAATAAGGAAATATCTGACTGCCTTGAGATTTAAATCCATTGCCTTTCTTTTTCCCATTCCATCAAGAGGCTTCAACTCTTGTAGAAAGTACAAAATGTCTTGGTACCAAGTGCATTCTTCTAGTGATAAGCCACCCTGAAAGATTTTGCTGGGCTACTCAACTTGTTGATTTCCCGAGAAAGCGTTGATGAAGATAACCCCCAAGGCCTTGCAATTGGATTTAGCCAGTAGCTTGGCTAAACCCTGCCCTTTAACCAACTTGGTGGGATTTATCTCCAGGTCAAATTCAAGGACCTTGGCAATCCATTTACCTCTCCTCCCATCTATGTCAGGTTGTATAAGGATGTATTTCATGGAGGTTGAAGGAACGTATGCAGTCACTCTTGAATGAAAGACATAGACTCTGAAATATTTGAGAGATTTCACCAAGGCATAGGCCTACTTCTCCATGATCTCATACCTAATTTCTGCATCTCTTAATGCCTTACTGAAGAAGGAAATGGGTTGTTCTCACCCTTCCTCATTTTTATGCAATAAGACTGTTGCTACTGTATCAAAAGAAGCAAAAGAAAAAATTAGGAAATCCTTGGAATAATCAGGACTGATCAACACAGGTGCTTCAGTCAATGCCTTTTTTATTTGGACCAAAGATTCCCTAGGTTCAACATTCCATTTTACTTCATTTCCCTTTCTGAGCATGGCTGTGATGTGTTTCACCAACTCAACAAAATTTGAGATGAACCTCCTCAGAAAGTTAATCTTCCCTAAAAAAGCCTGAACTTCCTTTTTAGACCTAGGAAGTGATAGGGTCTGAATTGCCTCTACCCTACTGGGATCAATTCTCACTCCCTCTGCTGATACTATATGGCCTAACAACTTACCCTCCTTCATAGAAAACAAAAAATTATTGGGATTTAAGGATAGGCCAAAACTCCGGCACTTCAAGAAAACTTTCCTCAAGTGACAGCGGTGCTCTTTATCAGACCTAGAGAAGACTGTGATGTCATCCAGATAGATCACCACAAACTGATCTTTCTCCCCGATGAAGGCTATGTCCATGGCTCGCTGAAATGTTTCTCTTGCATTCATTAATCCAAAAGGCATTTTGGCATACATGAATGTGCCCCAAGGAGTGGTGAAGGTTGTTTTTTCTCTATCCTCAGGCATGACTGATATCTGATTATAGCCAGAAAAACCATCAATCATGGATATCCTAGATGCACCAGTTACCTTCTGCAATATGTGTTCTATGCGGGGTAGAGGATAGTTATCTTTCTTTGAGCACCTGTTCAGGTTCCTGAAATCGACACAGACCTTATTTCTCCACTTTTCTTCCTCACGGGAACCAAATTGGCCACCCACTCAGAATATCTCAAGGGGACAATGATTTGGGAATCTAACAACTTCTTCACTTCTCTCTCCATGACAGGAAGCAACATGGGATTTATCTATCTTAGCTTCTGCCTGAATGGCTTAGCCCCTTCCTTCAGTGGGATATTGTGTTCAATGACAGATGTGTCATATGTCTTGAGGTCTTCATAGGTCCATGCAAACACATAAGAGAATTCCCTTAACAACTTGGTATATTCAATCCTATGCTCTTTGGTCAAACTGCTTGACAACTTCACAAACTTAGGCTCCTCCTGTGTGTCTATATTTCACTCCACTGTATCATCATCTCCATTTGAAACCCTACCCTTTACTGCCACATCATTCCCATCGAACAGTCTTTCTAAAGGGACTAGTCCCTTCAGAATGTGATTTCTAGGTAAATGAATAATATGGTGATTAGCAATTTTATTTAAAAATACCTCAGGGTGAGGGTGACTTTCAAGATTAGGATCCTGATCAATGTGCAATGCAGAAAATTCATCGAAGGATTGAAGAAATTTTTTGATTTCAAGATCGTCTTCAAATACCTTCCAATGCTTGATATTGTCCGGTACAGATGGCCTATATCTTATTTCAACCTCATATTTGATCTTAGGTGACAGAGGGATCTTGAACAGACTAGATGAGATAGCTAAGGAATCAAACAAAGTATTTTCCTCTCTAGGAATAAAAGAAATGTTGAAATCCAAGAAGAAATTATCAATCAGGTCCCACACCTCATTTTTGTAACCCCTGAACCAAGGATGCTTAGCCCGATAAGTATTTTTGACTTGCTGGATTATCAACTCAGCATCTCCGAAAACCGTTACCTCCTTAATTCCCATTTCTTTTGCAACCCTCATACCCAGAACAAGAGCTTCATATTTTGCCACATTATTGGTAGCTTCAAATTCCAGCTTGTATGACAGGGATATGGTTTCCTGCCAAGGAGACACAAGAACCACTCCAATGCCAACGAATTTTCTAGAAGAAGTTCCATCGAAGAACATTTTCCAAACAAAGGTGGTTGGAGGAGGTATCTCTTGATTAGATATGGGTTGCTTTTTGATTTGAAAAGGGGCTTCAGGAGTCTCAGTGATCTGCAATAAACTAGACCCCAAATCAGTGTCAAGTGCAAAGATGGGGTGATTAGTGGGGTATGGTTCGTCACTGACAATGTAGGCCAGCTGAGCTTCTCTATAAAACCTCCCGTGTTCCCCTCCAAAGACTGGAATGGTAGAATATGTGAGATCCATCTGTAATGTTCCTCCGAGTTTTCTAATCCAATATCTTGACAACAACATGACAAACTTGGGGGGAACATCAACTACTACAATGTCCATGAACACACTCTTCATTGGCAGCTGAAATAAATATACCACCAAGTCTTTGATGACTCCAAGGCATTGCACCCTCCTTGAATCAAAAGAGTACAAATCGTGATAAGCCTTTGTCACTTCCAGTCCCAATTATTCCATGACTATTTTGGGCATAAGGTTGTGGGAAGCTCCTAAATCCATGAGGCAATTATGCAACACTTTATCATGTATGTTCAGGGATGTGTAGAAGGGAGGGGATGGATCGTCTCTATCTTCTACCATGGGACCTAGGATGACTGCTGACTTTGCATCTTGAAGATTTACTAAGTCTGTAGAAGGATGGGGGGACTCAGATTGTAGCAACTTGGAGATGGACCTTTTGAAGTCTTCATTTTTAACTAGCTCTAAGAGGGGTGCGAGAATTCTAATCTTTTGAATTTCATGCTCAAAACTAAAGGGGGGAAAAGGCTTAGGAGCTTCCCTTACCTCAAAGACAGGTTCTTTGACTGTTGGCGAAGTATTCTGAGTTTTCTTTTCTTTAGTAGCGATTGTAGCAGGTTTAGCAGGTTTTTCCGCTATGAGGGGTTGATCATGGCTATCAAAATTCCCTTATTTCTTCTTTGACTTGAGATGATACTTGTTAGGAGTGTTTTTGACCTTTTCCCTCTTTACCCCACTCATTGACTTGACTATTCATAAGGGATTCTTCATATATAGATTGAGTCAAATGGGGAAAAGGGAAGGTGTCTTCAATACAATGAATTCCAGGGTCGAGCTCATCTATCTCCTCTCCTTCCTCATGAGCAACTACATTATTTTGGAGAGGGATTTGAATCCTCTGTTCATCTCTTTCTTTATTCCTTTTTTCCCTTGGAAAAGCCTATGGCACATTGTTGCTAGGCCTCCTGAAGCCTCTGTTATCAGTACTTTGGGGATTTCTGTATGTGGGATTCCCTTCCAACTCCCACCTTTCCACTCTAGATGAAAGCAACTTTAGCACTTTAGTTACCTCATCCGTCTGAAGGGGAAGGGGAGGGGAATTGCATGGAGAGGCTTTAGGTCTCCTCCTGGATATGTCTCTATCAGCCTTATTCTTGAGTTGGTCAACAACCAATATGTTAGATTCTACTTCCGTGACTGCATCCTGCATGTGAGCCAGAGTAGTTGCTCTCCTTTCCCTCAACAGAAGGCAGAAATTGGAATCAAAAGTGCTAGCATAAGTGATTTTAGCAGAGGCTTCTGAGGGATTTATTTCAGTGGGGATCTTATTGTACATTTCATTGAATCTCTTGGAGAAGTTAGAGACAGAATCTCCTTCCTTTCTCTTCAAAGACCCAAACTCTGTCATGTAATACATGAAGTCTTTTTTGTCTCCCCACTGTCTCAAAAAGGCATTATCCAAAGCCTCAATCCCATCAATAGATCCAGGAGGCAGGGCCCTACACCACTTTCTAGCCTCGCCTTCAAGGCTATGGATGAAAATTCTCATCCATATGTCTACATGCATGATAACATGATCATCTGTAAAACTGTAAAAGGCTTCAAGGTGTTCTTGTGTAGATATGTCCCCTTCGCCTGTAAACTTGGGCAACTGCTTAAGGTAGCCATCTGCTGGGAGGGCATTAAGAGGCTAAGGTAACATAAGGGGAGCATACCTAGTAGCGATTATAGCCTCCATTCGGGTCATGGGGGGATTTTCTCCTTCCATAGGAATATTAGGTGGAGGAGAACTCGGAGGAGAAGGAGATCGAATAGGGGATACTAAAAATGAGCTTCCAGGTGGAAGAGGAAACAATGGGGGATTCATAGAGAAGGCTAAAGGGCTTGAGTCAGTAGATGCTTCTCTCTGTGCAGTAGCAACAACAATAACAAGAGGAGGAGTGGTAAATCTAGGAGTGGGGAAATATTTTATGGTCTTGGGTCTACGCCAAGGTACATCTTCAGGGGAGAGGGGAGTGACAAGGATTTCTCCCTCCAATCCCAGACCAGGAGGGGAAAACTCAGCAGGAACACTTCTGAAATTCAGGAAATGAGAAACTTCAGAAAAAGGTCTGCTAGGAAGATGAGAAGAAGAAAATTGTGTTCCTACAGAAGGAGATGAAAGATTACCTGGTTCGACGGTGGAATTTTCTTCTTTAGAGGCCTTTCCTTTTTTGAAAATCACCTCCGGATCAGCTTCAGGTGTAGCTAAAGGCAGCTATGGATGGGACTGTGTGTTTCTACCTCTGGAATCCACAACTAAAACAACAGGTTCGCCACAGTGGAATCATCACAATGGAGTTGCCAGGTGCACAGTAGAAATCTCATAAGGCTCTGATGCCTGATGCACCTTCAGAATCAGAGGCTCAATGTCGTTCAATCCCAGGGAAAATTTTCAACTTCGTCCCCAACAACGGTGCTAGAAATGTTAGCATCATAAGTTACTCCTGGTTGCAGCAGGAGTAAGCCTGAGGCCCATCAGTTTATGTCACAATTTGTTGATAAAGGGTGATGTATGAAAGTGAACTCGGAACAATATTGTTCTAACTCAGAAACTAGGCTGGGCATGCACAAGCAGATGAGGCCTTGATTCAATTTCAGGCAGTAAGTTGTAATAAGGGCGAGTAGGAGGAAGACTTCTGTAAGGAAATGTGAAGGGATGTTGTAGGCATCGGGCTTCCAACATCCTGTGGAAGAAAAATTTGAACACAAAAACCTCTTATATTCAAAAGCAAAACACTAAAAGAACATAACAACGCTATAATAAATCCTTCATCATAACAAAGTCACGACGATTCATGTGAATCATTCAGTCATGAACTCTTTCAGTATGAGATCGAAACAAGGTGGAAAAACAAAAAAAAAATTCCTTACATTAAACAAGGAAATCTCATGTATAGATACATAGCCAAGAAAATCAGTGCTTCATTAAAACA
The DNA here is from genome assembly GCA_000966675.3 of Picea glauca. Taxonomy (NCBI): domain Eukaryota; kingdom Viridiplantae; phylum Streptophyta; class Pinopsida; order Pinales; family Pinaceae; genus Picea; species Picea glauca. The sequence continues at coordinate 240,479 of JZKD02S1779886.1, read as the reverse complement.
TTACAGTTGTGAGCCTTTCTCTACCATCCCCCTTTATAGAAATACAAAAACTGAGTATATATACTCAAGACAATTCGCCACCTTCGCAACATGAAGGTAGCTAAGACATTAAAGTCCAAATTAGCATGTGCAGGCTCCTCAATCAAACCTGGATGGAACTCCTTCGTCAGATGCCACCTTAACTCAGTATGGCTCATGAAGGGGGACCTGCATACAACGGTACCATGGGCTGATTGCTCCAGGCCTTTTCCATGACCTCCATTTATGACTTGATCTGAGGTATCAACCACCTGCTAAATATTCATTAACTGCTTCTTCCATGGAGGGTGGTCGAGACTGAAAACATAGAGAGAGACCCCGTGTCCTTTTAAGTCCCAGTAGCCGAAAATATCGAAATGGCTCCCGAGTGCTTTTCTCATTTCGTGTTTCGTGGTTTCGAAATGCAGTGGAAGGGAGAGACCCCGTGTCCTTTGAAGTCTCGGTAGCCGAAATGTCGAAATGGCTCTTGACATTTTGGGCTTCGGCGATTCCCGATGCAGTGGAAGAGCGACTCCCTTTTCTCTTGAATTCCTGGTAGCCTAAATGCCGAAATGGATTTCCACATTTCAGGTTTCAGCGATTCCCGATGTAGTGGAGGAGCATCCCTTTGTCTCTTGACATCCTAGTAGCTGAAATGCCGAAATGGCTCCCGAGCACTTTTCGCATTTCGTGTTTCAGGTTTCGGTGATTCTCGATGTAGTGGAGGAATGATCCCTTTGTCCTTTGAGGTCCTGGTAGCTGAAATGTCGAAATGGATAATGGGCTCTTTTCGCATTTCGTGTTTTGGGTTTTGGTGATTCCCGATGCAGTGGAGGAATGATCCCTTTCTCCTTTGAGGTCTCGGTAGCCGAAATTACGAAATGGCTAATGGGCACTTTTTTCATTTTGCATTTTGGGTTTTCGAAATGCAGTGGAAGAGAAACCCCTTCGTCCTTTGAAGTGTCAGTAGCCAAAATGTCGAAATGGCTCATCATTTTGTGATTTTTGCCATAAGAGATGAGCTCATGTGCCAGATCTCGTGCAACTCTACTACTCAAATCTACTCGATGACCGTCGATCTACTCCATCTGTGGATCCTCACTGCTGAAAAAAAAAAATCTCGCTCACTTGATTTTAGGCCCGAAATAGACTTCTTCTGTGTGTTGCGCTCGAAGCTCATGACTTTGCGATAATTAGCGCTAACACCTACGATCAGATGGCTCATGTTTACTTCAGAACTTTGGCTTCGGATAAAATTCCTTCATTCACATTTCCTTCGGTCAATTTTACCTGAAGTGGTCAAAGTTGGGTTGACCATGCGTATGTCACCTCCATGATCTATGGTTCATGAATTACTATGTCCTTCCACTCAACTTGATCCAACGGTCGATGTGGATTGTGGAACCATAACTTGCGCGTGGTTTAGTCTGTCATCCAAACTCTACAATTTGAAGTTGTGCGATTATTGGTGGATCAACCACAGTCGTCCATCTTTGATTCGATGAGATATCATGATCTAGACTAATTATGGGATTGGAAATAACATGTAGTTTAATTCTCCCTTCGTGATTCACAATCAATCCCTACCCTTGATATGGCACTTGCATATCCAACGATCATGACTTGATCTGATTGTTGACCAGTCCTCCAACGATCATTCTCTTGTAATATGACGGTCTAGACTAATTGCAGGATTGAAATTAATGTGTTCTTTAATTCCCCCTTTGCGCTCCGCAATCAATCCCTTCCCTTGATCTGGCGCTTGCGTATCCAACGGTCACGACTTGATCTGATCGTGTTTCTGCAATGCGCTTTTTCTTTTGAGCTTTGATATTTGCATATTGTCTGACATTTTCATTCTCTGCATATTTTTATACTGTTGACATCAATGACAATTTCATCAATGATAACTCAACAATGAAAATTCATCATAACAACTTATCATCACATCACAATGGCATCGACTGTTGACATCAATGACAACATGTCCAACAACTCTCAGGGGTCATTTCTATAGGATACCATAGGTAGTTTTGACTATTGTCCCACCAAAACAGTTCCGCGAGGTAATCTCTCATACTGTAAAATTCAGCCTCTTCACAATCTGTTAAAAAGGTGAACAAAAGGACACCGCAACCACTGCAGCCTTGGCCCAAGACCTTTCTTTCCAACAGAAGTAGATTGCAGAAGAGAAAGAAAATATTGTTTCTTCTCCTAAAATGGTACCTTCACACTGCCCAATCAATCCAAGATACAATAGGTTGGTTGAACAGATTCAACCCTTCTAGCAACAGGTTCGTCACAATCTTCAACAAGCTAAGCAACACAACTTCTCCAACAATGAAAGCAACTCACCAAGATTCAAATTCAACAAAAACTTTCCCCTCTCCTTTGGGAAATCAATGAAATGGATACCATTAATTCCTAAGGAGAGAGGATTGATCCAGATGGATATTGGTGGCCACCCACCTATTCCAACTAGTTCAAAACTGTTTGTTGGCAATTTACTATTTTTAGCAGTTTTTTGGGTCCCAAACTTTCGGGGCCATTTTAAGGGCCTAAAAGATTTTTTTACACGATCAAGAAAATAATTTTTAATCGATGTCTCCCACTAATAATTTGAAATGAATCTCCTCTTCAATACCTTTCCAACAAGCTATCGCGCGCCCCAAATGAAGATTATATGTGTAATGTTCCCAAGGTCGAGCCCTGTTGTAAATCATGTCTATGAAGTATAGAGATTGCATTATGAATTGTAATTATGTTTTATAGGCTGGTGAGCCAAGTTTATATAATTTGGTGGGATTATGTTTTATTAGGCCAGAGAGCCTAAGTGTTAAGGTTGGGAGCCTGCTTTTGTATATGTAATCATGTAGAACATTAATAAAAATATAAACACCATTGTGTGTAGACCGACCACGATGAATGAGTGATGGGGGACTAAGCTTCCACAAATTGGGTCAGGGATTTGGGGCTAGAAGGTTGGAAAGAGAGGCTAAGTGTTGAGACTAGGGGCTTAAGTCCTTGGGAATAATATCTTAATATTAT
>JZKD02S1779886.1:161672-178442 GCA_000966675.3 Picea glauca | reverse complement strand
CATCTTTGTATTAATTGGCAGTAAGTGTCGCTCTTGAACATGACACCCCCTATTCATCATTTGAAGCCAGTTTGGGAAATACATTCGTCTCTCATTCGATTCGATAACAAGGTCTTTCCATGTGTCGTCTTTGGGTCAATGCTGTCGAATCGTTGGTCGTGTCGTTCATATGTTCAAGAGAAGTCCGTCGGAAACCTCTATTTGAGTCGGCCATCTGCAGTTGTCCATTCTCTTCGTGTCGGCCTTCCCTATGTCCAAAGTCCAATTTCCACATACTTTGTTTCACTTTCAAAATCAGTTGCTCATTTCGTGTCATTGATGGGGGATACATCAAGGCCCTCCTGTGACGAGTCTTGTTCCGTCGACTTCAACACATTATCCAGAACCAAGGCTTAGAAATCATTCAATACCTTGGAGCTTGCATGCCTCAATGGAAATTTCCTCACTTTCGACAGTGGGTTTACATCATTGACTCCTGATCGAGAGATTCCATCGGGTGTTCGACATCAACTCATTTATTCACAGTCGATAGATTGTACTTTAGTACCTTGGGAGTCATTGACATCAATGGTGATTTCCCTCGCACTTGTTAATGGTTACATCAATGACCGCTAATCAAGTGGTTTCTACCATGTTCGACTTCAACACATGTAATCGCATGGTTAGATTCGTACTTTGGGCGATGGGATTGAAGACCCTGGATATTGTCTTAAGTGATCCAGGTTGCGATGGAGTATGTATAATTTGCGACACATAGATCCACTGTGTATGTTTCATGGCTATGTCATCTTGACTGAAAATTTGTTGCATAGATCCACAGTGTATTCAGGTGGCTATGCTATATTATGACTGCATGGATCCACAGTGTATGATTGGTGGCCATGGCTCTTTGTTTATGATGTCATCAGTCTATGATCTGAGTATGGGAATGCCTACCTTAGGACTTGGTATACATGATATTATTCCGATGCTTGGATGTTTGCAGGTTTCTAATTAGATGTGCTCTTGGCTCTTGACACACACATGCAGCTTACAAAGTCTAATGAATGTCACTGATTCCACTCTCAGACTTTGGGGGGCATTATGTTATCCACAATTTTGGTCATCGTGATGATGCTATGATAATGTTATGATGATGGAAAATCAATCTCTTCACTAAGAATACTTTCTTGAGAAAAGTTACACTTCTCTGTTTCCAAAAATCATGCTTTTAAGGGATGTTCGCAGGCCACTTATATATCTGCCTGCGAGAATGCCTGATTCTCGCAGGCTACATTAAGCTGGAGTGCGAACAGTTCGCACTGTACCTAATTTCCAGGGTGCGAACATCTTCTTAAAGAGGAAAAAGATAAAAATCTCGAGCCTTCTAGAAGGGAATCTTCAAGAAGAATGAGTTGGCTAACAAATGGTTATCTAAGAGCTGGCATTCCAGATATCTTGGGATCATTTCCTATCCAAGTAACTAAATTATCTTCTCCTATATATTGAGGATATTTCTCATAGAAAGGGTTAAGCAAAGAAGGAGCAAGCTAGCAAGAGATTGATTGGAGAACTAGTGCAAGACTGTATGGAGGACTGATGCTACAGCAGCAAGAGACAACAGCAAGGTCATAAAAAGTGGTTGATTTTCTTCATGCATGAGAAAGTGTGTGTTTCAGAACTAGGATCCATCGAAAGGAGACCTACGACATCAAGGCTCAGGTTGTAAGTTTCACTTTCAATTAATTCAATACAGTAATATGTCCCTTTCCCATAAAGATGATGTCACTTTATTACATAATTCCTTGATCATATGTATAGACTAGGTATTGAATATATTAATCTGCCTTTACCCCGATTGGTTTGTACTGTTGTGATCTGAACGGTGCAAGAGCATTGGAGCAAATCTTGGAACAACAGAGACACAAGGAAAGCGTTCATAAGGTATGTCCATAATCCATTATCTCTTAGTTCATTCAATAGGCTAGATCTACGGAAAGTGTATTATTCTGTCATGATTTGTTCTAGATCCAGGTGGATCTAGGGAGATCGGTTCGTGTCCGCACTTACGGATTTATCCATAAACAACATCGATTGCCGAAGAAAAGGAACCTACAAAGAAGACTAAGCAATATGGAAGAGACTTCTTCTTATAAAAAGGTAACAACACTCTTTGTATTCCTTGTACATATCTTGTTTTCATCGTCTCTGTACATATCTTGCATATCTATAATATGTTCCAAGAAGAACTATACCTATGGAAGAACAAACAAGATGGAAAGAGATATCATTAGATAATACGTATGAAAGAATGAAATACAAATCATGAGCTATTGAAAGACAAGCCAAATCAATCATGAAGAGACTTAGAATAAGCAACAACAGAAAGAAGTCAATGATTGAGAAGAAACTGGAAAAAGACTTATGACGTTTTGTAGAAGACAACAAGATGGAAGCACAAACTCTATTAGACAAGAGAGCAAATTATTTATTGCAGAAAACAATAAGGATGGGGATGGAAGTGTGGACTCTATTATATATTGCAGAAGACAATAAGGATGCAGATGGAAGTGTGGACTCTATCAAACGGAGGGAGCCGATTATATGCACTCTTACATGAAGCAAGGGTTAGGAGGGATCTAATCCTATGATCCATTGAAGATGATGAAATATATATATATCCATGGTAGCATCCATGAAAGACAATATGTGTTCAGTTCAACCATAGAAGAATACTTCTTCGAAGAGAAACCTTAAAGTATTCTTGGTTGTCCATCCAGTTCCGTGATCCTATGATGAAAGGAAGAAGTGGAATCTCTAGGGCATGGAATCTATAAGAAACTCCATGGACCCAAGAGATAAAGAAAAACATGAAGAAGAACATGAAGATTCCAAGAAAGAAAGAAAATCCAGAACAACAAGTCATAATATTAAGAATCAAAAGATTACCAGCTTGATATGAACTCACTAAAAGCAATCAAGCAGAAGAACTGAAAAACGTGATGAAGAACAGTGTATGGAATAATTATGAATGAAATCATTGCGAGATATAGAACTAGAGGTTCTCCCAGATGGAGGGAGAAGACTATGATGATTACTTGTTCTAGTATGCTAGAGATATCACTACATGATTCATTATATCATCCGCAACATCCATGAGTTGGAAGTTCTACATCAGATGAATGCAAAGAATGTTCTCCAGAGAAATTGAATAAAGAGCGTATGAAGAGCAATCTCAAGACCTTGAGGCATACCAGAAAGAGACTCATATACGTAGATAGAAGAATGTAACTTGGTGGAGAACCTCCAGTGCACAACAGAAGTGCGGTAAAGATTTCTTATAACATCAAGATGACTACTCAGTAGATCAGATCTCACGATGACAGAAGAAGTGCCACATAGATATGTTCCAGTTTTCCAACTATGATATGCTCTATTGTTCAGATCTACATGAAGCCTTCACAATGTTCCAGACTAAATTACATTTGAGATCAAGCATTACATTATCCATAATGAAGTCCATAAAGGAGAATATGATTCTCCAATACATATCTCCACAGATGAGCAGATAAACAAACATTTTGGTAAAGCTTCTATCCAAGATGAAATAGTTTGCGTACTCAAGTTAGAGCTCGGGGAAACAACTTCCTTCTTATTGGAAAATGAAGAAATGAATCTCCAAGTTAGGAGGGAGCACTGAAAACATTATTGAAGACATTCATCTTTAAATTTTAAAAATAGTCCATCTCAGACAGATGCTTTCCTGTTCGGAAAGTGGATTGGGACTTCTGACGGAAAGACACTTCCTATTGTGGTTAACATAGGAAGTAGTATGATTGCTGATGTATCATAGACAACGAATTCCCATTGTGGTTAACATGGGGAGTGGTCTAGGGAAGTCTCTCTTCTTGAGGGTTACTCAAGAAGACTGGCCTGCCTTTCTGGACAATGATTTCTCATTGTGGTTAACATGAGGAATGGTTTGTTTTGGAGGTTGATGCAGGATAGTATTTTCCTCTTGTGGTTAATGGAGGAAATGGTCCGGACAGTCATTCCTCAGGGTTTACAAATTCTCTCCAGGGTTCACTTTGATTAGTGTAGGAGGAATGGCCCAGGGTGGGGAATGTTTCAGGCTCAACAATCATGGACATACATTCCTTAAGGTTATACATTCTCTCCAGGGCACACTTTGATTAGTGTAGGAGGAATGGCCCAGGGTGGGGAATGGTCTAGGAAATACATTCCTTAGGGTTTATACATTCTCTCCAAGGCACACTTTGATTAGTGTAGGAGGAATGGCCCAGGGTGGGGAATGGTCCAGACTTAGAAATTCCTTAGGTTTTATACATTCTATCCAGGGTGCACTTTAATTAGTGTAGGAAGAATGGCCCAGGGTGAGGAATGGTTCGTGCTCAGAAATCAGAAACAATCCTTCTTCCTTGTTTGAGAATAATAGGGCAGATATCCCATTGCTGATGAGGGCATACATTCTTTCATATCTCACAGACGTGAGTGAAAGATTGGACCAGATGATTCAGTTTATTTTTAACAATATTTTCTGTGTAGGATGGCATCAGATGATTGTTATGGAGACTACCTCTCTCCAGACAGTAGAGATATACTACTGTGGTGGATATGTTCCATTGTTCGAGAGGAAAATATTCTTTCAGAGCTCACATATGTGAGTGAAAGATTGGCCCAAATAAATCAGTATATATCATAACATTGTTTCTATGCAGGTTGCTATCAGATGTTTGTTATGAAGATTGTATGACAGTAGATAAAGACTATTGTGGTGGATACATTCCATTGTTTGTATATGTTGTTGATCAAGTACTTGTGTGTTACTTGGTGTGGTAGTGAACCATTGGATTGTAGTTATGTACTACTATGGATAGACACAGTTGTGTTCTATTTTTTTTCTGACTGCCTTGGAGACTATCAGCAGTTTATTGGAAATAATCACCATCCAGACAAATGATGAACATAGATTTTCCAGACAGAAAATTGGTTCAAAGCATTTACTCCTATAGATTATAAGAGTGTCTCTTGTATCACTCTATGGTGTGAGTGAGTTATCTAGCATCATGTCTAATTACTCAGATGAAATATGGTTTCGAGAGATGATGTAGTTGATGGTGATGGTGATGCTCATGATATATTCATGAAATAGTCTAGATGACTATATTGATGCTACCGGGTAAATGGTATGTTTTGTGCTCAAGTCCATTACCTGTAAATACCTCCCTAGCTAGGAGGGAGTGTTAATATTATGGTAGCTGCGGGAGGTATTTACCTCCACGTGTGATCCTACCGAGAATAGAAGACTCTGGAAAGCAAGAGAAAACCCTAATGAGTTGGCTAATAACCCTAGAAATCTTGTCGGCTCAAGAAGATAATTTATATTAGGTTATTAGCCTCCAAGAGAAGAAGTCAGCCAAAAATAATAATAATATACTGAATAGACACATATCTAGAAGGAGAATTTGGCCCCATCAAATCTGGCAGAACCAGTATAAATATAGGGCGCTAGTTCCCATTTAACAGTATCTCAGAATTGCAGTTCCCAGTTTGGTGCGCACTGCAGTTCCCATTCTGGTGCACACATGTGGAGGAGGGTTGCAGGTGCAGCTGCAGCAGAAGCTAGTTTTCAGTATGAGATTGGACTATCTCTTGGCTAGGGTTTGGACTATCTGATCAACTATTGTTGGTGCGCTATCCTTGGAGGAAGATGCGCTACATATTGTTTGGCTATATAGCCTAGGGCTTGCTTCCGGAGTAATTCTTAGTGAAGGTTAATGTGCTCAGAGGGTGGCTTCGGCCTATGGTTGGGTGATGAGGGTATCATCAATGGTAAAATGAGCACACCATATTCTATATTCTAACACAATTTGATTTTTATATTCCCCTATTTGAAGGTCAGATCAATGCGGATTCCCTAGAAAAATGGTTAAATATACTAGAAGGTTATTTCTTTGTTCACAATTTTTTTGACAAGGAAACGGTCACCTTCGCAATCGTTAAAGCTATCCTGTATGTCAAACATTGGTGGGAAACTTACTGGGAGAAAAGTTTCACAGAGGAGTCTAGAATATATGGGGTCTATCCCACTTGGAATTGTTTTGTATATGTAGTCAAGGAACAATATTACCTTGTTGGTAACTATGATGACCAGTGCATGAGATGAACACACTGCGACAAGAGAGGGGCCAAATAGTGCCAAAGTTCACAAATAATTTCCATACCTTACACACCAAGATGAGTATCAAAGAATCCGAGCAGAATATGGTTCTAAAATACCGTGGGGCTCTGCATAGGTGCATCTAAACCAAATGGATTTCCTGGACATCTCATCACTGGGATCTACTTGTTGATATGCTGCCAAAATCAAGAAAAAATTTAGGCACCAAAACAAACGGGAGTTCAGATCTGCAAATCCACAATAACCAAAGTATGGTAAAGACGGCCCTAACAACTAGCCTCTAGAAAACCATTCCAAACCACATGAATAGAAGGGTAACGGAAATCCGAAGAAGCACACTGGAAAGTGGTGTGATTTTCACAAAATCCCCTGGCACAACACTGATGAATTTCACTCAAAACAATCATTGGTGGCCGAGATCAAAGAAAAGGATCCAAACCCTCATTTAGAATCTGATTCAGAAAATAATGGGAGAATACGGATCATCGACGCAGACCCCACTGCTAGTGTCGCGACCGCAACAATTCAACCAGAAGAACTAGCAGATTCTTAAGAGGGTGAGTGCCTTTTTCATTCACAGATGTGGGTGAAGAGGACCTCGCTGCATTTTATTGTTGATAGTGGAATCCAAAAGAACCTCATCTCAATAGAGGTCATCAAACATTTGGGATTGTCTAAAACACCACACCCAGATCTATACAACATCGAGTGGCTTTGCCAGGGATGAGATATATGTGTCATCCAATAGTTTTGATTTCCATATGGCATCCAACCCTTCAAGGATGAGGTATTATGTGATGTTTCCCCGCTAGATGTCTGAGATGTTATTTTGGGCCAACCATATATGTGTAAACGCCATGCTATTTATGAGTCTTGACCCCGTAGTTTCATTGCTACTCTAGGGGGTCATCTCTACATGATACCAAAGGTAGTTCCAACTAATGTCCCACCAAAACAGTGTCGTGAGGTATTCTCTCATACTGCAAAATTCAGCCTCTTCACAATCTATTCAAAAGGTGAATGGAAGGACACTACGATCACTGAAGCCTTGGCCCAAGACCTTTATTTCCAATAGAAGCAGATTACATAAGAGAAAGAAGATATTGTTTGTTCACCTACAATGGTACCTACACACTATTGATTCAATCCAATATACAACAGGTTAGTTGAACAGATTCAACCTTGCGATCAATAGGTTCGTGACAGTGTTCAACAAGTTGAGCAATGCAACTTCTCCAGCAAGGCAAGCAACTCACCAAGATTCAGATTCAACAAACCCTTTCCCCTCTACCCTGGGAACTCAAAACAATGGAGACCATTGCTTCCTAATGAGGGAGGATTGATCCAGATGGATATCAGTGGCCACCCACCTATTATAACTAGCTTAAAAATGTTTGTTGGAAATTTACTATTTTTAGCAGGTTTTTGGGTCCCAAAATTCTGGGGCCATTTTGAGGGCCTAATCAACATTTTTTCATGATCCGGAACCAAATGAAAGTTAAATCATTTAATTTATCCTGTGAAATGAATATCCTTTTAAATACCTTTCCAAATAGCTATCATGCACCCCAAACAAAGATTGTATGCCAAAGTTACGCCCCCGAGAAGTTGATACACTAAACTACCTAAAACGGGGTCGACAAAACTGTTGGATTTTCGTCATCCGTGGTTAGGGTTTTGGATTTTATTTATTTTAAAAATGTCTATGGAGCCTCATTGTAACAACCATATTCTTGTGAATGTGTGTAGCCATCACATCTCTTCTCAGAGATAAGATCCCACCATTCTTGCGAGTCTTTCACTCTATATTTCTATAGTTTTGTACATTTCGTTCATTAATAGAAATTGTGTATTATTGTATCTATGTGTTTATGGTTATATATTTGATATCTCTATGTTATATTATTGGATATATGATATATCTCTGTACATTTATTTATTATATATCCACTCTCATTTCGTGCTGAAAATAATCTGGATCAGTGGTATCATAGTAGGTTGCTCTTGATCGTTTTTCAGTGCATGTTCCCAATGAGGTTTGAGTATAGCAAGTTGGGTCTTGAGCTTGTCTCTCTTGAGGAAAGTATCTCTTGGACACCAAAGAAACCCTCCATGGCAGAAGAAAAGAAGATGACAGAGCAAAATATTCTATTAATCTATTTCTTGAGCAATCTCTCATGCAAGAGAGGGACGAAATGATGGAGAATTTTTCTCACGTCCTTCAATGCCTACTGATAAAAGCAGGCACGTCTTCATCAAGAGGCCACTTTGGAGGCACCTCTCCTTTCAAGGTACAAGTTAATTTTGATATTCCTGTATTTGAAGGTTAGATTGACGCGGATGCCCTATAAAAATGGTTAAATCTGCTAGAAGGTTATTTCTCTATTCACAATTTTTCCGACAGGGAAAAGATCACCTTCACACTCCTTAAGGATCTCCCCCATGTCAAACATTGGTGGGAAAATTATTGGGAGAAAAGTTCCACGGAGGAGTCTAGAATATATGGGGCCAATCCCACTTGGTATTTTTTTGTGAATGCGTTCAAGGAACAATATTATCTTATTGGTAACTATGACAACCAATACATGAGATGGACCACACTACGACAAGAGAGGGGCCAAAGAGTGTCGGAGTTCACAAATAATTTCCATATCTTGCAAACCACATTGGGTATCAAAGACTCTGAGTGGAATATGGTTATGAAATACCACAGGGCTCAACATAGATAAATCTAAACCGAAATGGATTTCCTGGACATCTCATCACTGAGAGTTGCCTATCGATACATTATAAAAATCGAGAAGAAATTTAGGCACAAGAAAAAAAGGAAGTTCGGGTCTAATAATCTGCAACAACCAAAGTATGGTAAAGACGACCCTAACAACTAGCCTCCAGAAAATGAGTCCAAGACACATGAAAATAAGGATAATAGAAAGACGAAGGACACTGGAAAGTGGTGCGATTTCCACAAAATCCCCTGGCACAAAACTGATGATTGTCGCTCAAAATAATCATTGGTGGCTGGGATCAAAGAAAAGGAGTTTAACCCTGATTCAAAAAATAAGGATCTCAACGTAGACCCCACTACTACTATCACTACCACAACAATTCAACCAAAATAACCAACAAATCCTGAAGAGGGGGAGATCCTTTTTCATTCACAAATGTGGGTGAAGGGGACCCCACTGCATTTTATTGTTGATAGTGGAAGCCAGAAGAACCTCATCTTAGCAGAGGTCATCAAACAATTAGGATTATCGACAACACCACACCTGCAATCATACAACATCAGGTGGCTTCACTAGGGACGAGATATCTATGTCATCCATCAAAGTTGATTGTCATACGAAATTCAACCCTTCAATGTCGATTGTCATACGACATTCAACCTTTCAAGGATAAGGTATTATGTGATGTTTCCTCATTGGATGTCTGTGATGTTATTTTGGGCAAGACATATATGTGGAAGTTCCATGCTATTTATGAGTCTTGACCCCGTAGTGTCATTGCTACTCTAGGGGGTCATATATACAGGATACCATAGGTAGTTCCAACTAATGTCCCACCAAAACAGTGCCATGAGGTAATCTCTCATACTGCAAAATTCAACCTTTTCACAATCTTTTCAAAAGGTGAATAGAAGGACACTGCAATCACTGAATCCCTCGTCCAAGACCTTTATTTCTAATAGAAGATGATTGCAGAAGAGAAATAAGATATTTTTTCTTCACCTACAATGGTACCTACAAATTTTTGAGTCAAGATAATATACAACAGGTTAGTTGAACAGATTCAAACTTGCCAACAATAGGTTCATGACAGTCTTCAACAAGCTAAGCAACACAACTTCGCCATCAAGGCAAGGAACTCACCAAGATTCAGATTCAACAAACGATTTCCCCTCTACCCTGGGAGCTCAAAAAAATGGAGACCATTGCTTCCTAATGAGGGAGGATTGATCCATATGAATATTGATGGCCACCCACCTATTATAACTAGCTTAAAAAAGTTTGTTGGAAATTTACTATTTTTAGCAGTTTTTTGGGTCCCAAAATTCCGGGGCCATTTTGAGGGCCTAATCAACATTTTTTCATGATCGGGCACCAAGTGAAAGTTAAATAATTTAATTGATCCTATGAAATGAATATCCTCATCAATACCTTTCCAACTAGATATTGTGCGCCTAAAACAAATATTGTATGCCAAAGTACACCCCCAGGAAGATGATACACTAAACTACCTAAAACGGGGTCCACAAAACTATTGGCTTTTCGTCGTCCAAGGTTAGGGTTTTGGATTTTCTTTATTTTAAAAATTCCTATGGAGCCTCATTGTAAGAACCATATTCTTTTGAATGACTGTAGTCGTCACATCTCCTCTCAGAGATAAGATCCCACCATTCTAGTGAGTCTTTCACTCTATATTTCTATAGTATTGTACATTTCGTTCATTAATAGAAATTGTGTATTATTGTATCTATGTGTTTATGGTTATATGTTTGATATCTCTATGTTATATTATTGGATATATGATATATCTCTGTAAATTTATTTATTATATCTCCACTCTCATTTCATGCTGAAAATAATCTGGATCAGTTGTATCAGAGTAGGCTTCTCTTGATTGTTTTTCAGTGCATGTTCCCAACGAGGTCTGATTATAGCAATTTGGGTCTCGATCTTGTCTCTCTTGAGGAAAATAGCTCTCGGACACCAAAGAAACCCTCCATGGCGGAAGAAAAGAAGATGACAAAGAAGAAGATTTATATTAATTTGTTTCTTGAGCAAGCTCTCATGCAACAGAGGGACGAAATGATGGAGAATTATTCCCACATCCTTCAATTCCTACCGATAACAGTAGGTGTGTCTTCATAAAGCGGCCAATTTGGAGGAACCTCTCCTTTCAAGGTACAAGTTAATTTTTATATTCTCGTATTTGAAGGTCAGATCGATGTGGATGCCCTATAAAAATGGTTAAATATGCTAGAAGGTTATTTCTTTGTTTACAATTTTTCCGATAGGGAAATGATCACCTTCACACTCCTTAAGGCTCTCCCCCATGTCAAACATTGGTGGGAAACTTACTGGGAGAAAAGTTCCATAGAGGAGCTTGGAATATATGGGGTTGATCCCACTTGGTATTTTTTTGTGGATGCAGTCAAGGAACAATATTATCCTGTTGGTAACTATGACAACCAATACATGAGATGGACCACACTACGACAAGAGAGGGGCCAAACGGTGTTGGAGTTCACAAATACTTTCCATACCTTGTGCACCACGCTGGGTATCTAAGACTTTGAGTGGGATCTAGGTATGAAATATCGCGGGGCTCAACATAGGTAAATCCAAACTGAAATGGATTTCCTGGAAATCTCATCACTGAGAACTGCCTATCGATATACTATCAAAATCAAGCAGAATTTTAGGCACGAGAAAAAAAGGAAGTTCAGGTTTGCAAATCTGCAACAACCAAAGTATGGTAAATACGACCCTATCAACCAGCCTCCAGAAAACCAGTCCAAGCCACATGAAAATAAGGGTAATAGAAAGATGAAGGACGCTGGAAAGTGGTGTGATTTCCACAAAATCTCTTGGCACAACACTGATGATTGTCTCTCTAAATAATCTTTGGTGGCCAGGATCAAAGAAAAGGAGCCAAACCCTGATTCAAAATTTGATTCAAAAAATAATGGGAAAATACAGATCATCGACATAGACCCCACTGCTATTGTCACTACTGCAACAATTCAACCAGAAGAACCAACAGATCCTGAAGAGAGGGATATTCTTTTTCATTCACAAATGTGGGTGAAGGGGACCCCACTGCATTTTATTGTTGATAGTGGAAGCCAAAAGAACCTCATCTCAATAGAGGTCATCAAATAGTTAGGATTATCGACAACACCACACCCACAATCATACAACATCGAGTGGCTTCACTAGGGACAAGATCTCTATGTCATCCATCAATGTTGATTTTCATACAGCATTCAAACCTTCAAGGATAAGGTATTATGTGATGTTTCCTCGTTGGATGTCTGTGATGTTATTTTAGTCTAGCCATATATGTGGAATCACCATGTTATTTATGAGTCTCGACCCCGTAGTGTGAATGTTACTCTAGGGGGTCATCTCTGCAGTATACCAGAGATAGTTCCGACTACTCTCCCACCAAAAACGTGCCGTGAGGTAATCTCTTATACTACAAAATTTAGCCTCTTCACAATATGTTCAAAAGGTGAATAAAAGGACACTACAACCACTGCAACATTGGCCCAAGACCTTTCTTTCCAACAAAAGCAGATTGTAGAAGAGAAATAAGATATTGTTTCTTCACCTACAATGGTACCTACACACTTCCCATTCAATCCAAGACACAACATGTTGGTTGAACAGATTCAACCCCACCAACAACAGGTTCTTGACAGTCTTCACAAGATAAGCAATGCAACTTCTCAAACAAGGCAAACCACTTACCAAGATTCAGATTCAACAAACGCTTTCCCCTCTCCCCTAGGATATCAACGCAACATATACCATTGCTTCCTAAGGAGGGAGGATTGATTCATATGGATATCAGTAGCCACCCACCTATTCCAACTAGCTCAAAACAGTTTGTTGGCAATTTACTATTTTTATCAGTTTTTCGGGTCCCAAACTTCGAGGGCCATTTTGAGGGCCTAAACAACATTTTTTCATGATCATTCACCTCAATGATGGCCAAAGGTTTTCATTGATCCTATGAAATGAATCTCCTCGTTAATAAATTTCCAACGAGCTATCGTGCGCCCCAAACAAAGATCTTATACCAAAGTTACGCCCCCAAGAATTTGATACACCAAACTACCCAAAACAGGGTCCACAAAACTGCTGGCTTTTCATCTTCCTGGGTTAAGGTTTTGGATTTTCTTTATGTTAAATATTCCTTTAGAGCCTCATTGTAACAACCATCTTCTTGCGAATGAGTGTAGCCATCACATCTCTTCTCAGAGATAAGATGTCACCATTCTAGCGAGTCTTTCACTCTGTATTTTTACAGTTTTGTACATTTCACTCATTAATAGAAATTGTGTATTACTGTATCTTTGTGTTTATGGTTATATTTCTTATATATATTTGTTATATTATTGGATATATGATATATCTCTGTACATTTATTTATTATATTTCCTCTCTCATTTCATGCCAAAAATAATCCAGATCATATGTGTACTTTCACCCAATTAGGTAAGTACCAAGTGAAATATATGAATGTATATATTGAGTCTCTTGTTGACGAACTACTAAATTTATGGATTGGAATCACTATGTGAGACATCTCTAGACAAAAAGGGAAAAACTAATTTCAATTCCATGGACAATTCATGATGCCCCAGGGCTAACACATTTTTGTGGTATGTAACATACTACTGCACTTTAATAGTATATAATTTTTGTTGGACAACTGAGAGGGGGGGGTGAATCAGTTGTTACTGTGCTTAAAAAATTATTATTATTTTAAACTCTTTGCAGAGAACTTAATGAAAATCACAATAATGCAGGGAGGTAAGCAATAGAACATTCGACATCAATCACACATATGAAATATACAGAGACAGATATTTCCTGAGGAAACCCATAAAGGGTAAAAACCTCTTCTTATTGGTATGATAAGTAATCTTTACATTATGTACATTATCATACATATGAGCTCCAACTCATTGTGAGGCTACAACCTCTGTTTTTCAAGCTGTAACTTGCTGAGAGCACCAACTCTCTGTTTTCTCTAGCACCTACTATAAGGAAGCACCAACTCCCTAGTTTCCCTAGCACCCACTAAAAGGAAGCACCAACTCCCTGGTTTCTCTAGCACCCACTAGAAGGAAGCAACAAATCCCTAAGTGTTCCAGCACCAACTGGATGGAAGCACCAACTTCCAGTCACAAAGGCACCAACCTGTAAAATAGATAACAAAAGTTCTCCCTTGTTAATGTTTATGCCATTATTATAGTTCTTTGCATTTCAATAGATAACAACAACATAAGAACAAGATCACTGAGAAATACACATTCACAAGAGACACAACATTTATCCTGGGAAACCCTCTAGGGGAAGAAAACCCAGTAAAACTTCATTATTATAGATTGCCAATACAATGTCAAGAGATAACTCAAACCAATACAGAAAGTCCTCTCCAAAAGATGTGCCACTCTTCTCTCTCTCTCCAACTGGTAAATCAAAACTTGCCTCTCAGAATGAGCAAGTGAGTTGTGTATCAAAGTGAAGCACTAGACTCTCTATATATACAAGTCTGGCACATGTGAAGTGTCTTTACTGGCAGGGTTGACTTCTCACTCTAGGTGGGTAAACCCACCTTTATTATATTTCCGGGTCTCAATAATAACTGTTGGGGCTGACTTCTTATTCTTCCTATTACAATTGTTTGTTAACCAATCCGCAAAAGGGGATTTGGTCATAATACAATAACTGACATGATCAATCCACAATGGGCATTGATCCCATGAATAATATATCAATAATAATAAGAATACTCTTTGCATTTACATTATTTCAACACTCCCCCTTAACAAGAAGGGTATTCTTCAACAACATCAGGTGAAAGAGGTCTGCTTCATCAGTGGCATCAGGAGGACAGTATCGTCAATATCATCTTGGAACATTGGTTGGCATATCTATAAGTCATCGAAAGTTTTCTTCATCGGTAGTAGCATCATTCTCGAACGAATGCCATCATCATATGCATCAATATGTATCAGTATAAAGTGATACCTCATCACAACACTAGGCTGGCCCATCACAATACTAAACTGGCTCTATGTCACAACTGTTAAGTTGGTAGCTCAGTGTAAGTCACATCTTGCTTTACGTCTAACAACTAGGTCAGAAGCAAGGTATACATCATATTGCTTTACGTCTAACAACTGGGTCAGAAGCAAGGAACACATCATCTTGCTTTACGTCTAACAACTAGGTCAGAAGAAAGGAGTCATCTTGCTTTATGTCTAACAGCGAGGTCAGAAGCAAGGAATCATCTTGCTTTACATCTAACAGCGAGGTTAGAAGCAAGGAACACACACATCATCTTTCTTTACGTCTAATAGTGAGGTCAGAAGCAAGGAGTCATCTTTCTTTACGTCTAACAGCGAGATCAGAAGCAATGAACACACACATCATCTTTCTTTACATCTAACAGTGAGGTCAGAAGCAAGGAGTCATCTTGCTTTATGTCTAACAGTAAGGTCAGAAGCAAGGAACACACACATCATCTTGCTTTACGTCTAGCAGCGAGGTCAAAAGCAAGTAGTCATATTGCTTTACGTCTAACAGCGAGGTCAGAAGCAAGGAGTCATATTTCTTTATGTCTAACAGCGAGGTCAGAAGCAAGGAACACACACATCATCTTTCTTTATGTCTAACAGTGAGGTCAGAAGCAAGGAGTCATATTGCTTTACGTCTAACAGCAAGGTCAGAAGCATGGAACACATATATCATCTTGCTTTACGTCTAACAACGAGGTCAGAAGCAAGGAATCATCTTGCTTTACGTCTAACAGTGAGGTCAGAAGCAAGGAACACATATACTCCCCCTTTTAGGGAGGTTCCTTTCAGACTATACCAAGCTTATCTCGAAAGTGTTCAACCTTTACACGAGATAGAGGTTTGGTCAACACATCAGCAACCTGTTCATCCGTGCTAACATACAGGAGCTTCAAGGCTCCTCTCTGCACCATGTCATGGATGTAATGATAGTGAATCTCTATGTGCTTCGACCTGTCATGGAATACAAGATTATCTGTCATCTTTATGCAGCTCTAGTTGTCACATAGGATCGTGGTTGCTTCCATTTCTAGGTCAAATAGACCGGTAAACAACTTTCAAATCCATATAGCTTCACAACTAGAAGAACATGTGGCAATGTACTCTACTTTCATTGTGCTGAGAGCAATACTGGATTGCTTCCTACTCTGCCATGAGATCACGGCTGATCCCAAACTGAAACAACATCTGGAAGTTCTTTTTCTGTCAGCAATGCTTCCTACCCAATCTGAATCAGTGTATCCACTCAATGTGAAATTATGATCTCCGTCATAACTAAGACCACAATATAATGTATCTTTAAGGTACCTCATCACATGTTTTGCAGCCACTAGGTGAACATGTCTGGGTTCTACCAGAAACTGACTCAAGGTGTTCACAGCAAAACAAATGTCTGGTCTAGTGTTCATCAGGTACATTAGCGATCCAATAATCTGTCTGTACAGTGTGGCATCTATCAATTCTGACAAAGTATCGACCAATAGCTTCATATTCTCTTCCATGGGTGTATTCATGGGCTTGCATTCCAGCATATCAAATCCGTTTAAGATTTTGATCGTGTACTTCCCTTGGTTAAGGAATATCCTCTCAGGACTCTGCCATACCTCAAGACCTAAGAAGTAATGCATTAGGCCGAGGTCTTTCATTTCAAATTCTGAGGCAAGTATCTTTTTACATTCAACGATGAGATTTTCTTCTCCAGTTAAGAATAAGTCATCCACATATAGCAGTAAGATTACTGGCTCATTATCCATAATTTTGAAGTAGAGAT
>JZKD02S1779886.1:122284-141717 GCA_000966675.3 Picea glauca | reverse complement strand
GGTCTTCTTACATCCGCCTTATTCTATTTTATTGAAAGGTCTTATTAATATTGACCTTTATTACATCCGAATACATTAATCTACCTATGTGCGGGTTAGGACCTTAACACACTATGACTGTCAAAATCATTCTAAGACTGCAGGCTATCCATTACAGGAAGTAAAAATGCATTTAGCATAGAGGTACCATATGGAGTGTCGTATGAAGTGCCATATGAGTTGTCGTATGAAGTGTTGTATGAAGTGTTGTATGAAGTGTCGTATGAAGTGTCGAATGACGTGCCATATGAAAATATACACCAGTAATTGTCCACAATTTCAGGTAACCAGGAATCAATGACATTTAATTGAATTACTTTATGGCAATCAAGATTGAAGATTCAAACCTTAGACATTTTCATGATCAAATGTCCAAGTCAAAAGACTTGGACATTGATCTAACTTCGTATCATTATGATTGCCCCCAAAAATGAGCCTTCAAATTCGAATTCACTCACACATGGAAAATCGTGTGTGCATGTGTGCAACCAATTCCACCCTAGGCGCACTCAAAAAAAATGGAATTGGGTTATCCCATTATTCCTTACACTCACCTTTGCTCATTTCAATTCATCTCTGCCCATTTTCATTCGCCCTTGTTTTAAAACGCGCTCAGCCTCTGATCATTCATTCCTTTGTTCAATTACACTTGGCCCCTGTTCAAATCATGCCTTTCCTTAGCCCAATCACACCCTTTCTCTATGAATTTCTCCCTCTGTCTAGTTCTTCACACCATCATGATGCCCAAACGGTATGAACCGCCTTCCCACCCAGACTTCTTCTCCATCCCTAAGTTTTCATAGTGCAAGGAAGTGTTTTTGCACGCATGCTAGGGGTCTTTTTTGTCTCAGTTGCAGGTCCATGACGATGGAATATCAATGCAATTTTCCCTCAGTTTTGATGGGAAGATAGATCACATGGAGTATCTCACCTTTGGGGTCTTATAGGAATCCATAGTTGCAGCCACGAAGCTTCCAAGAGTGGGAGATAGATGGTTTAAAAACCACTAGTTGCTGCGATCAAGCTATAACAGGGTTTTTAAACTAGAATTCTAGAACATCTCTGAAGCTAAAGGATACTCCAAGGAGTGGATAAAAGAGGATATAATCAACCCTATCATAGTCATCACTAGGTTTATCACATGTGAAGGTAGATATTCCACCTTTAAAGCCTGTCACTTTCGATTGTTAGCTCACTTCCAGTTCAATAAACCATTGAATTTCCCCTTCTAATTTATAAAGATCTTGGAGAAGATGTCCTCTCAAGTGAGGAATAATGTAACCAACCCCCACAACATCCTCTTTCACCATGGCCTAATCAAACTCCTTTTTTTAGCCGAATTGGAAAAACAGGGGCAAACTTGGGATGAATTCGTTTATCAATTTTCAAACCCTCACTTGACAATCAAGACTAGAAAAAAAACATTGGATCTAAGGACTATTTATCCATCCAAACCCCACTCTCCAAGGACTCCAAACCCTCTTGCACAAGCCATTTCTTTACCGGAACAAAAATCCAAGAAGCTTGTTGAAACCCCTGCAACCTCATCGGGAAAAAAGACCAAGAAGCCTATTGCTAATATCCATATGCCTTCAATATCTCTTGATCCTACACCCAAGAAGATAAAATAAGTAATTCAATAAGACTTTCCTATAGTTCCCACAAATAGGAGAGGAGCTAATCGATTTCATATAGGACCCTTTCGAAACAGTAGCCGGAGCACAAGAGGAAAACCTTATGTAAAACCCCTGACTACTTCGGACTCTATCCAAGTGTCCTTCGATCTCAAGAGTCCTCAAAAAAGACTTAGGGAAGTGTCCATAGACAAATTGAAGCCTCAAAGAAATACAAAATATGAACCTACTTCTCCTCATCAACCCCCTATTACTCCTACCTCATCGATGCCTACCTCAAATCTTAAGACTGATATACTTTCTACATCTTTCAAAGGATCTACGCCTTCCTCCGAGATATATGATTCTGCTCTGACCATTAAGAGACTACAACAAGAGAATTGTCAGCTGATGTAACAATTGGAAGATAAGAAGACTACAGACATGCATCTTCACCATGATAATGCAATACTCCAAGCAAAGGTGAACTCCCTTCAAAGGCTGGTTGACAAGATGACCAAAGCCAACCGCAACCTCAGGGAACAATTGAAGCAACACAAGAGGCACAAGATAAAATATTCACGGCAAGAAGGAGAAGCTTCTAAAGTTGATCCTCCTCAACAAGCTTAGTCATGAGGGGAAATTCCCTTTTGTTTGCAGTGGGACTAGCAAAATATTAGGTGTGGGGGTAATGTTGGGCCCACGATATGGTTAATATAATGATGTTGATTGGATCCTTTTTGACCAAATGTGTATATGCATTTTCCTTTTTTGAAGAGTTTTGAAGAGTTTTGAAGAGTTTTTGTGTTAAATCGCCATGATTCATACCAAGTATGCATGATTCATTTTTTATGATGATTTTGAGTGTAATTCAACATGTTTTAATGATCTCAGGAAACTAATTCGTGTTTTGTGTGTCATAGGGAAAAATCGCAGCTCGTTTTTGCATCTGGAACTCAGTCCGGTACTCCATCCAGCACTCAATCCGGTACTCCATCTGACACTCCATCTTGCACTAAAACCATGGGATATTTGGCGGTTATCATATCGGTGGCCAGCGATGGGCGAATCAAAGACATGTTTTTTTCTTGTGCTCATGGCCTCCATCTACTGATCTTCGAACAACTCGATTTGGGTTGTTATGCTAGGCGATTATTGGCTCGTTTTGTTTCTAGAATCCACCAACGGTTAAGACACATTGAATGCAATTTTCTATTTTTAGAGAAGGTTGACCCTTCCAGTGGTCAACCTCTCATATTATAAACCTATAAATACCACCTCAGTGGTCAGACAGAGAGGGTTAGAGAGAAAAAGATAATTCATCTTTGTTTTCCTATTTTCAGACACATTTCACTAAAACTGTGTAAAGACTGCGTTTTTTATTTTAATGTTGAATTAGTGTTGTTGATCTCATGGTTCGCCTTTGAAGAGTAGCCACGACTTGCTAGGAGGCCCACCAACAGTCTGGGTGAATACCTAATTAGTTTGGTTGTGAATTGAATAGTGTAATCGTCATTTTATTTATTTTGTGTACATGAGTTTTCATTATGCTTCTTTACTGTACAAATTGTTGTTTATAACTTAATTGTTTTAGTTCAGTTTTGCAGGTTATTGTGGAGGCTATTGTTAATATGAAATGACTTTTTAATTAGTAGGAACTAGCTTGCAAGCTTAGATACTAACCCCTGTGTGTAGTTAGATGATAGTTAGATTCTCTATATGCTAAAATAGGATTTAAAACAGAGTTTTTAGTTTATGGTTTGTTTGACAAGTTTCGATGGATGGATAGTTGTTAGTTTTAGTTTCCATTTTTAGTTTATTTATCTAATTGCTACTTATTTTTTATTATCTAAATTGTCAGTTAGTTTGCTCATTAAATTTCTTGTTATATGCTGAAATAGGAATATAATTTGATTTATGTTTTATGAGCATTTACTCTTTTGCAATTTGAATTGTTTTTTTTTTTTACCAAAACGATTAGAGGATTTGTATTAAGTGTGGACCAGCCACGAATACGATTACAAAATGGCAGGGCTTCACTGAGTATCTTCCTGAGAGAAGCTTAACACTGCTCCTAAATACACATGTGTTTACCATATTCGGTAGTAGCTAGCACTAACCAGCTAGTTTGGTCTTATTTAAAGCCTTGGCTCTATACAAAATGCCAAGATGATGTCGAGGGCGTGATTTACTTCAGACTTAGCGGCAAAACTAGCTTTCTGGATCATTCTTCCAATCTCGGTTGAGCTAGGCCATTTTCTCTTCCAGCTACTCGACTCTCAGTTCAAACTCTTCCTGCGGGTTCTTGAGCTCCTGGTGAAGCTTGCTTAGCTCTTCAGAGAAACCAATCTTTGTAGTGGAAATGTCTTTCTCTAGCTGATCCATCCTTCTACCAGCTTCCGAGTCCAGGTTCTCCAGAAAGTCTAATTGGTATTGCAGCATTTGCTTCAGATTCTCTAGAGTTGTGTCCATGATCTTCACTCGTTCCTCAAGACTCGGCTTCTTTCTTGTGTTGGCTGCCATCACTCTGGTCATCCCCTGACTCGCACTCCTTGGTTCTTCAAGCTCGCAAATGGAGGAAATCGTTGCACAGGGATGAGTTGATCTTGAGACTGCATCTTGTTTTAAACTCGCGCCCCTTGACCCGTATGATTGCGCCCTGGACAGCAGAGGGTGAGAGGTATGGGCAGTGGGTGCTCTTATCCCCGCCCTGTCTACTATCCACATGGTCTTGGTACCGCCCCCTGTCACTATTCTCCAATGGCTCGGCTATGTCTGACCGATCTTGGTCGAATATCCTGTCGTCCTTGTGCTCATCCCATCCACTTGCTAGATATGCACGTGAGGGATCTTGGATTACGGTATCTCCATGATGGACACCGTTCCATTGAGGATCAAGTTTCTTGGCGCTAGGATCACTCCTTTATTGGCTTCCACATCAGCCTTCTCGTTCAACCTCCTTAAAACATGAAAAATATCGTAAGAGTTGAAGCTAGTGAGAAGGAGGGGAATTTTACTTAGAAGATTATTTAGTTTGGCATTTTGGGTTGGAGTCTGGCAATTAATGGCCCTGACTATCAATCTAGAGTCTCCAACGATGGCCAGTTCTGAGATCCCCTGCTCTTTGGCTTGCTTAATCCCTTGCCATAGTGCCATGGCTTCGACAATGTTGTTGGTCTCAGTACCTAAGCCCAGGGCATAAATAATGATAATTTCTTCACTGGGGCTCTCAATTATCCCCCCTCCACCTGCTAGCCCCAGGTTGCCTTTGGAGGCCCCGTCAAAGGATAGGATGTAAGCCTTCCTTTATTGCTTCCAACTGTCAAACTCTTATTTCTCTTTTCTTATTTCCCAATCCTCGGTGCTTGGAGAGATGGCTGTGACTTCTTTTGCACTTCGAATTTTGAACTGGTCCAACCAAAGGGCCTTCAAATTGTCTGGCTTCCCTCTGTAATTAGACTGACATAAGTAATGGGATCTCTCTCCAAAAAGTGCCTAAATGTTGGCTACCACTATGGGTGTGCTCCTTGCCCTGTCCCTGAAGATCCTATTGTTCCTTTCCAGCCACAGATTCCACAGGATAAACTTTGGGAGGATTCTCCAAAGCGTAACGGTTTGACTTTGGGTTCGATGTTGGAACGGATATAAATTATCCCAGTGCCAAAGGAGGCTTTGGATGTCTTCTGGAAAGTTGACTTCAGCTACTGATCTGATTGTCAGCCTCCACACTTCTTTAGAAAAGACACATTTGAGGAGGAGGTGATTAGTAGTTTCTTCGGCTTGTTGGCAGAGTGGACACCGGTGGGGGCCAACCCAACCTTTCCTTTGGAGGATTTCCCCTGTTAGAATGTTGTTGTGGGAAAGTGTCCAAATAAAAATATCAATTTTAGGAATGGACTTGGCATGCCAGATCGCTTTCCAGATGAGCAGGTTTTCTGGAGTAGTGGGGACCTTGAGAAAAAGTCTATAGCCGTTAGCAGTGGTGTAGGCTTTGGCATTTTCCCCCAGCCTCTCTCATCCTTCCCCTTCTTTTTCAGCAGGGCTTTCCCCTGTAGGCAATGTTTGAGGATTCTCCATTCCCCTTCTAAATCCGGAGGTAAGTTGCTCACTGCCCACCCTTTCCACAACTGATGCCTGTCCTCGCCCCAAACTGAGATATCTGTGAGAGTCTTTAAATTTTGGATTCCCATCCAGTTCTTAAGACATCTCAGGTCCTGCCTCGAGTCAAGAGGGGGGTCTCCTAGGATAGAGTCATTCCAGATTTTGATCTTCCTCCCGTTTCTTGGCACCCAGGTGAGGTAGGGAGTGAAGAGAGGTAAGGATTTTTTGCAGAGAGTTAAAAAAGGGGATCCTTTAGAATCCCTGTAAGGAGTTTCTAAGCAGCGATCCCTCGGCTCCTTAAAATATTTTTTCTAGAGAACTGATTTGCTCCAAGTTGGTGCTCCAGAGATTATGTTCCACAACAACTTTACCCCTAGCATGAGATTCTGTATACGTGATTTTTTAAAATTGAGGCCACCTTCCTGAAGAGGTTTAGAGGATTTTTCCCAACTTATCAGATGCAATTTCCTTCCAGACTGTTTCCCACCTTCCCAGAGGAAGCATCTTTGTAGAGCTTCGATTTTTTGAACTGTGGAGCAAGGGGCTAGGAGCATCGAACTTTGGTAGATGGGTATGTTGGCCAGAACACTTTTGCAATTTGAATTGTTAAAGTAGGATTAGTTTGGTTTACTTTATGCAATTTCTTTTCTAGATCTAGGTTGCAATTTTAAGCTTGAGTATAGAGTTTAGTTTCCAGTTATGAATCTAAGTAGTATGAATTTGCTTATGTTAGCATAGAATGCAATTGAATTTACTAGAATAGTGTTTTTATATTGTTGATGATTAGTACATAAATTGATGAATCACATGGATATGCAGGATAGTTGATGTTGCTTCTATAATGGATAAGTTCTCATTGGATTGTCTCATTCACACTTTTCACTTTGCTATCGAAGTTAATATTGAGTTTATACCTCTTGATTTATCATTAATTTTTAAATGCCATCGTGATATCATAAGACACCAGAGACATAACCATCAACACTATATTTGAGTTTTCTTTCTTTTATAGATTAGAGAATAGTTTCCTTGCTTTGGTAGATTAGAGAATAGTCCTCTTTCTTTGGTAGGTTAAAGAATAATTTTCTTATCATAGATTAAAGAGAAGTTGTTAATTACTTTTATTTTCATGATGCTTTGAATTTAGTAGATTAAATATTTACTTTCATAAATTAGAAGTAATTATGAAGTTTAATTTAAGAATACAGTTCACTTGCTTATTAGTTTGATTAGTTGGTTATTGAGTAATTTTGATTAGTTAATTTGTTGTAGAAGTTATCATAGGTTAGTTAGTTGTTTGCTTGCTTGTTTACTTGATTTAATAGGGTAGTTACTTGCTTGTCTATTTTTCTTTGATAAGGTAGTTGCTTGTCTATTTATTTGCTTTCATATGATAGTTGCTTATTGAATTTGAATGGGTTAATTAAAGTAGTTTGTCATTGTTATTGCTTATTAGGTAGATAGTTTGTTTTTGCTTATTGTCATGATTAAGTTAGTTTTCTTTAAGTAGGGGTTTCATTTTCTTTCTTAGGACTATCCATCGATCCTTTGTTCAAAAGTTACTTAGGATAAATAGTTTAAGTTTCCTTGATAGGGTTTGATAATTAATAGTCTTTTATTGAATAGATTAAATTTTAAATAGCCCATTTCCTTAGTTAGACTATACTACCTCCAACCTTTCTACTTTGGCATATATATCGCTACAAATCTAAGTTTACTTACCCCAGTTTGACAATTTAATTGAGGGTTTTTAGTGTGTTTTTAGTGCATATAGAACACCCATCAAGTTATATGAGAAAGAGATCTGAAAAGAGTCTCATAGATTGTCGGGTGGGCAATGAGAAGGGATCAGTGGATCTCGTGAAATACCAGGTAGGCAGAAGAGACATCCCAGATTTTTCAGGTGGGAAAGGGAGAAGAGATGAGCTCAGCTGAGAGTTCATTGATAGATGAGGAGGCAAGACAAAAACCTCACTCAGAGGGAGATTCACGCCGAACTCTGAGCCGCGTGAATGAAGATGATGAAAATTTAGAAACTTTCATCACAATAAAGGAGAAGGGTCAGAGGGATGTTTTGATCATTGGAGGAGTTGAGATATTCCTACCAAGCAGTTGAGGAGAGGCTAGCACATATGTTGCAGATACGACATGGAGAAAACAACAGAGATTGTCAAGGAGGAGAAGGAACATATATTGAGGTATGTCCTAACGGAAGGAGATGAGCATTCAACAGGATCGCTCGACGTTTTCATCCGGGAAGCTGGACATGAGATGACTGTCGCGTTGGAGTCTGTAGCAGAAGAGGAAGCGGGCAGCATAGACCTTTCCGGTCTGTGTGAAGAATTGGAATCTCTTGAAAGGAGAGTGGAAATGCAAGGAATTCATATCCAACAGGATAAGTTGGAGGTATATGAAGGACTACACCAACATGAGAAGCAATTGGGGGAAGCTGGAATAGAACCAATCAAAAAAATGATAGGGATCAATCTATCAGGGGAATCAACTAAATGATAGTTCAATATGGAGACTACAGAAGTGAAGGATGAAATAGAGTGGAAATCTAAGGCCACAAAAGAAGCAGATGTCTTTGGAAGTCGGTGTGATTCTCTCATTGATAAGAAGCGAGTGCATCGAGTTAGTCTACAACAGAAGAACTAGTCAATGGAGCAGTTGGATGAGGTGATCAAGGAGATAAGGAATTTGATGTTGGAGTCGGTAGAGAAATCGGTCAGCAAGAGGAGGATGGATGAGAAGAAACCTGCACAAGCAGCGGGGAAGATGCAGTAATAGAAGCAGTGGAGAAGATGAGCCGAGAGACAGCTCCAGTAGAAAGTTTGGGATCCAGGTGAATTTCAAACACCTTGGAAATCTCATGAGAAGGAGCTCGTGATTTTTTCCATTGTGGAGTATGATGCAAGAGAATCATTCCATATCAGCACACGCCAACTAATTTACAAACGTGGTACGCAATTAAGGAAGGAGAGGCGTCTCCCTCTCATTTTTTTCTCGAGAATCCAAGGCATGATCCAGGCATTAATTGAAGACAAGTTGGAGGAGCCAAATCGTGCTTTCGCACAAGCTGGATATAAGGTCACCATTAATAGGATAACGGGAAAATGTATCTGTATCCGATTTGGAGCAGAATTGTCATCATTGTAATTTGGCCTTTTGATAAGCATTAGGAGTGGTGATTTGACACCATTAGTTGGCTTCCGAGGAACACTCATTTGAGCCCCTCTTGTATAAATATTTGTATTGTAAGCAAAGTAGAAGGTTGGCTAGATGATAGGGGGTTAGAAAATAGTTGGTTATAATATAGGAGGTTAGCCAGAATAGAGTTAGCCAGGAGAGAAATGTAGAGAGTTGAGACTCAGTTGCAGCTCGGACTCCACCATTGTAATTTGACATTCCACCATTAATATAAAATAACATTTTTTCTTGTTTTATCTTTCTGTTCAATGGATACTGTGGTATGA
Source organism: Picea glauca (assembly GCA_000966675.3). NCBI lineage: Eukaryota > Viridiplantae > Streptophyta > Pinopsida > Pinales > Pinaceae > Picea > Picea glauca. The sequence continues at coordinate 132,488 of JZKD02S1779886.1, read as the reverse complement.
ATGTATTTTACATGTTTGTGAATTTTAGATGAATGTTAGAAATCGTCTGCAGGGATAGAGATATAGTTTTATATCCGAGGGTGTGTTGAGTTAGGTATGGTTCTCTAGGCTAAGTGCAAGGAGTGCATGACAGAGGGAGGAAATGATGTAATCCAACGCAAGGAGTGTGTACCTGAACTCAGTGGAGTCACAAGAGAAGTTTCCAGGAGGGCACACCAGATTAATTTACAGACTCAGGGAGAAATTTCAAGGCAGTTAAGTCCCATGAAAATAAAGACTATGTGGAGAGAAGCACAACCCAGAGTTACTGAACACTCTGGAATACTCTGCCAGGAGGGAATTGAGCTTGCGTGAGCATACCTTGAAACTACACTGTTGAAGGTGTAGAGGGATCCTAGAATTGTTGAACATTATGGTGAAGGAAGGCTTTGCAAGAAGTGCATCAACAAAGGAAAGGAGATGCCTTAAACCTTTCCATAAGGTCGAGGGAGAATCCATCGAATAACTAATCCAAGCGCAAGAAGTTCACCTAAGGTGTTTTGAATTTGCCTTATAAGCTCAGGAGGAAGGGTGAGAAGCTACCAGAAAGGCACGAGAAGCTCACAGAAAAACTTGGAACCTTGAAGGTTTTCAAGTCGTGAAAATTCGTAGGATATTTGCATAGATTTCTGCAAGGAGTGAAAAAGAACTTCGAGAACAACCTAAGTCTCAAAATGAGAATTTGAACAAGTGTGCAAGGGAGCCAAGGAATTACCGAAGTCTCGAACATGGAGAAGTCATCCATCGTTGAGGAGGAGATAGGTGGAAACAGATCGAGAAGTTCGAGAGTAGGAACTTTGGGAGGTATGTAAAGAACAACCAAGAGTCTTCGTGAGGTCACAAAGAGTGAAGTAAATCTTGGTCGTCCATCAAGAAGGATGCGTGGCAAGGGATCAATGCATAATTGATTCACGATTGGAGAAATCAGAGTCGAGGAGAAGTAAGGAATCGCAAAGTTCAAACTCGCGATTTGATCACATCCATTGATCGAAAGAAGAACGAGTATCGTAGATCTGGTCCCAAAGAGTTCGTTGATTCGGAAATCAGGGAAAGGGAGAGAGCAGTTTGCGAAAGTCCTGAAGCATCGAGTTGCGAAGGAAGTTGGCCACGGTCATAGTCTATGTTCATATCAGAAAGAAAGTCTAGCACGAGGAGTTAGCAGTGTTGACACAAGAGTTAAAAGCGCAAGGAGAGGATTCACGGGCGTCAAGAGAGTGAAAAAGGGCATGTGTCAAGTTGAATCGGTTCCATCGGGAGCCCAAAAATTCATTCAAATTGATGAATTGAATGATCCTATACCAGGAGGTCATGATGACCCCTCATTAGCAAGAGAGAAGAGGGAGGTTGTCACCACAAATTCAAATTTAACTTTAAAAAATGCACATAAGAAACCCTAATGTGATGTCATCCCTCTAAAGGGTGACCTTTTGACACTTTTTGCAAGTCGTTGGAGTGAAGAATGGAATTGTTTTGGAATTCTAGGGCCTCCATCTCATGTGCAAGGGTTTCTTCCTTCAATACAATCCTTCTCCCATAAAAACATACAAAGTTTCCATTGTCAAAACCTTCACCACCAAAACCCTATCCCTAGGATGATGTCAATCTCCTCAAGTGTGATGTTTTGGCATCAAGAGAAAAATGTTAGGCTTGAAATGGGCTAGGACATATCCTCCAAGATGTCTCTTAGGACTATAAAGGATACCATCATCATCTGATGTGTGGGCCATGGTATCTATCCTATGGGGTTTAATTCCCAAGGAAGCCCAAGCTAGGCTTGTTCTTCCAAATATTTCCACCAGGCAAGGTCCTGCAAAGACAATGAATATTCCCTCCAAGGATATCAAGTAAAATACATCATGATGAGCAATCAAGTCAATAAAATATCCATCTAAGCATGTGCATCAAAAACCACCTCATCAAAATAAACAAGTGCTCAAAGACCCTATGCAATTTTCCAAGTTTAGGTATGGGAGGGTTGACAAAGCGACCTATTGGGTGAATCGTACCTCAATTTTAGGAGTCTTTCCCAAGTGGACCCATGTCTAGGTCATGCAGACAAAGTGACATGGATGGGGGAAATAATTTTGGGCATGGGTTTCATGACATACAAGGTATCTTAGTGTCTCATTTATGGGCACCTTTGTAGAGGGTGTGTTGCACCTTCATTTTCAATGCAACCTTTTTCCAAGCCCATTTATTTCCTTTTTTTCTTTAAGATGTTTCCAAGTTGAAGCCAAGGTGGGGCTTCTACCTAAACATGAAAACAATTCCCACCTTGACTCCAACCTAGTCAAATTATGCTTCTCCAAGTTGAAGACAATGTGTGGGGCTTCTACCCAAGCATGAAAAACATTTCCCATAAACACTCCACCTTGGTTGGCATTTTGTATTAATTATTTTTCATGCGTCCCATTAGTTTCTTATGAGAGACATTTAATTGTCCTCCGGATCCCTGGGAGAGAATATAAAAGGTTCATGATTGGATTTTATCTTTTTCTAGCTTACTAGCCTCTGGTCCTTCATCCCCTTCTTCCCATGAAATGAGGGACAATCCCTTCTTGGTTCAGTACACCCGAAAATCCAAAAATATAAGAAGATGAGGGGATGAAGAGTGTAAAGTGGAACGCATGGTCGGGAATGGCATGATGTCCTATCAAGAGGACCTCCTAGTAACAAACCTATCCCTAAGGGTGACCACTTACTAGGGATCAATGTCAACCACCAAGGTGAAACGAGGCAAAGAGCATAATTTCCAAGAAGACGTTACATAATCAAAAGTAGTTTTAAATGAAACAAACTCAATTGCCTCAAATATTGAAATGAAACTCACGATAATACCTAGATTTTACCTCATGGAGCAAGACCCAATGTCTTCCGAAATAAATTTGGTGCAGCGGATACCATCGTGATGAATCTGAGACATGTGGCGGTGAGGCGGGCTTCTATCTATGAAATTAGACGTTGTCAACCATCTATCTCTCAGTACTCCATGTATGCAACCCTAGGTCCTCAAGACATCATCTCCTTAGTTATCCCTAGGAAATGGGGATAACATGTGGTTCCTACTCGGGAACATGTACGCATCGTAGAGTGCATGAGAGCCACAACATCTCCCAGTCTGACCTATGCCTACACTGAAACATACAAACGTAAAATCTAGGGTGGTTCTATCACCCTTAGTTCATATATATCCAAATCAAATCTCAAAAATAAAAAGATAATCTAGAAAATAAAATTTTGCATTTCTTGCAAAATTTTCTAAACTAAACATGTAATATGATGAAAGAAATATGCAAGTAGAGAAAAATGAAACATGAAATGAAACTAAACTACCATGAGAAATAAATATGAGAATGAAAGAAATCAAGATGACCTACCTACTTACATGAGGCCCTAACGATTAGGTCCTGAAATGTCAGGTGAAGTCGTACAACTAGTGGAACCATTTGTTCATCAATTTATCAAGGTATCTCCCCATGTGCTTAATCATGTAATACAACAAATATAAGTTAAGCACATAATAATAATGAGAATAAATATAAATATAATCAATTATGAAATGAAACTCATGGAGATGGGTGGGAGGGAGGAAATCCTACTGGAAAGAGAAACCACCAGCATGATCATCCCGAAAATCCTACCTGAAAGGATATCCACAAGATCGATCAATCCATCTTTGAATATGGATACCATATGTAGACGATGGCTCATCTTCATCCCCATTAGCATGATTTGTGTTTCCTGAATATTGAGAAGACATGAGAGATCCCAATAATACCCCATGATTTCCATGAGAAGAAGAAATTAGGTAAGGGACAGGTTCAAGCATATAAAAACATTTCCTCTTCATCTATGATTCCTCGTAAAAATCCCCAAGATGAAAATCCTTTCACTTTGTAGAGTGAGCATTTGATCCCAATGGGATGGCCATGTCTTGGTTTTCATCTAAAATTGAGGATGAAGGTGGTTGAAAGTACTCATAGAACAATTCTACATCCCCAAAAGGATTTGCATCACAACTCCCAAGGGATGACTAAAAATCACCCTGAAAATGCTACGAGAGGTCATTCTCAAATGGACGAAACAAATCTGTAACCATATCATCATCAGGTTTCCAAACATCTGAATAATATATGGATGAATACCAGTCTTCTAAAGATGACAACTCAACCCCTTTTCCTTGATATCTACCCTCAATGTAGTAAATGATCTATCTATAAAAAATGAAATGACCAAAATCCCATGTGCGTCTCCTAGTCTGTATGAAAGTGTCTATATGCTCATCAACCATATCCAAGGTTTCTTTCATAAGACCATCAGTGTGACTAAAAATTACCATCTCTTTTTCTTTGTGTTCAGGAAGAAAAAAGGCTAGGGAAACTTCAAATGGATCTTCAAATTCTTCATCATTGAGACTGGTTGCTTCTTCAACTTCATGTACAGGAGGAGAGAAAGGATGGACAACCTGACCTTCATCAAGTGGGAGAAAATATAACGATGTCTCACGATGTTTCTCAACATGTTTCACCTCATGGGCATGCTACTCCATGGGCATGCTCCTCCATCGACTCTTCATCACAAAAGGCTCGATCCTTAACACATAACGCTTTGTTTTATTTTCTCCAAAATGATATGTCGCATCCAAGGGCTCCTATAATATTTCTTCACTTCCAAATTTATGGAAAAAATGATCAACAAGATCTTTGAAATAGTTACAGCTCATGATGTTCTCTTCTTGATGTGAAGGAGGAACAAAGGCCTGAGTTTCTTCATCAAATGAAAGGGCATGTATAAGCACTTCATCTTCATCAAATGGCTTGTCCAAATATTCAACATGAGAAACTTCATTGGATATTCTTGGTAATTGTATTCATATATATGTCCTTCGATCATTTCTTTATCCTCAAGGGCTAGTTCTTTGGCATATTTTTTAGATAACTCTTTTACAAGATTCATCAGTTCCTCAACAACTTCATTAGTAGCTTTTTCCATTTCCATCTACAAAGGTTCCCTCCTTGAGGCATGAAAATTTTTGGGGAAGGTTTCAACCCATGGTTTCATAATTACATTGATTGAAAATACACCTTAATGGAGTCTCCAGATGAGATCAAGAATCATCAAAGGATGGAAAAGGGGAATTTAGGGAAAGGTGGTTTCTGGGAAGGTGGAGTTGCTAGATGAGCCTCAATAAGAGCTCATCAAGTGTGGAAGGGGAATGTCCTTCAAGTGAATTCACCAGGAAAGCTAGGGGTAAAGGCTTTGGGAGGGAATCTTTCCAAAGTCTCGTTAGGGCACAAAAGAGGATTCAAAACCCTCCCTGGAAATTATGCCAAAATTTTATCTCACAAACTGTAGGTTGGTAAAATCCCAACCCAATCCACCAAATGGAGACAACAGTGATATATTTTATCCACTTTCAACTTAGATAAACCCTCCCCTAGCTTTATTGAAGCAATAATCCAACACAAGGGGCGAATCTTGGGTGACCCCAAGGGGAAATGAGATGAAAAGTGAGATGATGGAGGTGATGCCCCTATAGGTCAATTTTCTAAGTGAGAAATTGATTGATAATTATTCTCAAGGATGGTCTATAGTTTCCAAGTGCTTGAGTACCTGCAAAAGATTATTGTACCTGCCCGAGACATAAGAAAAGACGAGTATACAAGATTAAGGTTAAGTGGAAAAACAATTTAAGCTTGTTGTCCCTATTTATAGCAGTCAACAAAGATATATATCAACAAGTAAATTATTGTTAAATCTGCTAACAAGATGCTTAAATTCAAGTAAATGACACAAGAGATAAGCTAGCAATCACTAGTATAACTCAAGTATGAAAGCATAAGACTTTATAAATAAACTAAGGATTTTATAAATAAGTATTGTGGAGATATTTTACCATCCTTATGGATGTAGAAAACTATTTATGTAGCATAAAATTTCAACCCACAAAACAAGCAAGTAAACCACCCAAAAAGTGCATTGAGGCTAGTAGATTATAGGGGTAATTTATTATTTTGACGGTTTAAAAGTGAGTTATAATAAAAGTAGAGAGAGATTTGTTGCAGCCCTAATGGTTGTATCTATTATTGAATTATATCTCTGAGAATACTAGGAAAAACAAGATGCCCTAGAGGCTTTAGCAACCTCAAAGCATCAATAAAATATTCCAACTTGAACAATATCAATATCTCTCTAAATCACGTTTACCAATGAAAACATTTTATTTCTCCAATGCAAACTTTAGATTAATGCCTTTAAAATTTTGGCAAATGGAGTTTTGAAAGCATGAGTTAGATCAACAAAATCCCTAGGGGTTTAAATCCTCTTACTCCCTAGGGAATGCAAATCAAACTAAGTTAAATCTAGGAGGGTCTACACCCTTGTACTCCTCTTAGAAACCTTGCAATAAATTACTTATAAACTAGAAAAGGAGATGAAAATTTATGGAGGGTGTATGCACTTATAATCCTCCTAGGGTTTCAACCAACAATAATCATGAAACAAGCAAGAAGAACTAACAATTTCATATTTTCCTTACCAATTTCAAGAGAGATGAAAGATCAAACCCTAGTTCACCAAGAAATGACCATTCATAAGTAAGAGAAGAAGTCTTAAAGAGGTTCTCACTACCTTAGCTCAAAAATTCAGCAAGAGAGATCACCAAAAATCATTTTCACAAGAGAGAGATAACAAGTTTCCCAAGTAGGGCACAAATTTCAGCCACAATAATCTTCTCACAATGGGAGAGCTATGATAAAATGACACAAGTTTGATATATATTTATACAAATCCTCCTAAAAGTGTTTGTCCACTTAATTTTAGGGTAACGACAAATTAAGGGGTCAACAAACCTTATTTTTCCCCTTTACATTATCAAATTCAAATTTAACTTTAAAAAATGCACATAAGAAACCCTAATGTGGCGTCATCCCTCTAAAGGGTGACATTTTGACACTTTTTGTAAGTCAGTGGAGTGAAGAATGAAATTTTTTGGGCATTCTAGGGCCTCCCTCTCATGCACTAGGGTTTCTTCCTTCCATCCAATCCTTCTCCCATCAAAACATGCCAAGTGTCCATTGTCAAAACCTTCACCACCAAAACCCTATCCCTAGGATCACATCAATCTCGTCAAGTGTAACGTTTTGGCATAAAGAGAAAAAAATTTGGTTGGAAATGGGCTAGGATAGATCCCCCAAGGTTTCTCTCAGGACTCCAAAGGCTACCATCATCGTCTGGTGTGTGGGCCATGGTATCCATCCTATGGGATTCAAGCCCTAAGGAATCCCAAGTTAGGCTTGTTCTTCCAAATATGTACACCAAGCAAGGTCCTGCAAATACAATGAATACGCCCTCCAAGGATGTCAATTCAAATGCATCATGATGAGTAAATCAAGTCAATAAAAGATCCATCTAATCATGTGCATCAAAAACCACCTCATCAAAATAAAAAAGTGCTCAAAGACCCCATGCAATTTACCAAGTTTAGGTATGGGAGGGTTGACAAAGCAATCTATTGGGTGAATCATACCTCAAGTTTAGGAGTGTTTCCCAAGTGGACCCCTCTCTAGGTCATGTGGACAAAGTGACATGGATTGGGGCAAGACTTTTGGGCATGGGGTTCATGACATACAAGGAATTGTAGTGTCTCATTTGTGGGTGCCTTTTTAGAGGGTGTGTTGCACCTTCGCTTTCAATGCAACTTTTTTCCAAGCCCATTTATTTCCTTTTTTTCTTTTAAGATGTTTCTGGGTTGAAGCCAAGGTGGGGCTTCTACCTAAGAATGAAAAAAATTCCCACCTTGAATCTACCTTGGTCACATTATGCTTCCCCAAGTTAAAGACAGTATGTGGGGATTCTACCTAAGCATGAAAAACATTTCCCACACACGCTCCACCTTGGTTGGAATTTTGTATTAATTATTTTTCACGGGTCCCATTAGTTTCTTATGAGAGACTTTTCATTTTCCTCAATATGCCTAGGCGAGCATACATAAGGTTCATGATTGGATTTTATCTTTTTCCATCTACAAGCCTCTAGGCCTTCAACCCCTCACTACTACATATGGGCAGATTATTCCACGAAATTTTTCCACGTTTCCATTATTTTCATGTTTTTTTTATATTGGGCGGGATTTTCATCGCTATAGCGACGAGTATTACCTACCTCAAAAATCACCTACTAACACACGTGGCTTGCAACGGCTAGTTGACTTTTTGTGGGTCAACTCATGCATTTTCGTCGCTATATCGACGATAATCGATCTATATATACCTTACTTTAAGAGACTTTGCGACACATTTTCTATAGTTGCGACATTGTTTGTGGCTTTTGTTTGAGCTGTTTATTTTTTCTGTCACCCACCAGTTGAACAAATCCAATTCTCGATCTACATAGCCCGGATTTTGAACTTGCAACTTTAGTATGTTTATTTATTTATTTACATATACTCATTTAACTTGTAAATTTTTGTTCAAATGAAATTTCATGTAGCTTGTTTTCTCCTTGATAATATATTACATGTGCATTACCATATTTCAAAATTGTTATGTCATTGGTTTTTGGATCTAGTTAGTATATTCTATGGAAATTCATGTGAAATGTCAAGAAAAATATTTTCCGAAGAAGTATTTTAAGAAGAGGGAAAATTAATCCATCAATAAGACAATTCAAACATTAAAAATGGATGTCATTATCAATCTAGATCAATTTGAGCCTACAATTCCTTATGTAAATTTAATCCTTATTACAAAACTACCAACTCATAACAACTTTACTGGTTGGACTATGTTTGAAATAGAAAGTGGAAAAAAAATCCTCTTGGGTCTAATCCTATCCCTTAGTGACCCTGTTAGCTCTCTAACTTTTGTGTTTCTATGATGTTGTGCCTATATATATTAATTTCATATTTTTAGTCTAGTATTAGGTTAGGCTAGTCATATAACATTGTATTCTTATGTGATGTTGTTTCTCTCAAAAAAAATTAATCACATGCAATTCTAGATGTAGTGATTAACTCTAGTTTGTAGTTGATGTAACATTTTTATACGCTATTAATAAGGATTACCTAACATATAAAAATTTCATGATGAAATCTACTAGTCAGACAATGAAAAATGAGAACATGCCAAAGTGTCTTAGAAAATAAAATCGTGATCCCTGTAAGTAGCATAAAATTGTGACCATTGTATGTATTTTCAAATCAACATGTCATAATTTAAACCAACCAAACCCACTTGTGGATGACAAATGGATGACATTCTTTTTTTAGTGGTGAATTTCAAAGATTGACATTTTCTCTACAAAACAACTTAGAGGCTAGTGTATGGTGTCGAGTGATTCAAGTTTGAGAAATTTTGACCACTTTCGTTAAATGGTGTGTAATTATTTTCCATGGTGATTCGGTACACACTACTCTAAAGTACAAATTGAAGCATATCGATCTTAATAGTTAATCGATAATAATAAAAAAAAGCATGTCAAAATGTATTAGAAAAAATAATTGTGATAATTGTAGGTCATTGTAAATAAACATATCATAATCGAAAGAAGTAGTTAAAATATCATGAAGGAGTAGCTAAAATATAAAAATTTGACAACTTACTGTTTGGTATGGTGTAGGTAAGACAATTACTTGCCAGTACAAGGATTTGTCACTATGAACGAAAATGATAGGAAGCTTGCTCAGTTTAGAGTGGCATTAGAGGTGAGGGGAGATGGAAAATGTTATTTCCCTTGCTATGATTGCAGGGGATTGCAAAGAAGAAGACTTTTAATAACAACAATTGAAAGACATTGTAGGGATAAGGGGCACGCCGAAGGGGGTTATGAATATCGTCCCTTGGTAAGAGGATTCAATATTTAATGTATTCTCTGTAATTTTCATCATGTCATGAATTTTAGTAATATTTATTATCATTTTTTTTATATTTTCTATACACACTAACTTTAATACATTTTTTTTAAATATATAGACGATGCCCCCAAAATGTTGACCTCCAGAGAGTTATTTGCCAAGTACTAGCAGAAATACTCCTTTACAGGGTGATGAAATTCAAGATCAGAATATTGAAGTTGTTGATCAAGTTATTAATGATGATATGGATGGAGATAACGTTAGTGATACAAATCAGGAAGATGAGATACATAGATTGATCCAAGACACATT
>JZKD02S1779886.1:109305-122234 GCA_000966675.3 Picea glauca | reverse complement strand
ATTGATCCAAGACACATTTTCTCCAATGGACGAGGACAACCAGGATGATAGTCATGATGTTGATCCTCTACTCGAGAAGTCACGTCAACCTCTTTATGAAGGCTCAACAACAAATGTTCTATATCCTATATTTTTGTTGGTGAACTTGAAGGTTTTGAATGGTTTATCAAACACATGCCTCACACAGATACTAAGGTATTTAATTTGTTAATTATTTATGCCTACATGTTCACAAATACTTAAAAGGCTCAATTTTTTTCTATATTGCTATTGTTTTCTAATTTGTAAAGTATGGATGTGATATTGATGATTAATATTGTTTACATTGACTTATTGTTTTGAATTTTGTAGATTGTTAGGTGAATTTCTATTACCAACATCAAATATGTTTCCACACACATATCGAGAAATATATGTGATTATGAAAGAAATTGGAATGGAGTTTCAAGCTATTGATCCATGTATTAATGATCATATCATATACTATGGACAATATGAATTATAAAATGAATGTCCACAATGTCAAATAAGTAGATATTGAACTGATAAAGCGTCAAATAAGGTGCCTTGCAAAGTTCTTCATTATATTCCGATAATTCCATGTTTCCAACAGTTGTTCAGGTGCCAAAGTATAGCACAGTTTATGGATTTCCATGCAAAGAACAGAAGTCGAGACGATGGTCTTCGAATGCCTACAGATGATTCTGCATTGAAGTACATCGAAGAAAAGTAGCCATTTTTTAAAGAATAACCTCGTAATGTTAGACTTTCGTTGGTAGTTGATGGTGTCAATACATTTGGAGATATTTGTTCTACGTACTCAGTGTGGCATGTTTTTGTTATAAACAATAACCTTCCTCCTGGGATGTTGATCAAGAGAGAGTACACAATGTTGGTAATGATCGTTCCAGGTATTTAATTACCTTTTATTTTCTTTAAAGTATGACAAAATATTTCATTTCCTTGTTTTGTGCATGGTAATTATGTCTTTTATATATAACGACATCTAGATAAGTATAATTAATCATGCAGTATGTTGAAACAATTAGGTAAGTACCAAGTTAAATATATGAACGTATATATTGAGCCTCTTATCGATGAGTTGTTGAAGTTATGGGTTGGCGTCACTATGCATGACAACTCTAGACCAATAGGGAAAAAATGATTTCATTTCCATGGAATACTATCATGGACAATTCATGATGCTCCCGGGTTAACACATTTTTGTGGTATATTGTTACTTTCTTTTGTGATTTAATATTATATATATATATATATATATAATTTGCATGCCCAATTTGTGGTCCCGGGATAAAATCTCGTTGTTCAAAGAGTTTAGGAAAGGAAGTGTTTGATGAGTATAGGCATTTTCTACCTAAGAACCATAGTTATTAAACTACAAACAAAGAAAAATTCAATGGTAAAGAAGAGAATGGATAAAAACCATGAAGAATGACACCTCACCTATGGAAGTTGAAATATATTAGAAATCGTCAAGGTATGAAAATTATTTATGTATGACATATTATATAAATCTTTGGTTAATTTCATTAGTATTAGTTTCATTTTGTTTGATTAATTAGTGTTAATTTCATTTTGTTGATGTTTCATGAATGTTGTTAAGGCATGAATGGGCTTCCACGAGGAATGAAAATTTACCCGATGCAATTCAGTAGGTTGTCATACTACGAGCACCTACAAATAGTTCATTTGTTTGATATAATTCATATCGGGAAGAACATAACAGAATTGTTATGGCGAATATTAGATGGAAGGACCGACAAAGAGAGAATTGGAAAGATTTGTAGTGACATCCAGGAAGCTAATCATGTATTGCAAAGTGTTATTATTAATTCTAAAGGTGATGGTCATGAATAGAATACTAGTCTTCCTTGGTTATTGACGGAGCAACAAAGCAATATTGTAAAAGAGGTCATTCGAAAAATTAGGTTTCTGATGAGGTTTTCGTCGAACATACAAAATATCTTAACAAAAAAAGGTGATTTTGGTGGGGTTAAAACACATGACTGACATACATTCATTAAGGTAATTAGTAGGTTATAATATATTTCCTGATTGGTACGTATTTTTTGGAAACAAATAATAATTATTTGTTTTTTGTTACAGTATGTTCTACCATTATCTCTCCCAGACGAATTTGACAACAACATAAAACAAATTATTTATGTACTTGGCAAATACATGAGGTACGTAATGTTTTATATGGAAAATTTACTTCTTATGTGATTTGTAGCGGAACTTATTGACATATTATGTTTTATCTGCAAATTTATGTATTCCTTGATATTATTTTATTGTATCGACATTTGTAGGTGGATTTAATCAAAATAAATCCATAAAGAAGATATAAGGTATTGGAAGAGATAAATTCCTCGACTAATGTGTCAAATGCAGTAGTGTCTACCTCCAACATTTTTCAATGCACACAAACACTACCTCATACACCAAGTTGAGGAGATTGAATTATGTGGACCAGTACACACAAGGTCGATGTGGATGGTGGAGAGGAAGTTGAAGTCATTGAAGGCGTTTGTTAGACAAAGAGCATGACCTGAGGGTTCTATGGTTGAGGGATATATGGTATATCAATGCATGGTGTATATTAGTTGATATCTACCTTAATTAGCAGAAAATATGAATGTGCCTCGCATTTGGCATCTCGACTCCCTCAAAAAATTTGAAGGGGAGGTCCTATTGGAGAAAGGTAAAATGAGGACTGTGAAAGGTAATTATTAGATGTTGACATAGATTTAATATATTACACATTTATTTTTCCAATTTTATTTTATCATTCTGATTTTTTATATTTTTTATTCCTACATATTGAACTATTTTAAACTATTCTTTTATTAACAATAGCTAATTAATGATATTAAATTGTTATTTTATCATATAGTTTCTCGAGATTGGGATGCTTTACATTTATACATTGCAAACAACCTTGATTGGATGGAGCACTGGATAGAATATACTGAACAATACTTCGGTAGGTTATCATGGGAAGGGGTGAGTAAGATGATTAAAACAACACATCATCATTGTGATCAATTTACTGATCTTACGTCAAGGGAAGTTGATTTAGCCTTTGGTTTAAAAGATAAACAAGCAAGTAAATTTTTTACTCACATTTTCCTAGTTATTTCCCAATTTTTCAATGTATTTGGTTTGTTTAATTTTTGAAATATATATTTACTAAGTCCTATATGACGTTTATTAATTGGCATTGTATTTTTTACTTATTGTCCATGTTGTATTTGAAACATCACAAGGCTATGTGGTGTAATGGTCGTAAATATCATATCAAAATGTTGGATGATAAAATGTAAACCTCATATTGTGGGATAACTCCAATGTTTAAGGTCACCAATGTTTCCTCTAGAAGTGACAAAAATCTGGAAGAAACTGAGAATAGGTACTATGGGCATTTGGAGGATATAATTGAGTGTGATTTTAATTCCTTTAAAATAGTTTTGTTTGAGGTGAAATGGTACAAGCTACGGATGCATGAACGTGATCTTGAAAGAATTTTTATTGAGCATGATAATGGATTTACCATGGTTAATACAAGGGAATTTGAACCAGGTACAAAGCCTTATGTTATTCCAAGTCAATGTGAGAAAGTATTTTACTCAGAGGTACCTGGTAAAGTACGTTGGTCATACATTGTTAGATATGATCCAAGAGGAAGACCATTAAATTATAATCATGTAGCCGAGGATGAATATAATAATGAGGAAGAAGATCATGATTATGCAGATCAGGAGCAGGTGGTTGTAGTCGATGTGTCAGACAAAGAAGCTAAATAATTTGATCATCCAAATGTAGCAGATGACGATCTCATTGGCGATATTGATTACTATATTAGCAAAAATGATGTTGATGATTATGTTGATATGAATGATCCTTTCACCAATATCGATTTTGAACTAGATCCTGATACAGATGTTGAGCTGGATGAAGAAGAAGAAGAATGATATTTAATTATTGAAAAGAAGAGGTATGTGTTTATATCTTTTATATGATCTTTATATGTTTTTATTTTGTATAATAGAGTATATGTTACATGTCCTTTATAATTTCAAATTAGGTATGGGGAAATTGAGAGTGATGTGAGGGAGGGGGGCATAATTAAAGCTTCCAACTTCACGTGGTTGCCCCTGTTTAGTAGAGAATGAACTATTCTCGAAACCAAGAGGAGCTATGCACAACTGCGCCTAATCATGTACTACTTGACCCCATTAAGGTGTGATAGCAAGTGGATTAGGATTAGAGTTAGAACACTTGAGGCCTAATTAATAATTGGACAATGAAGTATGGCTTCAAAGAAGGAGAAATCAAAGAAGTTTAATATAACAATGTATGCACCTTGTCACCCCTACTTCTCTGTGTAGATTCCCCTATAGGACCTCATAGTCCTTTCTGTCTCCACTCTATTGATATGCTATCTACCTACACAAACAACCACAATCAGAAGAGGGAAATATTTCATCGGAGACATTAATATGTCTAGGGTAAGTTTTGAAGGCCTGCAAAGAGTTATCTTATAGGTTGAAAGGGATTTTAGCAGGAAGGGAGTTTAGGTGACAGTGAGTTCAAGTATCACTTTATGAAACATATTCCCCAACATGACTCTAATGAAATTTGGGGTTGTAGAGGCATTTCATCAACCTATGTGGCCACCTATGTGGCCACATTTTATCCCCATCAGGTCGGTCAGGAAGGGTTTCCAGACTCAAATATCACTCACACACCCACTCTATATATTGACCCAACTCATCCTCATTTCATTTTATTTTTCTTGGTCGAATTTTAAAGGAAACAACTATTAAAATACATTGTACTAGGGATAGAGTACATGATGGGAAACAATGACCTGTAAATGAGACCAATGTTGAATTTTTTTCAAAATGTTTTTGTATGCACTGAAATTTTACATGGATAGACTATTTGTATGCCTTAACGATATGGGAGGGTTTCCAAACTCAAACATCACTTACACACACACACACTTTATATTCATCATCCACGTCGTTCAAAACAACATCATGCCAATTAGGCCCATGATTTTGGCCATGGTGAGAAGAAGGAAATAGATGAGATTTCGTATTTAAATAATGATTTTTTACTAATATTCTTTATGGAGAAAAAGAGTACTTAGATGAGAGCAAAAAAAAAAGACAAGAAATAACTGATATTGAAGCTTCTGCAATTAATCAAGTACTTATTTATCGATGTTATTGCATTCCCTTGCAGTACTAGATGCATGGACGTCATGCGTCACGATCGTATTTTAAAGGAAACAACTAAAATACATTGGATTATGGATAGAGTACATGATGGGCAACAATAACCTATGAATGGGGCCAATGTTGAAATTATTTCAAAATGTTTCTATATGCACTGAAATTTTACATGGATAGATTTTCCACATGCCTTAATGATATGGAAGGGTTTCTAGACTCAAATATACCTTGGGTGGTAAAAATATTGTTTTAATTGATGTAGTGGTTGTGACAATGCCAACAAAATCCAACCTATTCCTTAGGCACAATTGTATGTACACCATGAAAGTCGCAATTCCTTACTCTTTTTGTGATGCAATTTCCACTTGAAGGATTCATTGTCACCATCAATCAATTCTCATATTATGATCCACAACCACATTTGACCGAACATAATGTATCACCTTTAGTGGATCATACATATATAGTCTATCCCTACTAGTTAGTTGGAAAAACCTCCTTCACAATTGAATTATGTGGCCACTTCCACCATTTTTTTAATATCAACTCTCATAAATAATGAGCCTTTGACTCATTTTCATGACTTAGGGAGATAGATTAAAACTGGAAATTTATCCATAAGGGTAACAAATCCAATTTCAACCCCTATGTGCAAAAGTTTCGGGTCCTACTTCTTCGACCATGATATTTCCTAACGATGATAAATTATTAGAGGCCATGACCTTTTTATATAGTCCTTAGGATAACCTCCATAATGGATCTCCTATTGAATTTCACCCTAGGTATATCTACTCCACTACTATCATTCCCTTATACTCTATCCCTTTGGAAATATTGATCATTTTGATTCATCTCTACCAATAACACCTTTGAATTGAAGAAGATACCTTGGATTAATTTTCCATACTTAATATTATTGATGTTTCCATCGAACGAGATGTTGTCAAACTATTTTGTGCTCACATGAAGAATCTAATATGACTTTTCAGTTTTTGTTTTGGGTGTAGGACCTTGCATTGAATTGTATGGTACCTATAGATCATTTTCTTAGCCATATTTAGATGAGTAAGGTATATTATTGAACTTTCATATAGAATTAGGATAATTTCCCTCTGCATTGTTTCAGTTAAACCTTTTTCCACCTTAAAATTTTCCTAGGAATATCCCTATTGAACATTGGTACATTATTCCATCTTCTTCACTTTGAAAACATCTAATGGTGGAGACTTCCTATGATGGGTTACCCTAAAGTAGTACCATTTTTCCATTTGGTACCCATCCTAATAATATTTATCACCAAGAGCCCATGTAGCTTGATTTTTCATATGGAGATTCATTCTCATATGTAATCTAGTTCAAAAGTAACCTGATGGGAAACAATAACCTCTGAATGGGGCCAATGTTGAAATTCTTTCAAAATGTTTCTATATGCACTGAAATTTCACATGGATAGATTGTTTGCATGCCTTAATGATATGGAAGGGTTTCTAGACTCAAATATACATTACTAGACGCGGGAACATGTTTAGTGTCAACGAAATTTAAAAGGAACAATGAACAGACATTGTACTAGGGCTAGACATGGGAAATGGTGACCTGTGAATGGGGCCAACGTTGAAATTTTTTCAAATTGTTTCTGTATGCACTGAAATTTTACATGGATAGACTATTTGCATGCCTTAATGATATGGGAGGGTTTCTGGACTAAAATTTGACACACACACCCACTTGTTTCCATCATCAATTCATCATGTAAACCATAGACCCTATTTTTCTTTCAAAGTACACAAATAGCTTGACACAAGTTTTAAGTTTTCATAAACCTCTCTTCATTTTTCTTTTAGGTTCTACATTGTATATACAATGTATGTGTCATAGTTGTGATAAAAAATCCCTATTTTCGTTCATTGTTTAATCAACACTATAAAAATGATTGTGATGAATGGCCCATGCGTCCCTAAGGAAATTTCTATGATCTTGTACCTTGTTGTTTGACCCTAGAGAATTCCTTGGACAACCATGAGAACCATACTTCATGTTACAAATGCATTTGAAATGACCATTGTTATATCACATATTGCATGTGTGATTCCATAAATCCCTAAGCATGGACCATGAAAGATAAAATGAAATGGGGTCCCCAACTATGGGGACTTGGGGCTAGTCTAAGTTGTATTCCTAGTCCTAGTTGGTATAAGTGAAAGTCCTAATCATAATATGTAGGCTCATGCCTATCAAATAGTACATAATTGAAATCATCCTTTTCAATTTGGGACACTTTTTAAAAATATTCCATGTGGTTCATATGGGAGACATTTATATGAACAAATTTTCCTAGAGCAATCCACATCTATGGTGTCGCAGGAGGTGGGATTCCCTACAAATGATTTGGGTGATTTTTTTCAAATAAGGGTTGTATGTGGTTGTTCATAATGCAAAGGAATAAGAAACATATATTTTTGAGTAAGTGATAAATAATTATTTTCAAGATAAACTTCTAGATGTTGATGGAAGTATATCTCCTATAGTTATTCCTAACCCCATAAGTGAAGCTGGGCATACAAGGGAAACAACTAAATTTAAGATTTTTCTTGAGACTATGAGAAATGTGTCTATCATAGCCAACCCAAGCATGTTTACTACTATCCCATCATGAAGTGATAAGTGTTTAGATACCCAAGAATCAATTGTTGGACCTATTATTAAAACTAGGCGATTTAAGGTGGTGGGTGCAATAGTAAAGAGTTTGCTAAAGATAAATACACAATAAAGTATTTCGCAATATGATTTTAGGGAAGACCTTTTAGATATTTACTTACCTCCAACTTTAGAATTTTCTTAAAACACATCATTTAATCACACTCTCTTTCGTGCATGGTTCAATGTTAAACCATTTCTTACAATTGGACAACTTTTCCCCTTTTGTGGTAACAACTATATAATTTCCCCCTCTAAAATCTTATGAGAATATCTAGGATTTTTTACAATCATCCATGGTTGTTCAAACAAGGTATTCTTGAAGTTATTTCAATTCCATATCTAGGGTGTCGCAGAAGGCAGGATGCCCTACAAATGATTGGGGTGATTTTTTTGAAATGAGTGTTGCATGTGGTTGTTCAAAATGCAAAGGAATAAGAAAAATCTCTTGTTAAGTAAGTGTTAAAGAATTATTTTCAAGATAAACTTCTATATTTTGATGGAAGTATATCTCCTATATTTATTGCTAACCCCATAAGTGAAGTTGGGCATACAAGGGAAAAAACTAAATTTAAGATTTTTCTTGATCCTATGAGAAATGTGTATATCATAGCCAGCCCAAGCATGTTTCCTACTATCCCATCATGAAGTGCCAAGTGTTTAGATACCCAAGAATCAATTGTTGGACCTATTATTAAAACTAGGATATCTAAGGTGGTGGGTGCAATAGTGAAGAGTTTGCTAAAGAGAAATACACGATAAAATATTTCCCAATATGATGTTAGGGAAGACCTTTTAGATATTTCCTTACCTCCAACTTCAAAACTTTCTTACAACACATCATTTAACCACACTGTCTTTCATGCATGGATCAATGTTAAACCATTTCTTACAATTGGATAACTTTTCCCCTTTTGTGGTAACAAATATGTAATTTTCCCCTCTAAAATGCTCATGTACTTGAAACCAGTGCATATAAATGACATGTGAATGGGGCCAATGTTAAAATATTTTCAATTTGTGCTTGTATGGACTGAAATTTGACATGGTTAGACTAGACACATGCATTGATGGTATGGGAGGGTTTCCAGACTCAAACAAGCCTATAGAATAATTAATGTGAATGGGGACAATGTTGATTTTGTTTTCAATTTGCGCTTGTATGGACTGAAATTTTATGACATGTTAGGACAACACACATGCATTGATGGTATGGGAGGGTTTCTAGACTCAAACATGACTCAAACAAAGAATTAGACAATCAAATATTCTTTGGTTATTCTATCAAAGCCCAAAAATAAGGCGTGCCTGCTCATGTACTTGATCCTGCTTATAAGTTACATTTGAATGGGGTCAACATTAAAAATATTTCAAATTGTGCTTGTATGGACTTGTCATGACAAAGGCTCTAATTACTAGGTCATTTTTTCCATGCTATGCTCGAGGACATGGTTCTAAGTGGAGGCCATTTATTGTTGTGAGCTACACATGCAACGACTTATGGATCATAATTTTAACATACCATTTGATTGGACGTAGACCTTCAAGAGCTTCTCGATTATATCCCTATAAAGCTCCTATAAGTGACCAACATCAACAAATGAAAAAATAAGTGCCTTTTTTTTACATGTCGTCTACTCCATTGTCTTCCTTTCCCTTAAAAAATACTAATGAATAAATTTCCCATGTATCTTATGGACATATATATGATTCAAATTCCCATTTTGAAATAGGTCAGTTTCATCATAGAACATTGGTCAGCCATGCCAAAGGCTCCAATCAATAGGTCATTTTTGTGATGCTTTCCCTGGGTACATGGAACATTATTAAGGCTACTTGGTCATGATGAGACACATGAATTGCAATTACAAGGAGGATTAGAGGCCCAAATTCAAATATTGAGTGCAACAAGAATGATCCTTAGGGCCTAAGCCATGAATTGGGGATGAAGAACTAAGGATTTAGTCCCTAATACATTATTCATGGGGCTTAGAGGTCGTGCATGTGGATTTGAACGATGTTACATGGTTTTCAAGTGAAATGTATTCCCTATACGAGGATTAGAAAACAAATTTCAAGGATTGTGCACAATAGAAATGGTTCTTATAGTTTAAGCCATGGTTTGGGGTTGAAAACATAGGATTTAGTCCCCAATAAATGATTTTGGGGCTCATAATACATATATGAATCCCTAGACCATAATATAGGTCCTAGAGGTGTAATATTTTCCCTACAAAGGGAAAATGAACCCAATTTCAAGGTTAGGATGCAACATGGATGGTTGTTGTGGTCCAAGACATGGGTTGGGCCAAAAACTAGTGATTTATCTTATTATTAATGTTTTTTGGGCTAAGAAACCATATATAAGGCCCTAAACTATAAGACATGCTTTGTAGATAGAACTTTTTTTCCTGAGGGTGGAATACAATCCAAATTTGAAGGACTAGGTGTAAAAATGATGGCCCTTATGGCCCAAGCCCTAGTTTAAGGCTATAAACCATGGAAACTACTATGAAATTTTCATAATAACATAGTAGAACCAAAATCACAATATAAATCATCATAGTAGATAATTACTCTCATATTTAAAGAAAGTAAGATTGAAATTAATTAGTCTCTTGTAAATGTGTAAGGAATTGAAATAATAATGTGATATGACTAAAAATATGGGAAATTAATTTTGATATTTGGATTCATTTTATATTATTTAATATGGGACATTTTGTTCTAAAAGGGGCATTGGAGGAGACTATCACAAGGAAATGTGAGGGGTTATGGGTTACCATGTACATTATGGGTTTTTATATAATATATAATTTATATAATATATAATTTCTTTAATATATAATTGATATAAATATATAATTTATATAATATATAATTTATCAAATATATACAAACAAACCTAAAAATTCATAATCCTTCACCCGCGTGCCCATAACCTTCCCTGAATTACCTATCCTCCCGGCCGCGAGTATTGAGAGCGAGTGAAGCCATTGTTGGAGTGAGATATCACCCGTGTGCTCATAACCTCCCCCGAATTACCTCACCTCCTAGTCATGACAAAGAGAAAGAGAAGCCATTGTTGGAGTGATAGAAACAAATGTTGGAGCGACAGAGGAGGAGAAACTAAGAGTTTGTGAGAGAAACCATTGTTGGAGCGACAGAGGAGGAGCAACTGAGAGTTCGTGAGAGAAACCATTGTTGGAGTGATAGAGGAGGAGCAACTGAGAGTTCCCTTACGCCATTGTTAGAGTGAGAGAAACCATTGTTGGAGTGATAGAGGAGGAGCGACTGAGATTTCCCTTACTGGAGTGACAAACAAGGCGATAGAGGAGACCCCGCCTTGACTAGGAATGATGCCAAAATTGATAAGTTATTAAAATCCTTTAAAACCCTAAATCAAGAATTAAATCTCTTCCTTTTGAATATCATCCAAGATTTTGTAAATCACGTTAACCAATTTGAGAAATAGAATCTCTTCTCACATCCCTAAACCCATTTATCATTTCCTCCTCAATTTTCCTAAAATATTTTTTTTTATGCCTAGATAATATCAACAGAGTCTAGTGACATAATTGACATAGTCTAGTGAAAAATCTAGCAAGCAAGAGATTATGCCAATCGCAGTACCACCTTATCAAATTCAAGTAATAAACAAAGATATGAGAGTGGATTCATATAGATCTAGGTGTTGTCAACATAGTTCATTATAATAATCTTTCATGTTTGGACCAGAATTTAATTACAAAGACAAAACCCCAAAAGATTACAGATGTTGATTATGAATCAAAGAAAAGGATTGTAATAAAGAATGATTTGGCTAGAAATATTAGTAAGGTATCATTAACCAAACACAAGCTTGACATTCTGCAGTTTTAGATAGTAAAGAGCCTTGAAAACAGTGACATGGAAGAGATGTTTAGCACATTTACTCAATTCATTAAGATTCCTTAAGTGTCAACTTGCCTTTATGAATTTTTTGGAATGATATAATATCAAAACGTTGTCAAAGGAAAGATTACAACATCACCAAATATGAACTTTGATTTTCCATATTCTTAAATAGTAAAGAAAACCCTTAAACAATTATGAAAGAGACAAAATTTTGCTTCTAGAAGAGGCCATTGGACCCTTATCATATTGATTTGTTCCTATGGAATAACTAGAGAAAGAAAACACAAAAACATTGTCAAGAATTGAGACTTATACCACAGTACTCAATGAAATAACAACTCTGCAGTTTCTAAGTGGTGTATAATCCTCAAACAATGATAAATCTTCAAGAGAAGACTTAAGCTCTTTCATGCGGGCATTGGCATCATTAATCATAGGTTCATTCTTATGAAACAATTGGTGCAAGAATACTTCAAAATGTTACCAAAATAGTAACTATTGTTGGGTATGTGTTATATTCTTTGCATGTGTGTGTTGTTGGATCATGTTGTCATCGATGCCAATGGTTTGATTTATTGATGTCATTGATTGATTGATGTCAAAGGATTGATTGATTGATGATTTATGTAATATAATATGTATTTTCCTTGATGAGAATGCATAGATGAAGATGGATCAATGAGTTGTCATTGATACATGATGAAGATGGATCGATGTGGTTTCATTGGTATATGATGCATTTTTGGAAAAATGTATAGATGACTCATCATTGTCTTATCATGATTGATAAGGTGAAAAAATGGATGAACTCCAAAGTGGTCCCCTTATGGTGAAAGCCCTCATGGTAAGACACTTTGCGGATTGAGTTATCCTAGAAGAATGGTTGGAGGACCCATTCTCTCATTATTGTCTTATCATGATTGATAAGGTGCATAAATGGATGAACTCCAAAGTGATCCCCTTATGGTGAAATCCCTCATGGGAAGACGCTTTGCAGATTGAGTTATCCTAGAAGAATGGTTGGAGGACCCATGCTTGTATGTGGAATAATGAGATGAAGATCAAGGAAAT
>JZKD02S1779886.1:87028-105482 GCA_000966675.3 Picea glauca | reverse complement strand
AACCCATGAGTATGGTTTGATGTTGATCTGTTGGAGTACATGGCTGGTACTTTTTGAAGTTTCATTGATATATCTTATGATGTATTATTGGAAGCATATGGTATTGTTGGATATTGTTGGAGCCGCCCTTATTTTTGGCTTGTCACAATTTTCAATTTGATGCTTGAAGTCTAAAGTTGGTTTTCTTTTTCTGTCCGAGAGGATGAGACCTCTAAAAGTTGGTCGCGTGAGCAGCGACGTTTTTCTACTCTCGAAACAAGCCCTACCTTTCATGGGAGTGTTCCTTCTTTTTTTTGTTCTGTTTCGGGATCTCGCAGGTTGGATACCATAATTCATAAATTCACACGTCCCGAGTCACGAAACGGAGAAGTAATTTTAAATTTTCACTCTAAGCAATAACCAGAATAAAATCTTTTAACTCATGATTAGACGTCGTCGGAGTTTCGCGCCTCGGCATCTGTCGAACCACAATTTTTATTTTTACAACCCCGAGAGCCGAGAGCGCGAGGCCTTTTTTGGATAACCCTTGGCAAGGGTTAGAGGCAAAAAAGCTAACCGTGGTTGAGTTTTTTCTCATCATTTCGCCACTCGGCATTATATTTTTCGAAATTTCCAGCTTCTAAACCCCGACTCATGAATTCACAAGGTAATTATAACATGATTAATTAGTCACTTAATTAAAGATTACCTTCCCCTTAATTAAGTCTTGTTATCGCAGTCTCGCGGTTTCGCGACTCGGCGTATAAATCTCCCATAAAATTTTCCTCAAAGCTCCGAGTCACGACATGTCGAAGGTGATAATTATAAAATTAATCAAACCCCAAATCGCGATTACCTTTAATTAAACCAAATCGGTCCTCGCGGTCTCGGGAGTTAGAGACTCAAAATGTTAAAATAAATTCCACGATATAACGAATGGCGAAGAAATTGATTAGCATTGGCGGGATTGGATTAATTAAGCTAAAGAAAGATATATCCCGTGCCTCGAGGCTTGCACGTTTCTTGAGGTATCCATTTCTCTCCATGCTCTGACTAACTGTCAAACCGCTAGAAATTTATGACATTTATGGAGAAATAGGGTAAATCTACGAATATAAGATCGGATTTTACGCAATAAGTTTATTTCTAATTACGATTTGACAGGCTTATTTTGAAAAGTACCAAGTTTTCAAATATATATAAGAGTTTCATTTCATTCTAATGAACGCATTTTCATAAGCACGCAAAGCTCATCACTTCTGAGTAAACTAATTTCTGCATGTATACGCAGTTTTATCTCAGAAGAGAGAAAACACAAGCTTCGGCTATGGCTCCACGGAAAGCAGCAAAGGAGAATGTCGAGGTCGCAGGGCAAGGCTCAGACAATTTCTCCGACACTTCACCCCGAAGTGTCGACTCGGTCCCCAACTGGTCATTTGTTTCAGACATGTTGCAATTGGAATCGGTGGATTATTCAGACGACTCAGACGGAAATGAAAAGGATGATCTAAACACCAAATACAAGATAGTTGTCCAATCTGGAATGCACAGGGTAGCAGCCAGACCACAGTTGCTCCCATACTATGACATGATCCGATGGGCGTTGGATCACGTAGACTTACCCACCAGGACTATCATGAACGGGCAGTGAGTCACGATCGAGACTTTTAGGCCAGAACATATACAAACCATGTATAAGCTCCTGACGACGTCTGAGTACACATATGGCATTGAGTTCCTGGAGGAATTCAAGGAGAAAGAGTGCACCCAGTATGATAAAACCATGCCAGGTTTGATAAAACATTGGGTTTCGCGCACCGCGAAATTCAAAACAAATGACCAAGGTGTTTATTCAATCGCTTCGTTGGAGACATAGTATAAATATGTGGCCATGATGACATGTCGGCTATTTGGGAGAGAGGACACATCACATTTTTTCATTGCGTGGGTGCCTCTGATGTTTCGGGTCGCAGAAGGTTGCTCTTTTAATTGGGCAAAGATACTCTCGGATAGTTTGGCCAACTGGGTCACAGAGTATCGGGAGCAGAAGAAAAGTGGGAAGCCATCCTCATTCTTCATTTACGCATATATTATGGACGCGATATGTTCCATGACACCATTTCCATTGATGAGCTGGCCTTGGACTCCGACCGAAGACAGACCCATACATGTGTATCACAAAAAGCTATGGGAAAATAAAGCAGAAAAGTTCACATATGAAATTTTTAACTGGGTGATGGTGCCCCTTCATATCACCATTTTTGGGCACCCACCACCTCGTATCACGGACAACATTGCAACAAAGATGAGTAGCATAGCGGATTGGTACATGGAGGTAGAGTTTTCGTACTTCAGATTTTTTGGGTCTTCTGTTCCCCCTCATGCACTGCCATTGTTCATTCCTGACAAGCTGGCTTGTCGCGAGGTCGCCTGGCAGACAGTAATTGGCGGGGTGAGTAAATAACTCAAAGGGTACTCAAAGAAGGTATGGCCTTCTTTTCCCATTCGACTGAATTCTTATTCTTTGTTAGATTTTGGGCATGCCAAAGCCGAGGCTGCAGCCCTGGAAGACCTAAGTTTGGTCTCCATCGAATATAAGAAACATGATCCACACAGGGTTGTGAGAAACCATTTAGCTAATTGTGGGCTCAAGAGATTTGAGCATGAAAATTCACCCTCAGATGACGTTTTCCAAGGGGCGAGGTCTTATGAAGAATTTCTAGCCCGGATCCAATCCTTAGCACCCAAAGACACAACCTCTATATTAAGATTCCAGGAACATAGACGAAGTTGTCTCCCCGTTGTGTTGGGAGGTAGGGATCCGGGTGTTTCTGAGACGAAACAAAAGGATGCTGAAGGTTCTGAAGACTCAATTCCTAACCTTGGAAAACACCAAGAGGAAGAACAAACGAGGAATCCCGAAGAAGAGGTGAAGACTCCAGACCAGCCAAGGAAACAGAAGTCGGAGGCAGAGGTAAACTCTCCAGACCCGCCAAGGAAAAAGAAGACGGAGACCGAGACAAAGACTCCAGAACTGCCAACGAAGCAGAATCCCGTCTATACTCCAAGAGAATCGACAAAACAAATCGGAGAACCCATCACCTCGGTCACACCCTTGCATTCGACACAGGGAAATGTCAGTGAGGGATGGATATTTAATGAAGAACTGAGGCCCATAAGAGCAGAAGAACTCCCTCCAAATGAGTTCTTCTTTGATAAAAAGAGGAAGGAGGTAGTGAAAAGAGAGTTCTATCAAGAAGGAGGGTCTACTGTGAAAAAATATAAAATCATGATAGATGGAAAAGATAAGAAAAGTGACCAACTCGCCACTGAAATCACAGGAACGCTGGGAGCATATGCTTCGACAAATCAATTCTCAGTTGGGCTTTTGAAGAACCAACTAAAAAGGAAGAATCGCCTAATCAGGACCCTCGAGGCTAGATTGGCTACAACCGTGGAGAATGCTAAAGGTCAGGCTAGCATGGAAATAGAACAGGCCAGAGTGGCTGACAAAAATGAAATAGAGGTGCTCAAGGCCAAGCTTGAGCAAGCACAGATGGTGGTCCGAGATGGTCGAGTGCAGGTGAGCCAACAGAGAAGTCTGATTGAACAGTTGTAGGCTTGGGTAGAGATCGTCGAGAGAAGAGCGATAGACATCAGGATATTTAAATCCCAAGCTAGCGATATTCGAAGCAGAATCTTTTCGGCATAGCAGAATTTGCTCGCCAGGATAGGAGAGATCCGGGAAAATTGTCTGTTGGTAAATCATGTTTCCGAGAACCTGACTTCCAGAGAAAGGGATGCAGGAGCGGCTCGGGTCGCCTTCCAGGAGGCGGTGATAGCCACGAATAACAGAGTTTCGGCGGGTGCTACCGGGCTCACCATCCCAGAACAAACTAGAGGTAATATACTGTTGAAAGATTGGGAGCACAACATTGCCCTGGGCAAGGAGAAAGCTCAAAAGGTAATCAATTCTTTGGAAGAATCTTTTAATTCCATAGACGGTGAGTTGTTGGGTATGGACAGTGGAGGCGATGCAAGAGAATTGATGCAAATGAATGTGGAATAGATCTCACTTGATCTGAAAGAGAAAGATGAGAGAGTTTCGGCTGATATCTCTCGGATAAATATGGTAGACATGGCCCAAGTTGATAAGCACATGATCAAACCCAGCGCGCAGCTAAGTGCCCTCGACGTCATCAATGCACAAATGGAGGAAAACCTACAACAGTTAGCCCGAGAATGTTACTTCGTTGAGGCCAGTTGTCAAGAAGAGCCTTCACGACTCGTATCTCAGCTTGTGGAAAGATGTATCGCCTGCACCGAGTCCACGTGAAGACGAGCACTTGGCACTAAGTGAAGACAGAGTAGGGGAAATGGAGCGATTGCTCTCTCCTCTGTCATAACTGAAATTTTGTGACTATTGAGATTCTACCTGCTTTGTAAAAATTGTATAAATATACCCCGGAGAGAAATAAACAAGGCTGGACCCCTTTTGAGATTTTGTAAGAGAGTTTTTACATTGAGATTTAATACAAGCATATCCGAGATTCTCAATTCCGTCACTACTGTATTACAAGTTTGCTTTCTTGTTCCTCATTTTCAATTTCAATTCATATTCATAATTGATGTGCTTCGTTATAATTTAGTACGACCACTACTATAACGAATAAATTTGGGTTTTCTTTAATTGTTTATTGTCTTTCCTCTGCACCAACTATAAGCGGTGTACGACCAATCTGCAGTTTCGGAATTCTACATGCATTTTTTGTTACATCGGTTATTTTCTTACATATTTTCTTCTCCCGTTTACTTCGTGAGATTTTCCCCTGGGAGGAACCTGACACTGTAAACGGCTCAATGTTTTTCTCCCATCTCTCCCCCTTTATTAAAATATAATACAGTTACGGGAACAAGCCTTAGATTCGCATCCGTATTTTAATTCTATAACCGTAAGTTCTCTTTTACAAGACTAAACTGAGACAACACTTAACCTCTCTTAAAGTTTTTCCTACCTACGTTGTTCACCCATGACAATTCCTATACCAACTCAACCTAAAGTTGAACCCGGATTATTGAACCAAACACATATCGCTTTGAACCTTTTCAACACCATCCTTAAAACGACAACTAACCGGGCCGAACTTGAACAATCATGGGCAGCCATTGAGCGAGATATAAATATCCAGGAACAGTTAGAAGCCAGACAACTCCAACGAAGAAATCTTCCTTAGTTTCCTTCCCCAAAGGTTTGACGTTTCTCCCTTCTCCACCTTTTAACCACTTTCGGATGCCTTGACACTGTACCTTTAATCCTTAAGTACAGACTTAGGAACAACATCTTTCTGGCGCCGTTGCCGGGGACCGAAGTTACGAAATCTTTTTCTCTGGGAAAACAACATTTGATTTTCGTTGAAAGTGTTACCCTTTGATAGTGAACAAAGAGTACACACCTTTTAAGGATTTTTATCTTTCACTTGGCGAATCCACGAAGAAATAAACTGGCATTCGGTCGAAGGAATACCAGACAAAACCCAGATGGTGAGCTGATTACGCCAATTACCGATCCTGAAAAAATTCTAAAGGCGAGAGGCTCTTTAAAGCCAACCGCTGTAGTTTACCAACTTGAAATCCCATCACTAAAGGTTGAATTTCCTTCCGAACCCTCAACCTCACTCATTCCTTTCTTTGACGCTAAACATTCAACGCCAATCTGCTCCGAAATAAGGAGTGAGATTCATCCAACAGTCCCCTTGATATAGAGGGGAAAGGTCCCTCTTGAAGGTTCTTCATCTTTTAAAACACCATCTTATCTTCAGTTGAATTTCCCGACTTCTCCAAATCCTGAAGAGTGTGTTACACACTCATTTCTCACACCCGTCAGTTTTCCCGATTCTGTCTCTTGCAAGTCCGAGGAACCAACTCCTCGCGTTCCTTATCTTTCCTCATCAGAGTCTCCTCTTCGTGAAGAAAATAAAGTTTCCCTTTTATTTTTTGAAAACCCCCTTTATAAATTTCCACAAACAACGATGGCAGCCGCCAGAGGAGGAGGTGGAGGGTTTATAGGAGGAGGTGGAGGTTTTATCGGAGGAGGAGGGGGAGGAGTCCCGTTAGGGGGAGGTGGAGGTGTCCCTCTAGGAGGAGGTGGAGGTCAAGGGCCTGCCCCATCTCCCATATTTTTCATGAAAATCGCAGCCAGATATGCCCCATTAGTATTTCCCATCCCCCTACATGATCTTCCAGAAAATTACATAAAAAATTTACCAAAATTCACCGGAGAGGGGGATCTGACTGCGGCCGAACATATAAATTTTTTCGACCAATTTGCAGATGTCTTTGGTGTCGAACACGAAGATGTATATTCGATACTCCTTGTCCAGACTTTTGAAGGTCAGGTCCGAGCTTGGTTTCGGAGCCTACCCGCAGCTTCTATCCTATCATATGATGCTTTCCTCAGACAATGGGGTGAGCGAAAATACCAGCTCTATTATCTAACCGAATTTGGGTCGCTAAAGAAAAAGAACTCGGAAACATTCATGGAATTCATTCAGAGATTCAACAAACTATACAATAAAATCCCAGCTTAGGTCAAACCATCCCAACCCACGGCCAAAGTGACTTTCGCCAGAGCTTTCGAGCCATATTTCGCACTACTTTTGAGAGAGAGAAGGGGAGCCACCTTAAACCGTATGCAGGACGATGCGGTAGAAATAGAGTCTAACATGATGGCTTCAGGTAAGCTTAAAGCTAGATTAGAGACTGGAAACCGAGAGACCAAGCGCTTTAGAGAACAAGCAGGCCCTTTAGGGTCCAACAGATCCTCAAACGATAGGGTCGACGATATGGCTAGAGTGATTAAAGAGTTGTCAAATAAAATAGCCCGAATGGAACTCGAACAAGCTAAGGCTGAATCCTACCCCAAAAAATATTTCAAGAGGAACCCAAAACCCCAAAACCAACAAAAACAAATAAAAAGGGAAGATCAAAAAATACAAACTCCCTTGAAGAATGAAAATTTCATAGGAGCTAACGATTTTCAAGACTTCGAGGACTCAGATAATGATGTCACGAACTTCGGTGATGACTGTAGTCAACCATATCTGACTCGCGAAGACTATGAAAAATCCCTTAATATCCTGGAAACATCAAAATAGAGTGAAGAGGATGATCACACTAAGATCTGTGAAGCCCAACCAGAAACTGAGATAATGATGGTTGAGTTTCAACCAAGGTACAACCTGAGATCAAAGAATAAGCCTACCCTAACGACTCAACCCAAGAAAATCCTTCAGAGAGGTCAAGCTTACGAGCCTCCTTCGGACCAGACTTTAACACTCAACAACCAAACTAAACTAATAAGCACTCAAGAGTCCGAGGTGGAAAAAGTTGAAGCTCAAACACAGGAAACCGAACCCGTAAATAAAGCTACATCTTCAACTAGGACCATGAATGATAAAGCTGTCCAGACAAGTAAGTTGGAAAGGAAGAATTCAGAAGTCTCGACCAGAGAAACAAACAAGGTGAGGGGAGCCTTCAGTTTTGAAAATGAGTTAAACAAAATTAAGATACCAATCCCGTTGGTGGAATTAGCGAAAAACCCCATTTATCGCAAGAAAATTTCCAAAATGATAGGTGTCTCGGAGCTAGAAAGCCAGTCTGATGTTATAAACTTGGAAGATGATAGACCTAACATCACTTTTGGTCCCCAATTTGAAGGGTCCAAAGACAACATCGCTCCATTTTATATCACTCTGAATATACATGATCAGTTGTTGCATAATTGTATGTTAGACTTCGGAGCTTCCCATAATGTTATTCCCAAGATTATAATGGAAAATCTAGGTCTCCAGATCACAAGGCCTTATGGAAATCTATACTCTTTTGACTCAAGGAAGGTTAAATGTATGGGGATGATAAAAGATCTGGTAGTTACCCTGGCGCAGGTCCCTGTTAAGAGTATCCTGATGGACGTGGTTATCGCAGATATCCCCCCTAAGTATGGCATGCTGTTATCTAGTTCATGGGGATCCAAGTTAGGGGGTTCTCTTCAGTTATACATGACTTATTCCACAATCCCTATGTTCGGTGGTCAGTTCACTCGTTTGTACAGAGAAACAAGATTAGCATATACGGTCAGTGACCCTCAAAACCTGCACAACTTCCCTATTTACATTGCAAACCAAGATCTGGGAAATTGCATCTTGTCTTTTGATGATGGTCTGGATGGTTGTCCAGAGGAAATAGATACAAAACAAGAAGAGTTAAACCTCATGACTGAAGATATGTGTAATAGTGGTGTCTAGAAAATGTATTTTGACGGTGCTTCGTCTTCTGAAGGGGAAGGTGCTGGAGTGCTTTTGGTGGCACCTGAAGGTAAGTTCATTGTTCCTTTCTCCTACCATTTGCAGTGGGACATAGATTACACTAATAACGTATGCGATTATGAAGCATTGATCTTAGGATTAGAGGCTGCCAAAAAATTAAATCTAAAAAACTTGGAGGTATATGGTGATGCAGAATTAATAGTCAAACAAGTAAATTGACAGTACCTAGCCAGGCATCCCAGACTAAGAACGTATAAAAATTGTGCCTTGGATCTCATGGAAATTTTTTTATCATCCATAAATATCCATTTTATCCCTCGCGCAGAGAATCTACATGCTGATGCATTAGCAAAGGCAACTTCAACCTTTTCTCCTCCCACGACCTTCAAACTGAAGTAACACATTGAAATCAGATACAAACCTTCCATACCAGACAATATCTGACACTGGAAAGTCTTTGGAGATGACGGACAAATTAAGAAATTCCTTACAGTAGTAGGCAAATTCTCTGAAACTCACACTGACCAAGAGAATCAAAATGATTCGATGTGGATCATGCAAGAAGGAGAGGAACCTGAAATTTTCTGAGAAAAAATTGCGGATCATCGTATGCTGGTCCTTAAAAGCAACCAGATTCCCAAAGGATTGATTCCTTTGGAGAGACTCTTTGATCAGAACGATGTACCTATAAAGTCCACTTTGTAGCCTCAACCAGAAGAAGTGGAGGACTGTGATATAGGAACCGAAAAAGAACCTTGGATGGTAAAAATATCCAAGTTCCTTACTCCCAAAGCGAAAGTCAAGTACAAAGACCTGCTCAAACAATATAAATATTTTTTTTCCTAGTCCTATGATGAATTGAAAACGTATGACACTTCCATTATTGATCACAAGATACCTTTTAAGCCAGGGGTCAAACCGTTTAGGCAAAAGCTTAGGAAAATTAACCCCATCCTGTTACCCGTGATAGAAAAGGAAGTTAAAAAACTCTTGGACGTGAAAATAATCGTACCTCTGAGATACTCGGACTGGGTAGCTAACCTAGTCCCATTCAGGAAAAAGAACGGGGAAATTAGACTGTGTGTGGATTTCCGAAACTTAAACAAGTCGTCTCT
Organism: Picea glauca; assembly: GCA_000966675.3. Lineage (NCBI taxonomy): Eukaryota > Viridiplantae > Streptophyta > Pinopsida > Pinales > Pinaceae > Picea > Picea glauca. The sequence goes on along the minus strand of JZKD02S1779886.1, from coordinate 96,064 downwards.
CAAAGATAATTACCCACTGCCCAAGATGTTTTAGAAAAGGTTGTTGGAGATAATTAAATGTCTATGATAGATGGTTTCTCTGGTTATAATCAGATCGCTATGAATGAACAAGACAGGGAAAAAACTTCTTTCACCACGCCCTGGGGTACTTTCATGTATGACAAAATGCCTTTTGGATTGATGAATGCAGGAGCCACTTTCCTGCGAGCTATGGACATAGCTTTCATGGGAGAAAGGGACAAGTTCGTAGTTATTTACCTCGATGATCTGACGGTTTTCTCTAAAACTGATGAAGAACATTTGATGCATCTAAAACAGACTTTCGAAAAGTGTCACAGGTTTGGCCTATCCCTGAACCCAAAGAAATCTCATTTCGCTATGCGGGAAGGTAAGCTTCTGGGCCATGTTGTATCCAAGGAAGGAATCAGGATTGATCCTAAGAGGATTGAAGCGATAGATACTATCACTATCCCGAGAAATATAAAAGAAATTCAATCATTCTTAGGAAAGATAAATTTTCTACGAGGGTTCATTCCTAATTTCGCTGAGATTGTCAAACTGATTACAGGAATGTTGAAGAAGGATAGCGAGGTAAATTGGACCACCGAGGCCAGGGCATCGTTCGCACATATTAAACAAGTTATAAGAGAGGCACATGTGTTAGCAAGTCCGGATTATCTGAAAGATTTTCTCATTTTCTCTTTTGCTTCTAAACATACCATCGCCGCGGTACTCTTGCAGAAAAATGAAGAGGGGTTCGAACAACCGATAGCGTTTTTTAGAAAAAGCCTCAGAGATGCAGAAATGAAATATGACATAATAGAGAAACAAGCATACACAATGGTAAAAGAATTGAATGCATTTAGAACTTATGTGCTACATTCAAAAATAATCGCGTATGTGCCTACCAGTTCTATAAAAGACATACTAGTACAACCAGATAGTGACGGAAAAAGAGGGCGATGGCTCGCTAAAATACAAGAGTTCGATCTGGAAGTTAAGCCAACTAAATTGATAAAGGGGCAGGGTCTGGCCAAAATCTTGGCTGAGTCGAATTTTAGAGCTCTTGATATTAATTTTCTACAAGAAGAAGACGAAGACACACACCTGCACAAGCCGGAGGATCAAGCAGATCCAAGTAAGGTCAAAGAGAAGTTCATATCATCAGGCTGGTATAAATACATAGTGTTCTACTTGTTAAACCTAAAATTCCCAAATGAACTATCACCAGCCAAATGCAGAACTTTAAAACTCCATGATGTAAAATATTGCATCGTCGAAAATCAGCTATACTGGAAGGATCCACTCGGGTTCCTGCTAGTCTGTTTGGTTGAGTCGGAAAATCCACGGGTTATAGAGGAATTTCATGAAGTATTTTGTGGAGGACACCATGCATGGAGAGCCACGACCTACAAGATCTTGAGGGCTAGATACTATTGGATGAAACTATTTTCAAATGTCAATGCCAAAGTACGTGCATGTAACCCTTGTCAAATATTCGCTGGTAAACAGAAACTCTCTGCACTACCACTCGTTCCAGTCAAAGTTGAAGCTCCATTTCAACAATGGGGTCTAGAATTCATAGGGGAAATTAATCCCCATTCCAGTGCTCAGCATAAGTGGATCTTAACAGCTATGAATTATTTTACTAAGTGGGTGGAAGCCATTCCAACCAAAAGGGAAACAGACTCGGTGGTGATCGATTTCTTGGAAGACAATATCTTGTCAAGATTCGGGTGTCCCCGAAAGATTGTTACCGACAATGCCCAGGCCTTCAAATCTATGGCTATGATCAGTTTCTGTCAGAAGTATAATATCGTTCTCGGCCATTCCACTGCATATTACCCCCAAGGAAACAGATTGGCCGAATCATCTAACAAGAGCCTGGTGAACATAATCAAGAAAGTACTGAATGAAAATAAAAGGTCTTGGCATGTGCACTTGAAATACGCATTATGGGCAAACCGCATCAGCACTAAAAGGTCTATCGGCATTTTTCCATTTCAAATGGTCTATGGGACAGAGGCGGTCCTACCTATAAACCTAGCGCTGCCAGTGATGAAGTTATGGCAGGATCAAAATGAAGAACCCAATCATGTAAACAGGAGAATTAACCAATTGATCGAGGTTCAACAACATAGAGTTGAAGTCGATGAAAAAATGCAGAAGTACCAGGATGAGATGAAAGCATTGTTCGATCTCAAGGCAAAAGACAGGGAATTTCTTCCAGGTGACTTAGTACTAATATGGGATGCAAGAAAAGAGGAAGCTGCGAAGCATGGTAAATTTGACCACCTCTAGTATGGACCATTCAGGGTCTTAGCTACGGAAGGGAAAAATTCCTTCTTGTTGGAAAACATCGACAGAGAAGTCCTCAGCGCCCCTATCAACAGGCTATATCTGAAACATTACATGACATAACAGGCACCATTTAAAATATATATATATATATAATTCTTATGTACATACATACATTTTTAACATTTCCCTCTTGATTTTCTGTTTTCTTTTGTTCATGATTTTTCGACATATTTCGAATAAAGTTCGTATTGGCTTTTTTACAGGATTCCAGCTGCTTGCAAAACCAGCAAGAAAATTAATTCACAAAACGGTGTCAAAAATAAATCGGCATGAAACAGGTGATACCTAAAAGTAGCTTCATAATGCACAAAGATAGTGAAAAGAAAAAGTAAAGGTGAGATTTCTCAATACACATGTTATGAAAGACTGTTAAAAGTAAACCAAGGTAACGTCATTCAAAATACAATATCGGCTAAAGTATTAGATAACAGGATTATTGCTTGGCTTGATACCCTTTGATTTAAAATAATTTGAATGATACACTAAATCTAAAAGCAGTCGGTCAAAAATAACTGTCCCCAAAGATATCTACAAGAGCCAGCCTCGAACTGTTTTGATCTTCTGTATTTTCAATCAATGAATCGCTGCCTTGTATCCTTCCTGTTTTCGGGTCTAACTTTTGACAAGTTGCCATATTTTCATTTCATTACGAAGGAATACAAGTTTTTTTTCTAGCCTTTTGAGTCTCAAAACAGATTGTGGGAAGAAAGCGGGTCTCCACAACTACTTGATCCCCTGCTAAGAGAAGGAACGTTTAGAGCGATCCTAACTTCCCTAGGTTTTTCAACAGCATCGGAAGAATCAAAGCTTGCTCAAACAGGATGCCCCTTAAAAAATTATTTTCCTTGTCTCCTTAAGAATGAAGGTGTTGTGAGGTTCAAGGGAAGATTGGTACCGAGTAATCAAAGTAAGTTGACAGACCTTTGAGGAAAAATATTACACAGATATCATCCCTGATACAAATTGATTGCCCCCATATTCGCGCGCAAAAAATAAATTATAAGACAAGTGGTGAAAGGAAATTCAGAAATGATTGCCCCCACCTAGTCCAGGAAGACGATGAAAGGAAATTCAGAAATGATTGCCCTCATATTAGCATTTAAATGCATAAACATTTTCTGAAATGGTGAAAGGAAATTCAGTAAAAGGGGCCAGATAACTTCACCGGGGTACTGAACAGGCTCGCTGGAAGTGAAGCAATGTCTGAGATATCTGTAAGGCTGTTATACATGAATATCACTCTACTCTGGTAACCAATGCTTTCTAAAAACCTGATCCACATACCAAATTCAGACGGGACTTCCCGATTAAAATATGTATAATCTCATTCTTTTGATGCAATCTGAGAGCCACAAGATCAGTTGAGTCTCCTAGGGTCATTTCAACTGTCTTAAAACATACCCAAAGTTAGTAGTGGGAAAGGGAAAATTGTGAAAGGGACTACAGCTGTGTTTGAAAAGAGTATCTGATTTTGAAAAAACTTCTCACAGTTAAGAACAAAATGTTTCCCCCCTTCGATCCTCCTTGCTTGGAACCTTTCTGTCTGATTGAGATTTTGAATCCATTAACCCGATATTGGCATGTGGTCTACTATTCTTCCCGCCTCACAGGAAGGCGGGATCCCTAGTTGGAGCCTATGTTGGAGCCGCCCTTGTTTTTGGCCTGTCACAATTTTCAATTTGATGCTTGAAGTCTAAAGTTGGTTTTCTTTTTCTGTCCGAGAGGATGAGACCTCTGAAAGCTGGTCACGTGAGCAACGATGTTTTTCTACTCTCGAAACAATCCCTACCTTTCATGGGAGTGTTCCTTCTTTTTTTTGTTCTGTTTCAGGATCTCGCAGGTCGGATACCATAATTCATAAATTCACACATCCCGAGTCATGAAACGGTGAAGTCGTTTTAAATTTTCACTGTAAGCAATAACCAGAGTAAAATATTTTAACTCATGATTAGATTTCGTCGGAGTTTCGCGCCTCGGCGTCTGTCGAACCACAATTTTTATTTTTACAACCCCGAGAGCCGAGAACGCGAGGCCTTTTCTGGATAACCCTTGGCAAGGGTTAGAGGCAAAAAAGATAACCGTGGTTGAGTTTGTTCTCGACATTTCGCCACTCGGTATTATCTTTTTCGAAATTTCCAGCTTCTAAACCCCGACTCACGAAGTCACGAGGTAATTATAACATGATTAATTAGTCACTTAATTAAAGATTACCTTCCCCTTAATTAAGTCTTGTTATCGCAGTCTCGCGGTTTCGCGACTTGGCGTATAAATCTCCCAGAAAATTTTCCTCAAAGCTCCGAGTCGCGACATGCCGAAGGTGATAATTATAAAATTAATCAAACCCCAAATCGTGATTACCTTTAATTAAACCAAATCAGTCCTCACGGTCTCGGGAGTTAGAGACTCAAAATGTTAAAAGAAATTCCACGATATAACGAATGGCGAAGAAATTGATTAGCATTGGCGAGATTGGATTAATTAAGCTAAAGCAAGATATATCTCGCGCCTCGAGGCTTGCACGTTTCCTGAGGTAGCCATTTCTCTCCATGCTCCGACTAACTATCAAACCGCCAGAAATTTATGACATTTATGGAGAAATAGGGTAAATCTACGCATATAAGATCGGATTTTACGCAATAAGTTTATTTCTAATTACGATTTGACAGGAAATGAAAAGGATGATCTAAGCACCAAATACAATATAGTTGTCCAATCTAGAATGCACAGGGTAGCAGCCAGACCACGGTTGCTCCCATACTATGACATGATCCGATGGGCGTTGGATCACATAGACTTACCTACCAGGACTATCATGAACGGGCAGCGAGTCACTGTCAAGAATTTTAGGCCAGAACATATACAAACCATGTATAAGCTCCCGATGACGTCTGAGTACACATATGGCGCTGAGATCCTGGAGGAATTCAAGGAGAAAGAGTGCACCCAGTATGATAAAACCATGCCAGATTTGATAAAAGATTGGGTTTCGCGCACCGCGAAATTCAGAGCAAATGACCAGGGTGTTTATTCAATCGCTTCGTTGGAGCCACAGTATAAATATGTGGCCATGATGACATGCCGGCTATTTGGTAGAGAGGACACATCACATTTTTTCATTGCATGGGTGCCTCTGATGTTTTGGGTCGCAGAAGGTTGCTCTTTTAATTGGGCAAAGATACTCTCGGATAGTTTGGCCAACCGGGTCGCAAAGTATCGAGAGCAGAAGAAAAGTGGGAAGCCATCCTCATTCTTCATGTCCGCATATATTATGGACGCGATATGTTCCATGACACCATTTCCATTGATGAGCTGGGCTTGGACTCCGGCTGAAGACAGACTCATACATGTGTATCACGAAAAGCTATGGGAAAATAAAGCAGAAAAGTTCACATATGAAATTTTTAACTGGGTGATGATGCCCCTGCATATCACCATTTTTGGGCACCCACCACCTTGTATCTCGGACAGCATTGCAACAAAGCTGAGTAGCATAGTGGATTGGTACATGGAGGCAGAGTTTTCGTACTTCAGATTTTTTGGGTCTTCTGTTCCCCCTCATGCGCTGCCATTGTTCATTCCTGACAAGCTGGCTTGTCGCGAGGTCGCCTGGCAGATAGTAATTGGCGGGGTGAGTAAAGAACTCAAAGGGTACTCAAATAAGGTATGACCTTCTTTTCCCATTCGGCTGAATTCTTATTCTTTGTTAGATTTCGAGCATGCCAAAGCCGAGGCTGCAGCCCTGGAAGACCTGAGTTTGGTCTCCATCGAATATAAGAAACATGATCCATAGAGGGTTGTGAGCAACCATTTAGCTAATTGTGGGCTCAATATATTTGAGCATGAAAATTCACCCCCGGATGACGTTTTCCGAGGGGCGAGGTCTTATGAATAAGTTCTAGCCTAGATCCAATCCTTAGCACCCGAAGACACAGCCTCTGTATTGAGATTCTAGGAACATAGATGAAGTTGTCTCCCCGTTGTGTTGGGAGGTAGGGGTTCGGGTGTTTCTGAGACGAAACAAAAGGATGTTGAAGGTTCTGAAGACGCAATTCTTGACCTCAGAAAACACCAAGAGGAAGAACAAACGAGGAATCCAAAAGCAGAGGTGAAGACTCCGGACCCGCCAAGGAAACAGAAGCCGAAGACAGAGGTAAAAACTCTGGACCCACCAAGGAAACAGAAGCCGAAGACAGAGGTAAAAACTCCGGACCCGCCAAGGAAACAGAAGCCGGAGACTGATACAAAGACTCCAGAACCGCCAACGAAGCAGAATCACGTCTATACTCCAAGAGAATCAGCAAAAAAAATTGGAGAACCCATCACCTCGGTCACACCCTTGCAGTCGACAAAGGGAAATGTCGGCGAGGGATGGATATTTAATGAAGAACTGAGTCCCATAAGAGCAAAAGAACTCCCTCCAAATGAGTTTTTATTTGATAAAAAGAGGAAGGCGGTAGTGAAAAGAGAGTTCTATCAAGAAGGAGGGTCTACTGCGAAAAAATATAAAATCATGACCAATGGAAAAGATAAGAAAAGTGACCAACTTGCCACTAAAATCGCAGGAACACTGGGAGCGTATGCTTCGGCAAATCAATTCTCAGTTGGGATTTTGAAGAACCAACTAAAAAGGAAGAATCGCCTAATCAGGACCCTCGAGGCTAGATTGGCTACAGCTGCGGAGAATGCTAAAGGTCAGGCTAGCATGGAAATATAACAGGCTAGAGTGGCTGACAAAAATGAAATAGAGGTGCTCAAGGCCAAGCTTGAGCAAGCACAGTTGGTGGTCCGAGATGGTTGAGCGCAGGTGAGCCAACAGAGAAGTCTGATTGAACAGTTGCAGGCTCGGGTAGAGATCGCCGAGAGTAGAGCGATAGACATCGGGATATTTAAATCCCAAGCTAGCGAGATTTGGAGCAGAATCTTTTCGGCACAGAAGAATTTGCTCGCCAGGATAGGAGAGATCCGGGAAAATTGTCTGTTGGTAAATCAGGTTTCCGAGAACCTGACTTCCAGAGAAAGGGATGCAGGAGCGGCTCGGGTCGCCTTCCAGGAGGCGGTGATAGCCACAAATAACAGAGTTTCGGCGGGTGCTACCGGGCTCGCCATCCTAGAACAAACCAGAGGTAATATACTATTGAAGGATTGGGAGCACAACATTTCCCTGGGCAAGGCGAAATCTCAAAAGGTAATCAATTCTTTGGAAGAATCTTTTAATTCCATAGACGACGAGTTGTTGGGTATGGACAGTGGAGGCGATGCAGAATCATTGATGCAAATGAATGTGGAACAGATCTCACTTGATCTGAAAGAGAAAGATGAGAGAGTTTCGACTGATATCTCTCGGATAGATATGGTAGACATGGCCCAAGTTGATAAGCACATGATCAAACCCAGCGCGCAACTAAGTTCCCTCGACATCATCGGTGCACAAATGGAGGACAAGCTACAAAAGTTAGCCCGAGAATGTTACTTTGTCGAGGCCAGCTGTCAAGCAGAGCCTTCACGACTCATATCTCAGCTTGTGGAAAGATGTATCGCCTGGACCGAGTCCACGCGAAGACGAGCACTTGGCACTAAGTGAAGACAGAGTAGGGGAAATGGAGCGATTGATCTCTCCTCTGTCATAACTGAAATTTTGCGACTATTGAGATTCTACCTGCTTTGTAAAAATTGTATAAATATACCCCGGAGAGAAATAAACAAGGCTGGACCCCTTTTGAGATTTTGTAAGAGAGTTTTTACATTGAGATTTAATACAAGCAGATCCGAGATTCTCAATTCCGTCACTACTGTATTACAAGTTTGCTTTCTTGTTCCTCATTTTAAATTTCAATTCATATTCATAATTGATGTGCTTCGTTATAATTTAGTACGACCACTACTATAACGAATAAATTTGGGTTTTCTATAATTGTTTATTGTCTTTCCTCTGCACCAGCTATCAGCGGTGTAAGACCAATTTGCAATTTCGGAATTCTACATGAATTTTTTGTTACATCAGTTATTTTATTACATATTTTCTTCTCCCGTTTACTTCATGAGATTTTCCCCTGGTAGGAACCTGACACTGTAAACGGCTTAATGTTTTTCTCCCATCTCGCCCCCTTTATTAAAATATAATACAGTTACGGGAACAAGCCTTAGATTCGCATCCGTATTTTAATTCCGTAACCGTAAGTTCTATTTTACAAGACTAAACTGAGACAACACTTAACCTCTCTTAAAGTTTTTCCTACCTGCGTTGTTCCCCCATGACAGTTCCTATACCAACTCAACCTAACGTTGAACCCAGATTATTGAACCAAACACATATTGCTTTGAACCTTTTCAACACCATCCTTAAAACGACAACTAACCGGGCCGAACTTGAACAGTCATGGGCAGCCATTGAGCGAGATATAAATATCGAGGAACAGTTAGAAGCTAGACAACGCCAATGAAGAAATCTTCCTTAGTTTCCTTCCCTGAAGGTTTGACATTTCTCCCTTCTCCACCTTTTAACCACTTTTGTATGCCTTGACACTGTACCTTTAAGCCTTAAGTACAGACTCAGGAACAACAGATATCATGTTGCCAACATTTTTCATGTGGATGGGCTACACATTGAGACATGTAGATTGATAGTCATGTTGTACATCATTGGGGAATCTTAGCTTATTGATGCATGGTTGATAT
>JZKD02S1779886.1:54304-71679 GCA_000966675.3 Picea glauca | reverse complement strand
TTTCCTTTGAAACTATTGCTAGTTCATTTGAAATGCCCTCAACCTACACATCCTAATTCATATCAACCATCTCGGTCTTGGTGTCCACATACAAACTGACAACCAACTCATTCTGGGAACAAGTGAATCCGACAATTTTCTTGAAGATAATGGTGACCATTCTTCTTGTGAGTTAAATTTTGGGTCTACAACCCCTTCAAACTTTCCAATCAATTAGGACACAAAATTCCAACTAGATCCAATTAAATATCCACAATTCAAAGGAAAATACCCTAGTGGAGAACAAGTCCTCCTTGCGTACTAATGCAGGAGCATCATAAGAAGCCAACCAAGCAAGCAACGTAAAAGGTGGAAGACAGCTAGAAAAGCACCAGCGCACGTTTTTGAAATGTTTTGAAAAATTAATGAAGCGGATATTAATGTGATAGCTGGGGAAAGCGTACTTACATTTATATCTTAGATGTTGTAAACACATCTTGAGCACTGCTCTCATCTGTAGAATGTAAAGGCATTTATACGTAATTAATGAAAGTAGGTAGATTTGAATTCATAGATTAGACAGTTTAGAGAGTAGGAGGGAAAATGGATATAGACACCCTCACCCTTGTATGATTGTAATGATAGATGATCATTCAGGATTCATAAGCTATAGAGCTCTAGTAGAGAGCTGTAGAGAAGAACCCATGCACAGGAGCACTTGAGTTAATATATAAATCTTTGACTCAATATTCATGGTGTTATTATGATTTCTATTTACATTTGTTGAATGGTATGTTTACAGTTGTTTTATTTTCTCTGTTTATGCATTTGTTTTAATGATGGGTTAAATGTGTGATTTCATGTTAAGTGTATGAAGTTTGATAGAGGGGAAGAATGAGTTTCAATTGTTTTTCATTCTGAGAGTTCCAGCAAGGAGTGCAGTGAAACGTTCACAAGGTGTGTGTTGACAAGAGTCTGAGTTTTATCTCAGAGAGCTCAGGAGAGATACCGTTGTTCTCATACCAGAAGAAGTGTAGGTGAAGCACAGAGTCATGCAAGGTGTGTGCAGGATAGTTGAAGCCTTAGAAGTTATCAACTAAGGTGAAGATGGAAGGACTATTGTTACAAAGAGTGCACAGGGTTGAGGACTCAAATAACTAGAGGTTATTTGAAATATTTCCGCAAGGAGTGCGAGCAAGATCTCTCTCAGAGACTTAAGTTCACAAGTGAAAGCTCAGGAGGGTTAGTACCTTTGAAGATTTCAAAGGAAGACGGGGAGTGAAATCATCGTGCAGAAGTTAAGTTCAGTGGAAGGACGCCAAGTCAGTTTGGCCATAGATTCTTGAGGAGTGAATCAGACGGTCATAATTGTCCGTGGAGAACTCGTGAAGTCGTGAGGGTCGTAGGATCCAGTGAAGCTACAAGGTGGTTAGGAGTTGGGTGAACCCATCACTTTGGTTTCAAGAATCAACGTGGACCTTTTATTGTGGTCAGTTGAGACGTTGGAGCATTTCAAAATTTCGGGTTTCGCAAGGTTGAAGTGCAGACCAAAACCTTTGGTAATTCACATTCTCGAACCGCGAAAGGAATTATCATGTGTGAAGCTGAACAAGTGAGATTCAACACTTCGGGAATTTGGGGTTTGGTATTTCAGAAGTCCTAACGACAAGGAGCCGAGACATAGTGGAGTGAAAATTCCGAAGTCGCAAAATGCGACAGGACCTTGGCATGAAATTTCGAGATTTCGGCACTTCGGGTGTCGGGAAGCATAGGGGGCAACGATTTTTGAAATCGAGAGTTCAAACTTCCGGTTCGTGAAATCCTGAAGAGCAGAAGGAGAAAACTCCCGAAAAGGTCGCAGAAGAATATCTTTGGGCTCCAATCGGGTTTCAGGGTTCTAGGAGTCAAGAGATTGAGTTGCATCTCAACACAACTCCCGAAATCGCGAAGAGTGAAAATCCAAAAGAAGAGTCCCAATCACCAGTCAGAGGATACGTGTGACAAAAGCCAAAAAAGGTGGTCCAGCTTCGGTGGAAGTCCCAAACGACCATCGATCTCACCAAAAAAGGGGAAATTTCAGAAACCAAGAAATCATAAGGGAAGAGGAACAAGTGTTGGTTGATCACTCAAGTCCTGAAAAGATGAAATAAGTGGCAACAAGAGGCGTGTGTTCGATGCATTGAAGGAGTCAACCCTCATTGACGTTTCGGGTTTCTAAGATTGAAGAGATAAGGGGCTCGACAACAGGATTCAAGAAATTGCGAAATCCAAAATCCCGAAAGGGAAAAATCCCCGATCACATTTGTTGGTCAGTTGTGGAGTTAACTTCGTTGTTTGATCATGTAAGCATAACTCAGAAGGACCTATGTAATACACATGTTTGTGTGTGTGAAGAATTCCCCGTGGGGAATCAAAGAGTCAAACAGACTCTGGGGAAGATTTAAAATGATTCTACGTGGATCTTGGCCCAAGGGTTGGGAGTTTGCGTCACATACACATGATCCTCTTCTTCAATGGCCCAAACTAGTGATCTCCCTCTAAGTACAAAACAATATGATCCACCCTTCTAAGAATTAAAGTGTTCAAGCAGCCATGCCCATGAGATACCATATGGTTGTATGACCATAGGAATACCAACTCTAACTACATGCTCTATACCCCTTGTGCAACTCCATATGGTCGTGGGACCTTGTGCCCTAATGTGACATTCTCCCTATGTGGATCTCTCTCCTCGTGCCCTTGAGTGGATCCAAAATTCAACTCACAGGTTATGTTGAAGGTTGATCCTTCCTACCTAATAAGATAATGGCTTGTTGTGTGTTAGATGAAAGGGTAGGCACCTACATTTTGGGATGTATTCTTCACTCTAGGTCGAGGCCCAAGTTTCTTGTTAGGTGTAGTTTGCGAGTTGTTGCACCTAGGTTGGGATTTATAGTGTAAGTTAGTTAGATTTGAACCTGGGTCTAGCCTAAATAATCTCAACTAGTTATTGATTCCCCTAAATCTAAAAAAAATGTGCTTGTTACACACCTAGTCCTTATGGTTGGCTCTTTGTGATAACCCATTAGCACACAAATTTTCCTTGATAATAAAAAATAAAGAAGAGGCCACCTCACTACATTGTAGAAACACTATACTAACTACTTTGAACCTTGTAATTCAAAGCATATATTCATGTTTTGAGATTAAGAGAGTAACTATGAATTTCGCTTGTCAGCAGTCATGCACCAATGTGGTTATCCTTATATATCAAAGCATCTATGCATGGTTTGAAATTCAATTTTTTTGTTCTTCAATGAGATGTAAGAGAATTAACTAAGATATTAACTAATAATTCTTCAATGTCAATATTTTACAATATTAGCATAGAGACAATGAAGAGTCTAATTCATTTAGTTGAGGATCATAAAAGAAAGATACAATATCCTATTAACATTCATTTAGACCAATTTGGCATGTCGAAAATGTGTTAAGCACGTTTGATGATGGAGGGTAACCAACTTCCTTCTTCATTTTCCCTTTGAACTTCAATCTGACCATCGTACTAATTAGACATTGATGGAGAGTTTAAAAATGTGAATTGCATTGCATCATCTGGTGATATTGAATGGATTGCTTTTTTTTTCTTATTTGAATTATCTAATGCATGCCTCCTCTTAATCCCCTCGAGGGAGTTGTTGGGTAAGGAGAATATCGACAAAGGGTTTGATTCATGAGTTATTGTATTCATGTCTACACCACCACCCCCTGTGGATTGGTCAAAGTCCTTTACAATACCACATGCTTGGGTACCTCTAGAATCTTTTTTTTTAATGGCACCCAAAAGACATTCTTTGAGTTTTCCTTTTTCGAGTCTTTCCAACAATAATATTTGTTATTCTTCTGCCTATTAGATTGAAAATCCTTTGCCTTCAGAGAGGAAGTTTCTACATGCCCATGCTAAAAAAAGACTCTACAACAAAAACCAATATGTTCATAGTCTAGTCAATGTGTTCCATGATTTATTTGATTTTTTGTCTATCTTCTTCTTCCTCTGTTGCATAAAGTTCTTCAAAGTGTTGCCTAGCTTATTATTTCACTTCTGTGAAATATTCTATCTTCTACCCTCTTTCTAAGTACATTATTTTAATTATATTCCTATGCCCCCATGATTTAGTGTTCTTGTGAAAGAAAGAAGTGTTTCTATCTCTCGCTTTCAACCAAAGGCTCCACGATCATAATCACCATTCCTCTTCCTCCTTTCTAAATACCGCATGCAACTTTTGGCTCATGCCTCTTTCTTCCTATAACATGTGATCAATGACCTCCTCCTCTTCCATTTGTTTTTTTGTTCCTTCTAGTTGTTTTTGACATTCTTTCCTTTCTTTCTCTAGAGGAATATATAATATTTTAACCCAATATTTCAGAATATGTTTGACTAACTTTAGTTTAGATTCCTAGATATAGTTCAGAGACCCTATAATTGGTTTCTCCCAAGTATCCTCTACCAAAGCCAGAGCTTCCTTTTTTTGAAGTCAGAGAGGGTTAAATCTAAAAGGAATGGTCCCAAAATTTTCTAAGGGTTTAAAGGTTAGACCAATAGGATTATGATCAAAGACAACAAAAGGTATAATTTTAGAAGAGATAATATAATTAGAGATTAAAAATCACTATGAATGAGAAACCTATCCAAAAGAGCTGCAATGAAACTAGGATTCACTCTTTTGTTACTCCAAGTATACTTTCCTTTGGCTGGTTTTACATATGAAAGATCCCAATCAGAAATTAAGTCCTCCATTATTTCTCTCATGGGGTCATGAACTATATTACCTCCCTTTTTCTTTGAGTTTATCAAAATAGTGTTGAAATCCTCAACCACAATGCTAGAGTTTGAAACATACTTTTTTCCAACCACCTGTAAGGAATCCAAGAAACCAACTTTTTATGGGTATCTCACTGGCATGTAGACATTAATCAGGGTAAAGGAAATACCTAAATGGTGAATATGAGTCAAAATCCAATGTTGCAAGCTTCAAGATGTTTCAATTTAAATTTTAGTTTTGTTCCGTAGAGTGATTATTCATTTCCTTATTTATATTTGTGGTTTCTTCTCTCTTTTCCTTGTGAGATTTCCTTCCTACTTTTTTGGTTGATTTTTCTTCTTGTATCGCCCCTTATTCTAAATCTTGTTGTGATTTCCTTCTTGTTACTATATTCCCTTGTTGAATAGGAGCTTTCATAGCAGCAGGGTCTTGTTCCTCTTGCCTCTCATCTTCTAATATATCCTCCTCTATTTGTTGGGGATGACACTTTATTCCTCTTGTTAGTTGAAAAGCCAGCCATAATTTCATCAATTCTCTCATTTCCATTTATTTATTCTATCATTCTCATGTGTATTCAAAAAAAATTTCATTCCATGCCCTACTTGCCAATCATCAACCAATCTCAAAATTAACAATAACTAGCACTATAAAAGGGTAAATTTATGATGGGAAATATATGGTTCTAAGAGAGCATAAAGGTTAGTGAAAGTTAGAAACCTTCACCCATTGTGTATTTTCCACTCTTTGGATGCTTGAGAGATAAGCATTAAATTCTTGCACGGAGTTTCTAGAAAGCATTTAATATATTGGGCTCTTTCTACTCACACTAAAGAGCACTAGAGGAAATAATATCCCTAATGGGTTCTTGGGCAGAGAAAGGGAAAATATTCCTTTTATTATGTGGAGCAATGGAAGAATTACCATGGTTATTTGACAACTGGATGAGGTGGCTAGAGTTATTTTAAAAATATTATTGGCCAACCATTAGATCAAGTGGGTTGGATTGAGTGAGATAGAATCTTGTAGCTTGGTTCCTTCACCCTAGTGTCCTCATATACCATATTGAGGATGGCATACAAGTTGGATTCCTATGGTTGGGTGGAAAATTTCTCGTACAAAACAAGTTTCTTGCACATATTCCTGTTAAAATATAAGTTCTCTATTCTTATTTATGAATCTGTAAAATGGATGTCGTTTTATGTTAGAAAAATATATATGATTGCATATTAATGTGTGTGTTTGATTAACTATGAACATAGGCACTAGCCTACCATGAAATAGTTAGTCTATGCTAGTAAATTTCAATGCATTCCATTAATTCACACTGTGCATACATTTGTAACCAATTTTAGGCTTTCATGGGAGACATGCCTTTGTTTTTCAAGGTGAGTGGGTCTATGAGGCCAGAATTTGACTGCCATGATTCATGGCTACCTATCCCATGGTTATGAGTGTTGGGTGAGTATGCTACACTTTTTTTTATGGAAAACGATTATGAGAAGGAAATATATAGATAATTTAAGCATTGAAGAGTGGATTAGGAGTATAAGGAAATCAATTTTAGCAAGTATGGTTTGCTAGAAGGATTTTTTGGAATCCTATCCTCTCATAGGAGAACAACTTCCATGGTTTATAGGAAATGGTCAACAAGTTCACGTTATAATTGACCCCTCAATTGGAAGTATGGAATTCCCAAGACTATCCCACCTTCTAGTTGAGACCCTTCATGCTAAAAATGAGTTATTCTTAGAAAATGTTTATGAAAGGGAAAAAGTGAATAGACAAACCATAGGATGGAAGGGAGTATATGAGATAATTATATTCAATAACATGTCAAAGTAATGGAACCAATATGTAGAGGCCATATAGGAAATTTGAATTCTACTTGGGGATCATCTGGACATATTGGTATGGGTAATAAACAAAGTGGGAGGAGATTATCTATCCAAAAAAGGTATATTGAAACAATGCATAATATGAAAAGGACTAAAACTTGGAATTGGAATCTTATTTGGCAATTATAAGCCCCAACAAAGATAGGATTATTTCTCTAGCAACAATAATATTTGTTATTCTTATGCCTATTAGATTGAAAATCCCTTTCCTTCAGAGAGGAAGTTGCTACATGCCCATGCTAAAAAAAGACTCTACAACAAAAACCAATATGTTCATAGTCTAGTCAATGTGTCCAACTACAATTCTTGTACTCCAATACAATTTGGCCATGAAGACCTTTGCACAATTCTATGTGTATATTTGGGCATAATTTGAGGATGTCACTCTCCCAAATTTTGGATAGTGTACCCAAATTCTTATTGATGGTCACAATAGATTTAATGCCCTTGTATTCCAGAATGACACTGAGAAATATTACCCAAATTACGACCTCTGAAAATTACCCCAAATGTAAGTTGAATTCAAGAAAACAAAGCTTTATAAAGAGCCCTATATTATACATGAACCAATTAGATCCATCGTCTATAATATGTGAAAAAATCAACTCAATGATAAATCCTAGGAAGGAAAACCCTTTAGAATATATGGATCCTAATCAATGGCATCAAAAAAGAATCCCAAGAAGTATATATCCACTTACAAAGATTGTCCAGTGATGTACATAAGCCATTAAGGCTAGAGACTAGTGAGTGATTTAGATTATAGTCTTCTCCCTTCTTGGCCCATATAGGACCATGTTTCAAAATCATAACCGAGGTTTCCTTATCCACACAAAAGGATGTAATAGGAGATTTCTTAGAAATTAGGAAAAAGCTATCAATTTTTTTTTTTAAACCTACAGAAGTCATCGCAATAGCGACGTAAGTTTGTCACAAGTATGGAATCTGCATCGCAAGTCATTGGTGGGTTTTTTACTCTGCCATGCTTTTTCATCCCTATTTCCACGCTCCTTCATCGATATAGTGACGCATCTTCATCGCAAGAAGGTATACATATCTTCTTCTTGCCACAAACTTTCGTCCCTATAGCGACAAACGTTCATGGAAAGAAGTTAAATATTTTCTTTGGGATTCCATCTTTCCGATGTATGTTTGTCAATATAATGACGATAATTTTTCATAATTACGACGATGTGGACAAAAAAAATTAACACAAAATATTTAGGATGATGACACGTGGCGACCTGATTTCGTCGTTGTTTCCACAAATACCTAGTGTGTGGATATAGCAATGAACAAATCTCCACGAAAAATATAGTTTTCCTTCGTGGAAAGTGAGACGAATATGTGTGGAAATAGCAATGAAAAACCGTGGAAATTTTGGTCATATGTAGTAGTGCCTTCTTCCAATGAAATGAGGGACAATCCCTTCTTGGGTCAGTACACCCGAAAATCCCAAAAGATAAGGAGATGAGGGGATGAAGTCTGGAAAGTGGAAAGTATGGTCGAGAATGGAACGATTTCCTATCAAGGGGACCTCCTAGTAGAAAAATATCCCTAAGGGTAACCACTTACTAGGGCGCAATGTCAACCACAGAGGTGAAACAAGGAAAAGAGCATAATTTCCAAGAAGATGTTACATAATCAAAAGTAGTTTTAAATGCAACAAACTCAAATGCCTCAAATATTGAAATAACACTCACCATAATACATTTATTGTACCTCATGGAGAAAGATCCAATGTCTTTTAGAAGCAAGATAGTGCAATGGATACCATCGTGATGAATCTGAGACCTGTGGTGGTGAGGCGGGACTTTGTTTATGCAGGTGGACATTGTTGGTTATCTATCTCTGGGTACTCCATGTATGAAACTTGAGGGCCTCGAGACATCATATACTTAGTTATCCATAGGAAATGGGGATAACAAGCTCATCATAATCAAGATACCAATCTCACTCAGAGGCAAATTGATTTAGCATATGATTTAAAAGATAAAAATGTAAGCATATTATTCACCCACGTCATGTTTTAGTTTTTTTCCAATATATTAATCTATGTGGTGTGTTTTTTAATAATTTTTTCCTATGTCTAAATATGTTTATTGATTGATAATGCATTTTTTACATGGTGTGCATATTTCAATTGACACACCACAAGGCTATGTGGTGCAATGGTCGTAAATTTCACATCAAAAAGTTGGATGACAAGAATAAAAACTATGATTGTGGGATAACTACAGTCTTTCATGTCACTAATGTTTCCTCAAGAAGTGACAAACATCCAACAATATCATAAAATAGATACTATGGGTATTTGGATTATATAATCGAGTGTGACTTTAAATCCCTCAAGTTAGTTCTGTTTCGAGGTCAAATGGTATAGGTTACATATGAATGAACGTGATCCTGATTGAACTATTATTGAGCATGCCAATGGATTTACCATGGTTAATACAAGGATGTTTGAACCGATTACAGAAACTTATGTTCTTCCAAGCCAATGTGAGCGAGTCTTTTATTCATAGGTTCCAGGTAAAGCAATTTGGTCATACGTTGTTAGATATGATCCAAGAGGAAGACATGTAAAGTATAATCTACCAGAAGAAGATGATATTGAAGAAGAAGAAGATGCAAAGGAGCATGAGGTAGATGTATTATCAGATCAAGAATTTGAAAAAGTTGAGCCAGATATAGATGACAATGTTCTCGATGATGATATTGACAATGATATTATCAAAAATGACATTGATGACAATGTTGATATGGTCAATCCTTTCAACGTTGATTCTGAACCAAATGATACAGATGTAGAGTTGGATGAAGAAGAAAATGATGAATGATATTGCAGAAATTTTGAAATTTAGGAGGTATGTGACTATATATTTTATATGATTTATTCTCTTTAAAGTATTTATTTATATGGGTTGATGATCATCGTTGTAATCGTCATCATTTTCATCATCATAATCAACATTGCCATCATCCTTCTCGTCATCATCGTCATCATCATCACTATCATGATTTTCATCATGGTGTCATCATCCTCGTCGTCGTCGTCATCATAGTCATCATCGTCATTGACTTTGTCAATAAGGGTTAAGGGTTGCAATGTTTAGGTATTTCTAACAATAGGGATTATAGGGTTAAGGGTTCACATCGTTCATAAGAGTTAGGAATTAGAGGCTATAAATTTTATGGTTTATAATGCTTATAATATTATGGTTAGGTTTTATATTAGATATGGACTATCTTGACCAAGTGTCAGCGATTATAGGTGTTATTTTTGTTAGAGAGGAAGTGTTTTAGAGGATATGGGTTGTAATTATTATAATATATATTAATTATATAATATATAATAGTTTATTGAATGTGTTATATATAATTTATATAATATATTATATATATTTGTATAATATATAAATTATATGTATTATATAAATTACCAAATAAATAAAAAATGTAATCCAATAAAAACCCTCGCCTCACCGCATTAAAGCATCCGAAAACAGTAAACAACAAATCATGACCCTAACCCTAACTGCAAGAGACAAGAAATGACCGAAAGACAGAGAAAACCCTAGGCCCACCAACAAAGGAACGATGGAGAGAGACAAACCTAGCCCTGACAACAGAGGACCGACAGAGAGAAACAACCATACCCCACCGAGTGACAGAGGAGGCCCTAGCTCAAGCGGTAGAGGAGACCCCACCTAGACCAACAATGTCGCCAAATCGGTAATTTTTTCTAACCCTTTAAAACCCCAAATATTTAGACAAGTTGATTATCAGGAAAACCTTTTTCTTGGTATGTAGGTTGAAGAATCTAACAGACTCAAGAAAAATAATTTTTTTAATTTGTGAAAATACGAGTTCTAGGAAATTCCAAAATTACATTGAAAACCCCATGAATTCAACCTATACAGGAAATATAGTTGGGAAGCTTCACCTATAGAGAAAAACTCTTGATGTTCTAAGAGAATGAATAGGGGTGTTTTGACATGTCTAGGGGTTGCAAGTGATTGTTTTATGGGAGTGACTTTCTTCCCCATGTAAATTGTAAAAACATTCACTTAGGTTGTAGTATACATTGAGGGATTAATCAAAAATGCTGGTAGTATACAACCTACGAATACTTGTTATCATGCAAATCTGCAATAAGAAGATGAGCATGTCAGTGAGGTAACTATAGAAAATCTAACCCTCTCACTGCAAGAAACCTCTTTGTTCTGGTTGGTGATTTTCTAGCCACTGGGGGTGTCCCTAAGATATTTTTATTGTTATTTATGCATGTAAATTTTCATATAAACTTGTGATAATTTAACGCACTAAGATTCGTTCAAACACCTATAAATCCCTTAAGAGTAGGGTAAAAATTATAAATAAAATTTCATAAAGCGGGATTAGTTTCTTTAATTTGAATTTCAGGAGTAAAAGGGAAACGAGTGAGAGAGAATATGCACTTTGAGTGAAAGAGAAATTCAAAATAAATGCATGAGAAATAAAATATGTTCCTTGAGTGAAAGAGATTCAAAACTAGTGCATAAAAGTAACAACACAAGCCCTCTCACATGATTGCGCTCATGAAGCAACTATGAAATCCAAAGACCTAGAAAAATGCATAGTCAAATCCATATGATATATTAATGAAGACACAATACACCAAGGGTTCACCTGTCAATCTTCGGCAAGAAGTAATGTAAGTTTTTTCAAGTCTAGAATGATGGAAGATCATGGTGAAGAGCTCCTAAAACTTGTTGCATCAATTTTTCCAACATGTGCTGCAACAACTATTACAACATGTGTTGCAACAATTGTTTCACATGTGTTGCAGTAATAGTTACAACATGTGTTGCAATAATTGTTTCAGCATGTGTTGCAACAATTGTTACAACATGTGTTGCAACAAATATTTCAACACAACATAAACATGTTACATCAATAGGAAATCCACACTTATTCCTTCCTATGATTTATTAGCTTAAACTTGAAATATTTTTGGGTTGATGCGGATTGCTTCATGCCAAGATGCTCCTGCATCACATGCACACTATTGTCTTAAAACAATCGGTGGACCTACTAGAAATAAGCTATTCTAGGGTGCTCCTCTAAAATTTTAATGTTTTCTTCTAATTAATTAATCAACTTGATGTATACAACAACATGCAGGTCAAATATTCTAAAAAAGGAGGCGGCATGCATACTTAAATAAGACAAAAAGGGAGGGAGAAATATTTAGGACATAAATCCTCTAGAGATGTGTTCATGCAAGGTGTGTAGAAGAGGGTTTTATGGAACACATGCTAGATGGAATAGGATATCAAGTTAAGGAGTAAAAACATCAAGAGATTAGGCATGTAAATGATAGCAAAGGCTCCCTTAAAACAAGGCACAGTCTCTACCTTACGTATTTTCAATTCCAAGGCTTACACACATGCATGAAAAACTCTTTTTTAATCTAATGAACTCCTCATGCATGCAATCTTCCCTTAATATGATTTTCAGTTCTTACTTTTCCCCTAAAATAAACATTCATGCATCAATGTCTATCAAGTTAACTCGAACCAATAAAGAGAGAAAGAATTACTAGAAGAGAAATTTTCCCAATATTGATGATGTCACGATTGATACCTCGCAAACCAAACATGTCTCATGAGCCATGGATATGCACTTTGTTTCAACATTCAAGCCTTGTAGCCCCGACTGTTTAAAATAACAATTTCAATGTAACCAAATACCCTTGCATATCGCTAGAACAAATCCCATAAGGATTGTGAACTCACAAGGACTAAGAATATGTAGCTCACTCTGACATGCAGTTCTCGGAACGTTGGCTCCTAGAAAGTAGGATAAATACTAAAAATAACAAGTATTCATATTTTGATGAAACCTATTGTGTATATCTTTCTAAACCATGTGAAACCTTGGATCTATTGTATATGGAAGTTTCAATACTTCTAGTTAGCATGATGCAAAATATGATAGTTGATGCCACCAAAATGGTTTTGATTTTTTCATAATTGAGAAAAATGGCATTGATGCACTTTCACTCTTTGGATGGTGACAACTTCCTACAAAGAGTGTCGGTAATTGGATTTAAAAACTAATAAGAGAATATGATGTATACATTTTAATGAATGGTAAAGTTAGATACATTGTTTCCAATGATGAACTGAGTTTTAGAAGGAGAAAAGAATCAATGGTGAAACCATTCTCTATTTTATAGCTACTTTTTCTCATTCTATGGAGTTTAGGTACAATCAAATAGGTACCTTCCAGACCTATCATCCTTGATCAAGGGAATTTATGGAGGGAGGACGTAAAGTGTTACATCCAACACATCTAATAGGTTGAGATCAACTAGAGTTGAAAAGGTCAAAAGAAAAATTTGTAGGTGCATGAAATGATTTCTTGTTGAAGGAAGTATGTGTTCTTATGACAATGAGAGCATAGGTGATGTTGAGGTTCATTTGATTTACAAACATATAGTGAGATGATGGGTACCCAATACAATTCCTCAGCTGGACATTGACTTATGTGTCAATGAGAGGATGTATCACATTGCTCTGCTGTCCATACATGGTTTGGGTATATTCTCCATAGATGGCATAACGATGAAATATGGAGGACTTGTTGAGTTGATGGAGTATGTCAGACCATGCTACAAATATGGATATTGGTTGATGTTGGTCCCATATATTCCAAGTATGTGGAGATATGTAGTCCTTGCATATTATATACAACTAAAAGAAAATGATCACAATAAAGGAGTGACAATGTATATTGATGGAATGCCAAAAGTGTTGGGGAATATTGCAGGGATTATTAACAGTACAAGACCCGAGACAACAAGAAAGCAACCCAACTATATATTTGAGGGGCGTTAAGGAAATCAAATATTTGTATGTGCAGTGAAAACAATAGTTGTAGGGGAAGAGTTGTTGGTCGAATATGATTTGAATTGAATTGATGGAAACATTTCTATTATGGGGGTAACTATGTTCTACCAGTATACCAAACCTATAATTAATGTTTTCATTTTTATATCTTTAACATAAATTTTAATAGATCATGCTTCTTAGATTATTTTCTAACATTCTAAAATTTCATGCATCTTATAATGTGGTAGGGTGATCGTGGGAAGGCATTAGCTAGATCGCAACAAATATAACCATGATTTACATATAAATTCTTGTAGACAATAATTGAATTAACATGTTTATTTGTTGATGTAGAAAAGCACACCATCGGAGCACGATGATGTGTAGGATGAAATATATGATTCCATCAACCCAATGGAAAATATTTGAAAGGACTTGAGAAAGGACTATAGGGAATTCATTGAATTATCTAGGTGTAAGCCACTTAGAGAGGAGGGAAAATAAAGGATGAAAATTTTAAGGTAGGATATAGAACAATTTGGGGTAAGGGTAATTTAAAAAAAATATATTTTTGACATATATCGATTTATGAAACTTTTTTTTGATATTGTTATATGAGCAATACTCAAACATTTTATTTCTATAGGATTTTTTGGATCTGACTGGACAACCTAATCATGGATATGTTGCTGGTAACAGTGATGCATAAACCCCACAACGTCCTATCACAATCCACATAACCACGAGGATATTTTCCTCTTTGTGTGTGGTTCAAAGGAATGAAACTCTTTGGGCCCATGAGACGCCCCCACCACACACGCTAGACCTTGCACGTGATGGTTTATAGGGAGAATCTCATGAGGATATTGGTTCTACGCTGCCAGATCATTATTATCCTAGAGCATCACATGTTCAAAGATCAGGAAAAATATCCATCAAATTTTTGGTGGATGATAACTTGATTCCCTTGAAGATACAACAAATCTTAGGTATTTTTGAATATCTTAAATAGTTCATACCATTTTATTGAAACCTACATCTTTCATATTATTTTAATCTAATTATCATATCGTTTTGTAGGAAACATTTTTTTTTATAGGACCTTGCACAAAAAGGATTTAGATATTTTTGGTCCCACCATTCACACACGGTGGAATGCCTAGAATAAATATTTGAAAAACAATATTATAAACCATATGGTCGACCTGTTTGGTGATTCGTTCAATAAGTTTGAAAGCACCTCAAGGGTCGGTACATATTTGAAATATGTCAAAGATAAATATAGGGTTCAATTGAAAAAGAACCATAAGTATGATCGTCCTATGGCCATTCTTAAGAGGGAATGGAAGAATATACAAGACAATGAAAAGGAGAGTGCATTGAGACAAGAAGGGAAGACACCACATGACACTGGAAGTTAATATATGATATTTTTAATTGAATATGTTGAATTTTATTTATTTCTACAAAAACAATAGCGATATCTTATAAAAAAAACTTGAAACTTGTTGTAGGCTCCCAGACACGTCAAAAGAAACCAAGGCAAGAGTAGAAAAACATGGGCAACTCAAACTTGGCCAAGGTGGTTACCTGATATTAAAATCTCTAATTGTAAGTACCAAATACTTTATTCATATTATACATATCATCACACAAATTTTATCTAATTGCAACCAATAAGAAAAAATAATGATATTATTCCATGTGATGTAGGGGGATACATTCAACACTATCGCCACCAAAGAAGACTTGATGCTCGACTTCAAGTTCGGATTTCAAGCAGTGGTGGAAAATCAACAAAGGGGCAGACACAACCTGACCCTTCAAACTAGTTGGTAAATGAAATGAAAAGATTGTAGTTGTTGATTGTTGGTCACTATAATTGCTTAATTGATTCAAACAACCAAGTGATACATAAATTATCAACCCAGGGAAGTATTTTATTTCAAAGATAACCATGCACTATATATGCTCAATTCCAAAAGAAACTTAGTGTTGTAGTAAAGAAACTTATACTAATCACACTTGCTTGACTAAAGTGAAGCTCTGAATTAAATCACAGGAAAGTATCTTCCCTATTGCAGATATTTAAATATTAATCTAAGAATCTCGGATTACATTAAAATAAAACTTGTAATGGGAAAGAACAACTATTCTGCAATCAGAGAACATGACCCTTACTCTCAAACAGAGACTTCAGTACTAACACTCTTTCATGAAAACAGTAAGCAGAAAATAATTAACTCTATCTAACAGAGAACAAGGCCATCTAGCTCCTTCCTTTCTAAGCAGGAGCCTTAAGCCCTATTTCTGTTTAGCACACTTGTGAAGTTGAGGTTTACAGAGAACAGGATAGTTTGATCCCTTCCTTTCTGAGCAAGGATCCTTAACCCAGTCTCTGGCTAGCACACCTGCAGGAATGATGGAAATCTACAGAGAAAAGGATGTTCTGGTTCCTTCCTTTCTGAGCAGGAACCCTTAACCCAATCCCTGGCTATCACACTTTCAAAAGTAAATGAAATCTACAGAAGACAAGGTGCTTTGATTCCTTCCTTTCTGAGCAGGAACCCTTAACCCAATCCCTGGCTAGCACACTTACAGAATGAAATCTATAGAAGACAAGGTGTTTTGTTTCCTTCCTTTCTGAGAAGGAACCTTTAACCCTGTTTCTGGCTAGCCTCATAAAATCATCACACAAGATTGCTAATGAAAATAATTACGAATTTCATTCAATAATCTAAGACATAGTCAGTAGTGTTTCAGCAAAGCGGAATCCATTAAAAACATTGTTTCAGCAAATGACAGTTAAATCAAAGCATAAACAGAAACGGTACTAACACACTTCTAAACTAATGGGTGAATCTTGTGAAGAAGGTGGGCCCTCCCTTCTCACAAGACTCCCCTGAAACGAGAAAGATAGAGAAGGATACTCAAAGCATTTTTATATTCATCTGTCGAAATATCACATTACAATTTGGAAAAATAGAATACGTCCTGCTTCTCTGGAGTTGCTTCAATACATAAAACTCGTATCCCTCAAATGATGATTTCCTCTTATTTAAAGAGGAAATCCCTTCGATACAATTGATCAAAAAAAAATTACAATGTGTATCTGAGTCTTATCTTTAGTCGGATCTTCTTTCTAAACCAGAACAGGATGTCCTAGTCTCACACAACAGAAATGCTATTACAGGAGCTGAATGAGGTATTGTTGTTATGGCTGGTGTAACAGCTTCTTCTCGTTGTTGTTGATGTTGTTCCAGCATCGCAATTTGTGGGCTATTTCAGCCACGTGAATTGTGCTCTGACTGTGTTGACCACTGTCTGTAACGGATTCCTTTGTGTTTTAGCATCGTCGGTCCTGGTAGTTTCCTCTGTGTTTCAACATCTGCAACTCTGGACTGTGTAACAGCTCCATGTTTTAGCATCTGTGTCTCCGGACTATGTAACGGCTCTGTGTTTCATCATTTGCGACCTCGGACTGTATGACATCTTCGTGTTTCAACATCAATGGCCTCAAACTGTATGACAACTCTGTGTTTCAGGATCAGTTCTGTGTTTCAGCAACTGCGACCTCGGACTGTATAGCAGCTCTATGTTTCAGCAACAGTGACCTTGGACAGTTCTGTGTTTCAGCAATAGGCCTCAAGTGCTAATCTATAGTTTTGAACACTTGTGCATTTCTAATCAATGGTTAAGTATGAGAGTGATGTAAAATATTATGCAAAACAGATTAAACGTATAGTCATGAGAAGGGACGTTGTATACCTTTGGGATGATCAGATAAAGTGATAGTATGAGTCTAAATATAGGTGATCAAG